>JARFJB010000215.1:0-542500 GCA_036346205.1 Vesta saturnalis
TATTCCCAAAAAGGTGATAAGATCGATCCCTCAAATTACAGACCAATTGCCATCACTTCCATTTTGTCTAAAATCATGGAAAAAGCCATCAATCAGCAACTGCTCACGTTCCTTGAAACTAACAAACTCCTTAGTGACCACCAATATGGGTTTAGGCAAAGTCGTTCAACAGGCGATCTTCTTTCATATGTGACCCAAGTTTGGAACAATACAGTAGAGCAGTCCGGTGAAACAGTTGTAGTCGCTTTAGATATCTCAAAGCATTTGACCAAGTTTGGCATAAGTGTTTACTTGCCAAACTCACCTCGTTTGGTTAAATGATACGCTCATCAACTGGGTTTCTAGTTTCCTTGATAAAAGACGAATACGTGTCGTAGTTGATGGCTTTTTCAAAAGAAGTTAGCATTAACGCGGGCGTACCGCAGGGATCCGTTATAGCGCCTACACTTTTCTGCTGTACATAAACGACCTTATTTCTTCAACAACTAACCCCATCCATTGCTTTGCTGACGATAGCACTCTTCACTGTAGTTCATCTCAGTCTACTCATAGTGATAATCCACCTTCTATGTCAAATCAAGAAATTAAAGCTGAAATGGCAAATTAAATCAACAAAGACATTCAAGGTATTCTCGAATGGGGAAGCAATAATCTAGTTAAATTTAATGCTAACAAAATTCAGTGTTGCCTTATGCCCGCCAAAAAAGATCGATCATTTCCTGTTGTAAGTATGAATGGCTCAGTTCTTAAGTTTTCAGACTATTACTCTGTTGGGTATGACTGTATCTTCAAATCTCTCATGGGTTGACCATCTTCTGTCAGCTACCAAAACAGCTGCTCGTAAAATAGGCTTTTGTACAGATCTAAGCAGTACTTTACCTCTCGACAACTCCTTCTGCTGTATAAGGCCCAAATTCGGCCTCATCTGGAATATAATTTTCACCTTTGGGTTAGTGCTCCCCAATACGCTCTCGATATCGCTTGATCGTATTCAAAAGAGAGCGATTAGGCTTCAGTTCTTTCTTTGTATTATCGTTATTACAACGGCTATTGTGCTGGTGAATTACATTCTTGATACCATCTCCGGCTATCTTTGCGAGAAACACTCGGTTTGCTCATTCACATCATCAGTATGCAGTACAAATCTCGTCGTACCAAACGGACGCAATCCACATTTTTCTACACGGCTTCTAAACTCTGGAATGATCTCCTAGTTCCTGTTTTCCTCTCACTTATGATATGAGAAAATTTAAGGTAGCTGTTCATAGGCATCTATTGGCAATTCATTATCCCTTTATCCATCCTCCTAAGTGTTCCTGAGTGCTTTAGCACGATAGGCCTTATTTAGCCTGTTCAGGTCCACAATCATAAAAAAAATTACAGTTGTAATATAAGAAATAATGAAATTATTAATAAATAATAAAATATTAGCTAAACAAAAATTTATTAAGACCATCATAATTATAAACAATCTTTGAAATGTTCTTGGATTAAAATATTTCTTGTAATGTCATTTCCTGCTTGGTTGGCTTGAGGTAAATGGTTTCAATATTGCCAAACATAACTGCTGCCTCAAGATCTTCATCTTCGGGTGGGTCTTGTTCATCCATCTCACAGACAATATTGTGTAACATTGCTGTTGCAACAATAATGGCTTGACTCGCTCTAATTTTAAGCGAATTCCGTAGGCCAGAATTGAAATCGGCGTTTCCAAACACCATATAAACGTTCAACTGTAGTTTAAGTCCTGATAAGCGACTCATTGAACAGTTGTTCCTGGGGTTCCAGGATTAACAAGTGGTGTTATTAAATATGTTTTGATAGGGTAACCACTATCCCCAACAATTAAATTATTTCCCATTTCTGCTTGTAGGATAAAGAAAAACGTGAACTGTATTATTAAACAAATGAACTGTATTTTTTTTTACTAAATCAGATTAGTTATTCAACAAAATGCAGCGGTAAATATTACCCCACTATATATATTTTATCTATGATATTACCATAACAGCTGCCCGACAATAAAATAAAAAATAAAGTAAAATGTCATTTTAGCGTTTTTTTTTTGCTTTGACCATAGCCAACCCGCGAACACTACACATTGGCGTGGCGTTTTCACTGCACAGTGGCGGCGGATTAGTTTAATACGTAACATACCCCGGCCTTAAAGCCTCAGGATTTAAAATAAAATATCTAAATAAAGCAAATACAAGTTTTAAGTTACTTTCACTTTACGAAAACCTTTAGTTGTAACGGTATAAACGGGTGGTAGAACGGGATTACAGATAAATTGGCCTTTTTGCCCCGACTAGCCAGCGTATGGGTGTAGGTCAGATGTTGAAAAATTTTGCACAACCAGAATAGTAAATCGTACGTAAGTCAAAATAGGGGATGAAGACAAAATCAGTTCGGTTAAGGGCGCCAGAATGTTTGGTAGTCAAAATAAGGGTCGTCGTGCCAAAATTACGAGTACATAGCGTGTCTAAACATACAAAAAACATACGCTTACCTATCCGCAATCAATCCCAGGTGTGCTGGACAGCAACTCAGCAAACCACCTGAAATAGGGCTTCAAAAGCACTACACGCTTGTCAAATAAAAGCGTGATAAACACTCAATAAAGTTACGTTATTACATCTCAGGGTAAATAATAAGGCATTAAATAATAATCAAAACAAAACAAAAAAGCTATAGAATGCACTCTAAATGAATTAATACTCAACTAAAAATCAAATAAAACACTAAATATTATTAACGCTATTACTCAATAATAAAAACTAACTTCGTTACGTTAAAACTAAATTACCGGTAACTTGCAATTTGCAAAAGAACTTTTATGTAACAAAAGGGTTTCCACAGAATTAAAACACATTTATAAAACCTAAACAAAGCTCTAATAAAATAAAAATAAGATAAATATAAACATACGATAATGCGTATAAACAAAAAATACAAAGGCTTAAAAGGCGACAGGATGTCTGATCAGAATGCTGCTTTACGCCGGTCTAAATGGTTTAACCTTATATATATATATATATATATATATATATATATATATATATATATATATATATATATATATATTTCGTGGATTATATACCACACTACAATAGGGTCAATTGCCCTTTAATACTAAAATAAATAACAAAGTGTGAAGCCGGAGCGTCAGAACTATAATTAATTACACTGAATAAAGTTAAAACAACAACTTAATTTACCCAAAAAAACGACACCGCTTTCAAACCTTCGTTAACACAAAAAAATAATTCGAAACACACAAAAATCTTGAAATATTCAATAAAAAACAATATTATATTAGCTTAAAGTCTAGAATTACACCTCTCCTGTGTTACAATAGAAAATGATGGTCGGTTACTGCTATAACTGAAATGAAATCTCCTGCTCTGGCAAATGAAGAATGAAATGTTGACTATTGTTCTTTTTACACAAACGATTCCTTGATTGAATCTCGTTAAAATGTTACTGCATAAATTAAAACTTCTTTTAAAATAATAATTTGTGTGCTCAACTGACTTGATAACTGTTATCTTTTAACTGGTTTTATTTCCACTAACAATCCAAAAGGTTAATAACTTGATTTAAATAACTATAATTTTAATATATTGCGAAAGTTTCCTTATCCTTAAACACGCTTTGTACGGTAAATAAGCGGCACTCAAGAACGTTGACTTTAAATAAATCCGCAAAAGCGAGAAAAACCAAAGAGGTCACTGAAGCACTAATACAACACGACGATGCCCTCTAGGTAACTTTACGTAAAATCGAAATCGGCACTAGGTATAATCCTTTGGCGATGAACAATTTTAATAAAATCCCTTTACAGGTCTTCTTCAGAAGTAGCTTAACTACCCTTACTACACAAAAGTACGTTCGTTAAACACCACAAGGTCCAAAATATCAACGTTCTAAACCACCCCTTAAAGCGTAACAATAAACGTCACCGTAATACTACTCGAGAGCGCAGTCAGTTTCAGACTCATTCAAATTATTACCAAAAATCCATCTTTGATTTTGAATCCCACTACTCACAAAAAATCTTATCTAATTTAACTCCAGCAATTAAAAAAACGGAAGGAAAAGATTTAATACCCTATACAGAAACTTCGTTTTCATCCGTAAGGACTCGAGAATTTTCAAAAGTTCAAAATATCCCTATATTTTTATTTAAGTACAAACAATCAGTCCCACATTCAACCTCTATGACTTAAAACCAACATACTCAATAATAAACTGAACAACTATACTTAAGCGTCTTTATGTCGCCAATATGACATCATACACATATAAACCTACACTATTTATTTAAATTACTTAATTTTTAAGGAAATCAAACGAAATAAACCTTATTTACACTTATATACAACTATATACAGATAAACGTTACTCAAACTTCGATAAACGGGAAATAATAAGGAAAAACAACCTAAATGACGGAATAATAATTCACAAACAAAAAACTAAAACTCCCACACCTTTCCTAAACGTCGCTACACGTTACACAAATTTATCTATAAAACTCAACAACAACAAAAATGTATATACGAAATTTAATTAAGTGAATAGAATTACAAAATTACCCAATACGTATACAAGGTGTTCAAAATACCCTGACAGTCATTATTGGGTAGAGGACAAGTTTAGTAAAGTTGCGTTTAATAGTTCCGGTGGTGGCTAAAATGTCACAAACACAGGTACACATTGTTTTGCCGGATAAATTTTGATATACGACTTAGTCGCCAATTTAACGGTGGTAACTTCTCATCTTTTATTATCACGAGACTGCTGATATTTAGCGAGTCATAATTTGACTTCTATTGTGTTCGTTGCTGAAGGTTTGAAATATACTCCTTGTACCATCTCTTCCAAAAGTTTTGTCGAATCCTTTCGATTTTTGATACCTTGAAAG
Organism: Vesta saturnalis; assembly: GCA_036346205.1. Classification (NCBI taxonomy): domain Eukaryota; kingdom Metazoa; phylum Arthropoda; class Insecta; order Coleoptera; family Lampyridae; genus Vesta; species Vesta saturnalis. Next base: position 4,928 of record JARFJB010000215.1, read on the forward strand.
TCTGTTTTCTTTACGTCACTTAAGTCATGTTCTACGGTCGCCGTGACCTATTTTCCTATGAGGAAGTGAGCCGGCGTCAATGGGAACGGATCTACAGGATCTGTGGATATTGGAGAAAGCGGACGCGGATTGAGGATTGCCTCTATTTGGGAAAGTAGGGTTCTAAATTTCATAGGTGCAATGAGCATTGCCTAAAACTCTTTTACGTGATATTTGGTAGCCTTAAGGCTTCAAAGTCCCCAAAATGTGGTGCATACGAGGGTCCAAAATGCCAACGAATTCAGACTGTTCACAAAATCAGCAATACAATTTTGCTTCTCTTCTAAAATATATTCAATTTCTTAAGCTCGTTGTTTGTCCCAACAAAATTTGAGCCATTATCAGAGTACATATCTGTGGGTTTACCCGTCTACTAATGAAGCGCTTGAAGGCTAGCAACACCTTTCCGTGGACAAGTCTGTCACACACTCTAAATGAATAGCTTTGCTGGCAAAACATATAACTAAACACAAGTATCCCTTTTCAAGTTTGGCCCCTCGTCCTTCTCTATTTAAAATCATAAAAGGACCAGCATAATCTAAACCAGTGACTTGAAATGGAAAACCAGAGACAAACCTGTATTTAGGTAAATTACCCATGATTGGTTCAACAATTTTCGCTTTAAATTTAAAACACTTAACGCATTTGTGAACAATAGCCTTTATCAAGTTGCGACCACGAATGATCCAAAAATTTTGCATAGTGCTATATAAGGTCTGCTGTGGTCCCATGTAATAGAAACAAATGTTCATTATGTAAAATTAAAGATGCAAGAGCATGTTAGCCGATAATACAATTGGGTGAACTTTGTTAAATTCGAGCCCTGAGTTTTTATACGACCTCCCCACTCGGATGAGTCCGAACGTATCCATAAATGGGCTAAGATCGCTTAATTTACTATTTTTATGAATTGGCTGTTATAGGCTCAAACGATCGTAATCCTCTGAAAAGAAATCTTTTGTGACATTTTGCCAAAACTAAAAGAGCATTATTTAACTCGACGGCAGTTAAAACCCCAAGTTTCCTATTTTCAGGTTTATTTTGACAATTATGTTCAAATCGCATATATGCTACCGCGCTTAAGTCTGTGAATGTTTGAATACCTTGAACACGGAAAATCATTAACATGTCTAGCAGTTGACATCAGAACTGTAGGCTTAATTTCCGGTAGATTTATATCTTTATTATTTTTAACATTAGGCCATTCATCCTTATTTTTTCTAGCCAGGTGGGTCCGTGCCACCAAAGCTTCGACTCACTGACCTGCGCAGGACTTAAACCCCTAGTAATTAAATCGGCTGGATTATTTAAGGATGGTACATAGCACGCCGCTGAACTCGTGAGTTCCTGAATTTCGGCAACCCGATTTCTTACAAAGGCTTTAAAAGATTAGTGGAAGTATTTATCCAACTTAGTATTATTTGTGAGTCGGTCCAAAATGTGAAATCATCAAATTTTATTCTTAAAGAATCAGTTACCTTCGCTACTAATTTTGCTAACACATGCGCAGCGCATAATTCTGAACGTGGTATAGTTAAAACCTTTATAGGTGCTACCTTTCCTTTAGAAACTAATAAATGACAAAAACGCTCGCCGTTTTTGTTTTCTGATAAAATATACACACACGCACCGTAAGCGGTTTCGCTAGCGTCCGAAAATGCGTGTAATTCTATTCTTTTCGGATTTTCACACAATACATGACGCTCTATTTTTAAAGAATTCAAGCAGTTTAACTCAGAGACAAATTTGTTCCATGAATTCTGCAAATCCCACGAAACTCCTGTGTCCCAATCTAAATGTTGTTGCCACAACCTCTGAAGCATGACCTTTGCTAAAATAATACATACACCTATAAAAGCCCTAATGGATATATCAACGGGATATACATGACAACATCACACGTTTCGTAACTTTGCGATTTGCGCAAACATTTACTTTAAATGACAAATGATCTTCCTTGCTAAACCATATTAAACCTAAAGTTTTAGAGACATCCGCATCGCCAAAAGATAATTAAGATAGTTCGGCATGCATTGCTAATTTTAAATTTTCCAAAACTTCCGGTGCGTTCGAACGCCATTTTCTTAAGAAACAACCCGACGGCAATACCTGTATTAACTGTAAACATGAATTTTTAGCAGTATTTAAATCATCAAACTCTGTTGCCAAATCATCCACATAAAGGTCATGTAATATAATATTTGCAATATCTGGTTGTTTATTTATGCACTCATGAGCAAGTTCATTCAAACAACGTATCGCCAAAAGTGACCGATAATAATTCGTTAACTGTTAACTCCTCTGATGGATCATTTCGCCACAAAACGCGTTGCAATTTACATTGATCTGGAACTATCATTACTTGCAAATACATCTTTTCGATGTCTGCCGTTACTACGTAGCGATACTGCCTAAAACGCAATAGAATAGACAAAAGGTCATCCTGAATCACAGGTCCCTTCATTTCCAAATCATTAAGAGAACAGTCTTTTGACGTACGCGCTGAGCCATCGAACACTACGCGCAGACGAGTACTTATATTTTCGTTACGTAACACTCCGTGGTGAGGTAAATAGTAGCAAATTTCCTCGGTAGATAGCGAAACGTGCCTCATTTTTCCCAAAGTTCGATAACTATCAAAATATTGTAAATATAAATTTTAAATTCAGGATTTTTACCAAACCTACGTTCCAATGAAAGAAACTGCTTTTTGCCTGTTCAAAAGATTCACCTAAATTATTTATAGCCCTTTTAAACAGAATAGTAACCTGAAACCTACCACTAGACAACCTAACAGTATTTTCTACAAAGTGTTTCTCACATTCCACATCTTCAGTAGACCATTTTCCTTTTGTATGTACATTTTCAATCTCAAAAACTTTGCTAATTGATCCTGAATCATAACATTTAACAGAATTAGTTAAACTACAACGTATATTATTATTAGCCACACTAGCCTTATTAGCACTTTCACCAGACCCATTTTCCGAAGGCCCAGGTGTATCATTGCTAGAGTGCTGCTTTTGGTGTAGCAGTGTATTATGTTTCTTAGAATGACATGCTTTACAACCACCAAACGCCAATTTTTCAAAAATGGCCCTGACGTAAACATCTGCTACATAATTTAAATTTTTCACACATAATCACTTCTTTCAGATATTGAAAAGGACTGAAATTTTGGCACTGAAATACCAAATGCTCACCCGCATATGACTTACATCTTGATTATTATCATTGGAAGCTAAAAGTGACCTACCTTTATTTTTCGAAAACGATACATTATTTTCTCTGACTTATTAAGCTCTAATCGCTCCAATAAATCAGCCCTATTTTTAAGAAATCAAACATATCTTGGAATGCAGGAGTATCTTTATTAAATTTATATTCTTCCCATTTCGAAATAGTGTCAGGGTATTTTGAACACCCTGTATACGTAGTGGGTAATTTTGTTTGTAGTTTTATTCACTTAGTTAGATTCCGTATATATTTTTTTCTTTTCTGGTTGTCAAATTGAGTTTTATAGATAAATTTGTGTTTAACGTGTGTAGCGACCTTTAGGAAAGGTGTATGGCGAGCTTTAGTTTTTTGTTTGTGAATTATTCCGTAATTTAGGTTGTTTTTCCTTATTATAGAAGTTTGATTAACGTTTATTTGTATAGTTGTATATAAGTTTAATTAAGGTTTATTTCGTTTGATTTCCTTAAAAATTATAGAAAGAACGTAGATTTATATGTATAGTTGTTCAGTTTATTATTGAGTATGTTGGTTTTAAGTCATAGAGATTGAATGTGGGACTAATTGTTCGTACTTTAAGGAAAACATAGAGATATTTTTCACGTTAAGTCTGCTGACGTTTGAACTTTTGAAAGTTCTCGAGCCCTGACGGATGAAAACGAAGTTTCTGTATGGGGTATTAAATCTTCCCTTCCGTTTTTTTAATTGGTGGAATTAAATTAGATAAGATTTTTATGAGTGGTGGGATTCAAAATTCAAGATTTTTGGTTGTAATTTGCATGATTCTGAAACTGATCGCGCTCTTGTGTACTAGTACGGTGCCGCCTGTTGTTACGCTTTAAGGAGTGGTTTAGAACGTTGATATTTTGGACCTTGTGGTGTTTAACGAACGTACCTTTTTGTGTAGTAAGGGTAGTTTAGCTACTTCTGAAGAAGACCTGTATAGGGATTTTATTAAAACTGTTCATCACCAAAGGATTATACCTAGTGCCGATTTCGATTTTACGTAAAGTTACCTAGAGGACATCGTCGTGTTGTATTAGTGCTTCAGTGACCTCTTTGGTTTTTCTCGCTTTTGCGGATTCTTTTTAAAATCAACGTTCTTGCAGTGCCGCTTATTTACCGTACAAAGCGTGTTTAAGGATAAGGAAACTTTCGCAATATATTAAAATTATAGTTATTTAAATCAAGTTATTAACATTTTGGATTGTTAGTGGAAATAAAACCATTTAAAAGATTAAAGTCAACAAGCAAATTGAGTGCACAAATTAGTATTTTAAAAGAAGTTTTTAATTTATGCAGTAACCTTTTAACGAGTTTAAATCGAGGAATCGTTTGTGTATAAAAAAACAATAGTGAACATTTTATTCATCATTTTGCCAGAGCAGGAAGATTTCATTTCCGTCATAGCAGTTATTGGTCATCATTATCTATTGTAACACAGGAGAGGTGTAATTCTAGACCTTAAGGTAACATAATATTGTTTTTTTATTGAATATTTCAAGATTTTTGTGTGTTTCGAATTATTTTTTGTGTTAACGAAGATTTGAAAGCGGTGTCGTATTTTTTTTGTAAACTAAGTTGTTGTTTTAACTTTATTCAGTGTAATTAATTAATAGTTCTGACGCTCCGCCTTCACACTTTGTTATTTATTTTAGTATTAAAGGCAATTGACCCTATTGTATTGTGGGTATATAATCCACGAAATTATATATATATATATATATATATATATATATATATATAGGTTAAACCATTTAGACTGGTGTAAAGCAGCATTCTGATCATCAGACATCCTGTCGCCTTTTAAGCTTTTGTATTTTTTTGTTTAACCATTATCGTATGTTTACATTTTATATTTATCCTTTTTTATTATTTTATTATAGCTTTGTTAGGTTTTATAAATGTGTTTTAATTCTGTGGAAACCCTTTTGTGTTACAAAAGTTCTTTTTGCAAATTGCAGTTTACCGGTAATTTAGTTTTAACGTAACGAAGTTAGTTTTTTTATTTTTGAGTAATAGCGTTATTAATATTTAGTTTTATTTGATTTTTTTTGTTGAGTATTAATTCATTTAGAGTGCATTCTATAGCTTATTTTTTTTGTTTTGATTATTATTAATGCCTAATTATTTACACTGAGGTGTATTAACGTAACTTTATTGAGTGTTTATCACGCTTTTATTTGACAAGCGTGTAGTGTTTTTGAAGCCTATTTCAGGTGGTTTGCTGAGTTGCTGTCCAGCACACCTGGGATTGATTGAGATAGGTAAGCGTATGTTTTTGTATGTTTAGACACGCCATGTACTCGTAATTTTGGCACGACGACCTTTATTTTGACTACCAAACATTCTGGCGCCCTTAACCGAACCGATTTTGTGTTCATCCCCTATTTTGACTTACGTACGATTTACTATTTTGGATGTGCAAAATTGTTCAACATCTGACCTACACCCATACGCTGGCTAGTCGGGGCAAAAGGCCAATTTTATCTGTAATCCCGTTCTACCACCCGTTTATACCGTTACAATAGATGCCTCGTCTAAACTTTTGGAAACTATACGCGTAACCAAAACATCCCAAGAACTAGTAGGCATGCCCAATAAATCTAGTGACCTTAAGTGTTTTAAAACATTGTCAACCAATTTTCTCATGTTTGCTGAGGTAGCAGTATTTTTATCTAACCTACCAGATTAAAAGTGCTTCCACATGGTTATGCACTAAAAGTTTTTATTCTCAAACCGCTTGCAGACAAGGTCCCAAGCAGCCTTATAATTGGCAGTGGAGAACTCTAAACTTTTATAACCTGCGCAGCACTCCTCTAAACAGGCTCTTAAATAATGAAATTTCTGTATTTCATTTATGTTATTATTTTTGTGAATCAATGATGTAAATAAATCTCTAAACTCAAGCCAACCTTCATGCCTTCCATCAAAAGATGGTAGTTTTATGTCTGGTAGTTTAATGTGTTGATTATTAACTAAATCCCTACCAATATTACCAACACTACGATTTTCAGAAACTACCTCTGAATCGGAATTCGAACTGACAGTTTTAAAAGCAACTTTACATCAGCTAAAGTGGTATAAAAATTATTTTCAAAAATAGACCTTTCTATATTTTGCTCATTGTCTTACTCATCAAAAAATAGCTCTATCTCCTCCTGTATGGGTTCAAATATCTCTGATAATAGGCCCTTATTTGTTGAGATGCAATCTTGTAATTGAATTATCAAATTTTCACTTACATCAATGCCAGCATCTAACAGATTTAATTTTGTTAATAAAGGAACTAAAATTGGTTAATTTAGTCTTAACCGCAGCCCTTTTCTTGTAAGAACTTAAGACGGCCCTGCATTTCTTCGTCATTCGGTGCCATTTTGTTTATACCTCGTTTTGGTCTAATAGCAGAGAAATCTAATAAAATATTATGAAACCACATTCCCAAATAAATATGGATACAAGGAAAGTCTAATAGGGATAGGTAATATAATTGAAATAAAATGGAACGAACTCACTTGGGGTTCCAGTCGACCAGGTAAATACTGTAAGCGTGACCATTCAAATTAAATGACTATGAGCCAGACGATCAAGCCGTCACTCCACTATGCTGATGCACTGCTATTCACCCACCTGTTGCCTTATGGCGGCCTCCATTAACACAAATACTTGCACTGATTTAGTTCATCCGGCTCGAAGGACCATTTTTTATGTAGTATAAAGAAAAAACGTAGACTGTATTATTAAACAAATGAACTGTATTTTTTTTATTAGATCAGATTAGTTATTCTACATTGTCTTATTATACAACAAAATGCAGCGGCAAATATTACCATAATTGCTGCCCGACAATAAAATAAAAGAGTGAAGTAAAATGTCATTTTAGCGTTTTTTTTTGCTCTTCGCCCATAGCCAATCCGCGAACACTACACATTGACGTGGCGTTTTCACTGCACAGTGGCGGCGGGTTAGTTTAATCGTAACACTGCTCGTTCAAATTTTCCACGAACAGTTGAATTTTTAAAATATTCGAGTCATGTCGACCCTGGCCATTGAGCCACAATATTATTGATTTGCAATTGGGGCCATAAATTGTTTATACATTAAGTGACATAAAACCTTTTCTATTTCGAAAATCTCTGCGTTTTCACCTCCAGGCAATTGAAGTCTTAGGTGTGTACAGTCTATAGCCCCAATGCAGCGAGAAACCTGGCTATATTATAAAATTCCCGTCGAACTCTTGCAATTTCTGGGGTAGTGGTAGGCATTCTTATATATCGATGATTTAGTTGTGCAATTGCACGAGACACTTTATGGATAACTTTACTAGTTGTACTTTGTGTATTCCACCAAAATCACCCACTATTAAGAATTATCCTGCAGCAAAAACCGCAGTGTCAGTAAAACCATTACTGCAGGGGACAAACCATGGTTTCTGGAAAAGTAGTACAATTATTACTGTGATTGCATTCATACAAGAGAAGCACATCGTGCACCACATGTTCTCAAAATTTATATTACCAAGTATAACGTTAAAGAAACAAAGAAGTTTTATATGCGTACCTATTCGTGGGATTAGAAATTCTTCCTTCAATTTCATGTAAAATTCGATTCACTGTTAATTTTGAAAGACGAAATCTACAATAAAACTCTTGATCATTCCACATTGTAAAATGGTTTGGCCGTTCGCGTACTTGTCGAATGCGATGATTTATAACTTCTAGACCATTTTGCAAATCTTCGTTGTCTTGTTCTAGTACAGCAAACAAATTTTCTAAATCCATGTTTATTTTAAATTTAGGTTATGTTTTGTTCAATAGCTTTCAAAACTGACAAATAAACAATCTGTACTGCTGAACTAAGTTTAAACCGTCGCTGTGTACGGTTTAGCCAGAGAGGTTTAAACTTCGTTCAAGCGTTAAACTGTCATTGAAAAACCTAATAAAATGATTGAACTCAGTTTACACTCTGAACGGAGTTCAAAGCCTATGTCACACTATTAGTCGGTTTGACAAACTAGACTAGCAGTCTGTAGTAATGACGTCATTACTAAATAATTTGACGAACGCATCAAACTAGGTGGTCACACTATACATCTAAAATTTGTTCAAACATAGAGGTTATGCAGCCGTGTTTTTAATTTTAGAGGCTGGTTTTGAGTTGAAAATGAATAAGAAAGGCGTGGTAGCGGTTGTATCTCTGTTGGGGTTAGCTTTACTAACTTACGGAAGCACCAAAAGAAAACAAAAGAAACGACAGGTATGGTCAAAGTCTTGGTTGTTACAACGAAATGAAGGTTATGGTCGTGGAGTACTGGCAATGGTTAAAATGAATTAAAAATACGGATCCTTCTGGGTATAAAATTATCTGCGAATGGATACTGCAGTATTTAATAATTTATTAAACTTGATTCGCAGCCATCTCGAGCAGGATACAATTCTTCGACAATGTATAAGTGCAGAAGACAGGTATTGAATGTCACATTGGTGTAATGTTTTGAAAATAATTACAACTTATAGATTAATGGTTACACTCGATATCTGGCAACAGGAGAAACTTTTAACAAGCTTAAGTTTTGCAACACGAATCGCACATAACATTTTAAGTGTTATTATTAACGAAGTTTTGCATGCTATTGTTAACCATTTACAAGAGGAATATTTAAAGGTTAGTGTTTCTAAATGTTACATATAATTATATAATAAAAACATATTTGTAAATATAACATCATCATCTTGCTCTTGATACTGTAGTATCGTTTTGATTATGTCTCTTTAGATTTTTGTTTTAATTTATTATTTATTATTGATTGAATTTCATTTGAAATAAATTGTCCGAATATATCCCATGGCTGTTCTCCGGTTGAAAATTTATCCAGTGCTGTACCTATCCTTTCAAAATAGGCATAGCTAAGTCACTGTCTGCTTTTTTTAATTGTTGAAGGCATACCCACTGTTTGGCGCCTCGGTGGTTGAGCACAGCCAGTTGGTTGATTCAAGTAGTTGACTCTGCTACCATCTTCATTTGAAGCATCAAACTGAAAGTGTTAATGAAATTAATATTGTTACAGGTGCCACATACACAAGAAGAGTGGAAAACAATTTCAGAAAACTTTTATAAATACTGGAATTTTCCGAATTGCATTGGTGCCATGGATGGAAAGCACATTTCATTTCGACCATTAAAAAGATGGATCTTTTATCATAATTATAAGGAACAGATAGCATTGTTCTTTTGGCTGTAGTGGAGCAAACTATAAATTCTTAATGGTTGACATTGGCAGAAATGGCAAAATAAGTGATGGAGGTATAGCATATGTATAAATAATAACACGTTAAATTTCCTCCTCCTAAATGTTTGCCTGGGAGAAACAAGGAAATTCCACATGTTTTAGTTGGACGATACATTTCCATTAAAAGAACACATCATGAAACCATATAAATTTCATGGCCTTTCGAACGAGCAATGAATATTTAATTATAGAATTTGTCGTGCACGAAGATTTGGGAGAATGCATTCGATACTAAGTAACAGATTTGTATCTTATTAAATACCATGAATGTTAACGTGGAAAAGTAGTAGTAATAACAAAAGTATGTTGCATTCTACATAATTACTTGATGACTGTATCGCCAACTACAGTGTTAACATGGAAGATGAAGATATGACCTGTCATTTACAAAATTTAGTACAACAAGGAGGTAATCGATCTGCGAGAACACCACAAGAAATTCGCCTAGAATATCAAGAATATTTCAATACCACAGGTGCAGTACCGTGCAACAAGAATCACTTAGCAATAATATTATGTAAATAATTTGTATTATTATAACTATGTATATATACTACATTAATTAATTAAAATTAGCAAGAATTATAGATTTTTTATTAGTAATTCTTATTTTATTATATTGTACTTACATCCTGAGTTTGTCAGGGTATTTTGAACACTCTGTATACGTATTGGGTAATTTTGTTTGTAGTTTTATTCGCTTAGTTAGATTCCGTATATACATTTTTTTTTGTCAAGTTTAGTTTTATAGTAAATTTGTTTTAACGTGTATAACGACCTTTAGGGATGGTAGGTGTGTGGTGAGCTTTAGATTCTTTGTGAAATTATTGTTCCGAAATTTAGGTTGTTTTTCCTTATTATTCCTCGTTTATAGAAGTTTGATTAACGTTTGTTTGTAAATAGTTGTATTAAGTGTAAATAACGTTCATTTCGTTTGATTTCCGTAAAATATAATAGAAAATTAAGTACGTTAAATAAATAGTATAGGTTTATCTGTGTATGATGTCATGTTAGCGACATAAAGACGCTTAAGTATAGTTGTTCAGTGTAATGGTGAATATGCTGGTTTTGAGTCATAGAGATTGCATGTGGGCCTTATTGTTCGTACTTTAAGGTAAACATAGAGAGGTTGTACAGTTACTTTTGCTGACGTTTAGTTTTTCAACATTTACCGAGTCCTTACGGACGAAACGAATTTGTGTGTTGGGGTACCTTATTTTCCCCTTCCGTTTTTTAATTGGTGGAATTAAATTAGATAAGATTTTTATGAGTAGTGGGATTCAAAATTCAAAGATGGATTTGTTAATAATTTTGGGATTCTGAAACTGATCGTGCTTTCGAGTAGTATACGTTGCCGTTTAGTGTTACGCTTTAAGGGTGGTTTAGAACGTTGATATTTTGGACCTTGTGGTGTTTAACGAACGTACTTGTGTAGTAAGGGTAGTTTAGCTACTCCTGAAGATTACCTGTGAAAGGGATTTTATTAAAATTGTTCATCACCAAAGGATTATACCTAGTGCCGATTTCGGTTTTACGTAAAGTTACCTAGAGGACATCGTCGTGTTGTATAGTGCTTCAGTGACCTCTTTGGTTCATATCGCTTCTGCGGATTTTAAAATCATCGTTCTTCCAAGTGCCTCTTATTTACCGTACAAAGCGTATTTAAAGATAAAGAAACTTTCGCATTATATTAAAATTATATTCAATTAAATCAAGTTATTAACATTTTGGATTATTAGTGGAAATAAAACCAATTAAAGCTAAAAGTTATTAAGTAATTGTGAACGCTCAAATTATTATTATTTTAAAATAAGTTTTGAATTATGCAGTAACAATTTAACGCGAATCAATCAAGAATTGTTTGTGTACCATAGAACAATAGTCAACATTTTATTCATCTTTGCCAGACCAGGAGATTTCATTTCCGTCATAGCCGTAACCGACCACCTGGTTACCTTCCACTTATATTGTAACACAGAAGAGGTGTAATTCTAGACCTTTAAGGTAATATAATATTGTTTTTTTATTGAAAATTTTGAAGATTTTTGTGTGTTCGAATTATTTTTTTGTGTGTTTGAAGGTTTGAAAGCGGGTCATTTTTTTGTTAAAGTAAGTTGTTGTTTGAATTTGTTTAGCGTAATTAATTATAGTTTTGACGCTCCGCCTTCACACTTTTTTATTTTAGTATTAAAGGGCAATCGACCCTATTGTAGTTGGGTATATTATCCACGAATTTTATATTTAGGTTAAACGATTTAGACTGGCGTAAAAGCAGTATTCTGATCAGACATCCTGTCGCCTTTTAAGTTTTGTATTTTTTTTTTGTTTATACGCATTATCGTATGTTTACATTTTTTTTATATTTATCCTTTATTATAGTTTTGTTAGGTTTTACAAATGTGTTTAATTTCTATGGAAACCCTTTTGTGTTACATCAAGTTTATTGAGTAATTGCAAGTTACCGGTAATTTAGTTTTAACGTAACGAGGTTAGTTTTTTTGATTTTATTGAGTAATAGCGTTCTTAATATTTAGTATTTTATTTGATTTTTAGTTGAATATTAATTCAGTTTAGAGTTCATTCTATAGCTTTTTTTTTTTTGTTTTGTTTTGAGTATTATTTAATGCCTAATTATTTACACTGAGGTGTAGTAACGTAAATTTATTGAGTGTTTATCACGCTTTTATTTGACAAGCGTGTAGTGCATTTTGAAGCCCTATTTCAGGTGGTTTGCTGAGTTGCTGTCCAGCACACCTGGAATTGATTACGGATAGGTAAGCGTATGTTTTTTGTATGTTTAGACACGCTATGTACTCGTAATTTTGGCACGACAACCCTTATTTTGACTACCAAACATTCTGGCGCCCAAACCCTCGATTGTGTCTTCAACCCCTATTGTGACTTACGTACGATTTACTATTCTGGATGCGCAAAATTTTTCAACATCTGATCTACACCCATACGCTGGCTAGTCGGGGCAAAAAGGCCAATTTATCTGTAATCCCGTTCTACCACCCGTTTATACCGTTACAAGTTAAAGGTCACTGAACTTCCTCTATTTCTAAGCGTTCATCCAACTACTGCAGCCTGATTGTACAGGTAAATTCGTACAGTTACTCCTGGCTACAACATGATCCTGCAAAATAGTAGGTCTTCGAAGCACCACAAACTTACTTTGACCAACTCTGCTCCAGAACCACTTGGCATATTCCTCAATTTATTTAATTGTTTATTGAACTGAGTCCTCAAAGAATTAATTTTGTTTTAACGTCATTACCTAAAAAATTTAATAAAACATTATGTTTACAGTATTATTACATAATAATGGAATAGTTACATACTCGTTGAACCTGATCGAATGTCCTGTAAATTTGCAGCGATCTCTCTAGGGCTTTAACTCTAGCCCCTTGTTATGATATCGTGGATCTTTCACCACATATAGCACTTCCTTATTTCTGAATAATTCTATTAGAACCGAAACTTGATGATTCCAGGACATTTTGTGCTTACAAGATATTCTTGGCTTACAAGGTGTGTGTGCACTTTCAACTTTGCATTGGAGGTTAGGCAGCGATAAAGTAATTTCAAGGTTATCTTCATTAGCGCCACTTTTCTGGCATTCAAATAAGCCAATCAGAATGAAGATCGCATTAAACTGACTGATAGAAATAGAGACGCCGCTAAAATTTAGAAAATTTGACCAAACTGCATCTATGACGTCATCATTCTTGACTATCAGTTTAGTTTGTCAAACCGACTAATAGTGTGACATAGGCTTAAACCGGCATTGAGAAACCGGGCTATAAACAGACTTAGGGCGGATTGTACCAGAGTGGTTGAACTCATAGTCATATTTGAACTTGGTTTAATAGGAAAATTTCTTTGTATAAAAGTTAATCCTTAGTTGACTAAAGGTTGATTTTGGTTTAAGCTGAACCACTAAATTACCCAAGTTAACTTAGGTTCTCATGATAGGTGTCTGATTGAGTGCTTTTGGTTAATAATTATTTGATTTCATTTTATTAAAAATGGATAATGCAAATCTGTATATGTTAGAAGAGTTAACTGATGATGAAGATTTCCTGAATTGGTACTACAGCAGGAGTTAAGAGCGCCACGAGTATTTCGGATCGGCCAAATCATTATGAAAAATGGGACAATGATGAATTTCGTAACCGTTTTAGGTTATCCAAACCTGTAGTCCAATACCTGGTGGATAGAATTAGGCCAGCAATATATAATATATAGTATATATATATATATATATATATATATATATATAATATATAGTATAAACAGCACGGTTAGCATTACCTATATAAACGAAAAACTCACTAAACAATATTTTTAGGAACAATGCTCTTTCTGCCGATGAAATGGTTTTTGCCACTGACGTTTTCTGGCAACTGGTTCTATACACTCAGTTGTTGGGGAATTATGTGGTATAGACAAAGCAACCAGTTGCAGAGCCATAGATAAAGTTATCACAGCAATTGCAGAACTTCATCACGAATTTATAAGATGCCAACAAATCTTGACGAAATATTAGAAGTACGTCAAAGATTTTACAATATATGTAATTTCAAGATGCATAGGTGCCTTGGACTGCACCCATGTCAGAATACAATCTCCAGGGTGAAAACTGAATTATTTAGAAACCGAAAGGGTTTCTTCTTTTAATGTCCAAGCACTTTGCATGCAGAATTAATAATCAGATATGTTGTATGCCGATGGCACGGTTCTGCTCATGATGCAAATATTTTCAAAAATTCTCGTTTAAGCAAGATTAGAAAATGAGGAATTTGGTGGTGATAGCTTGATAGTTGGAGATAGTGGATATGGTATTAAAAAGTATTTAATTACTCCACTTGCGAATCCACATACTCCAGCAGAGCAGTTATTTAACGAAGCTCAAATAAGGACAAGAAACCCGATTGAACGTTGTTTTGGGGTATGGAAAAGGAGATACCCAATTTTGTCATTAGGAATTAGACAAAACATATGTAAAATTGAACGTATTATAATAACAACTGTAATTCTACATAACATTGCATGTTTGATGAGGGATCAACTTCCACATGTTAATGATGAAGAAGAAGCAGCTATTGCAATAACAAATAATGTTGACATACCTATACAAGCCATGAATGCAGCCAACATAAATAACCTTACAAGACACCTCTTAATAACGGAGTATTTTCAAAGATTGTTATAAAATATCATTAACATACATTTATTAATTATTATATATACATATATATGGAAATGTTTATTTCAGTATATTATCGTTAGAAAAATTAGTTTATTTAAAGCTAAATATTTCTAGTTATGATAAGTGTTAATTCAACAGAACAATATTTATAAGTAGTTTATTTAATAACAGTTAACTAAATAATGATACAACTGAAAGTAAACATTCCATACTATAATATTCATAAATTCGTTGAAAAGAAAAAAATAATAATTATATATACACTTTATACAAAAATATTATACAATATTACCGTTTTGTTGACTAAAATTTTCATTTCTAGGTCATGTTTTTCCTTTTCTAACTCAAGTCTTTGCTCACTTTCTTTTTCTTGAAGAGCAATGTATTGCTCATGTTTTTCTGCAAGGTGTCGCAATTTTAAGTTATGCTCTTCTAGAAAACATTTTCTTTGCAAATCTGCTAGATCCTTTTTTGTCCTACTTTCCTAATTTTGTTTTTAAAGGATCTGCTTTTTGGTGGTAGAAGTCTCAGATTTCCCTTGTTTTTCAGAAGAGGTTGTAGTTTGTAACTGCTTTGATATTGAGTTTTCAACAACATATCAGAATTATAATTACCCCAATCGTTCTGGTCTGAACATTCAAAAACAAAATCAATGCTGTCCAAATCATTTAAAACTGTTTCATGTACATTTGCAGGAACACACTTAACTACATCAACTTTTCATTTAAAGTGTTGTCTTGTGTACGTTGATTAGGATCTGTATTTTCACATACAATTGCATCTCATCATATTTCGATGTCATCCCTGTTATCTGGGCTCCTACAATTTCTGGATATCATTCAGTACGTCATCATCTGGTTTTTATTGCAGGTACACCACGTGCCATACATATATTTTTTCTTCGAAAATTTGGCTTTCGCTCTTTTTTCATGTTGTTGTATTTGTTTCTCAGGTATCTGAGTCACGATGTGACTCGCCATTATGGCAATTGAACATTGTTGTTACTTGCATGCATCTGACTTAATTTTAAATTATTAGCATCTGTCTTTTACTCTATCTCAGTCGCTTTAATTTAACGACACGCAATAATAACTGCTCTTCTTTTGTGTAAAATTTTCAGCTCGTCACTTCTTACTTGTAGACATTTTGGTAGTACTTATAACTAAAACACAATAAAAATTATTGATTTTATGTTTGGCAAGATTATTTACCTTTTAGCAATATTGATAGTTTATTAGTTTATGGATAAATTAAAATTAAATAACATGTAAACAAAAGTGATTGGAATTTTGGGTTATGTTGATTTATACAAAAGGATTTATACGAGAAAAAACATGCGTATATATATTTTCAGTATAGCCAACATTCGCATAACAGAAGTTCATCAGAACTTCTGCTGTAAGTTGTTTCTACAACGCCAAATGAAATGAACCTGGATCAACATTAAAACTTGGATTATCAGAGCCAAGTTTAAACGCCTCTGGTACAATCCGCCCTTAGAGCGCGCATTCCAGTGGTATGTCGAGTTCAATGGAGTGACATCAATCGTCGGGCTGGGATGCACCGTATTAAACCATAATTCTGTTGGCAATACCGTATACTGTGTGAATAATTTTAAGGCACTATTAATACGTATTGCTGTAACTGTGCCCTATGCTTAGTATATTATAAGGCCCTATGCAATTAAGATAAGGTGTTGCACCTAACTTGTGTATAAAGTGTATCATTAAGAAACACGAATTCTTCGAAATGTCTTATGAGATTGATATGAAACTTGTTAAAGTCAACCAGAAGAGGAAGAAGGAATAAATTCACTTGTAACACATATTATAGTAAATAGTGATCCAATACAAGGTAAAATTAATTGCCGTTCAAGTAGTACAAAATTTAACAGTATTTTTATAGATAATGTGAATATTAAGAAAGAAGGCATTTCTTCTCTAGTAAAAGTTGTTGGCTCAAGTGAAGCATGTCATATAAATGAAAATAGCGTCAAACACAACACAAACATACAGTGTGAAAGTAAATTTAATACTTTAACAATGATGCAAGAAAATTTAAAACATGACATTTTAAAATACAGTACGAATTTTAAATATGAGTGTAACCATTGCGGTTTTATAACAAAGTTGAAAAGAAGTTTAAAAAATCATGTTTTAAAACACACTTCAAGTTATGAATTTAAATGTGACCAATGTGATTATGGAACAAATCACAAAGGTAATTTAAAAATTCATCTTAAAAAGCACTCTTCAAGTAATGAATTCAAATGTGACCAATGTAATTATGAAACACATCACAAATATCTTTATACAAATTCATCTTAAAAACACTTTTGGAGTAAAGAGTTCAAATGTGACCAATGTGATTATGGAACAAATCACAAAGGTAATTTTAAAACTCATCTTAAAAACACTCTTCAAGTTATGAATTCAAATGTGACCAATGTAATTATGGAACACATCACAAACTTTTAATAATTCATCTTAAAAACACTCTTCAAGTAATGAATTCAAATGTGACCAATGTAATTATGGAACACATCGCAAACATCTTTTAAAATTCATCTTAAAAACACTCTTTGAGTAAAGAATTCAAATGCACCAATGTGATTATGGAACAAATTGCAAAAGTAATTTTAAAGCTCATCTTAAAAACACTCTTTAAGTAAAGAATTCAAATGTAACCAATGTAATTATGGAACACATTACAAACATCTTTTACAAATTCATCTTAAAAACACTTTTGGAGTAAAGATTTCAAATGTGACCAATGTGATTATGGAACAAATCACAAAGGTAATTTAAAAATTCATCTTAAAAACACTCTTCAAGTAATGAATTCAATGTGACCAATGTGATTATGGAACAAATTGCAAAAGTAATTTTAAAGCTCATCTTAAAAATATACTTTGAGTAAAGAATTCAAATGCAACCAATGTGATTATGGAACAAATTGCAAAAGTAATTTTAAAACTCATCTTAAAAACACTCTTGAGTAAAGAATTCAAATGCGACCAATGTGATTATGGAACACATCATAAATATCTTTTAAAATTCATCTTAAAAACCACTCTTGAGTAAAGAATTCAAATGCAACCAATGTGATTATGGAACAAATCGCAAAAGCTAATTTTACAATTCATCTTAAAAGCACTTTGAGTAAAGAATTCAAATGGACCAATGTGATTATGGAACAAATCACAAAGGTAATTTAAAAATTCATCTTAAAAACACTCTTGAGTAAAGAATTCAAATGCGATCAATGTGGTTATGGAACAAATCGCAAAGATTCTTTTAAAATTCATCGTAAAAAACACTCTTTTAAGTAAAGAATTCAAATGTGACCAATGTAATTAAGGAACACATCACAAAAATTTTTTACAGATTCATCTTAAAAAACACTTGGAGTAAAGAACTCAAATGCGATTATGGAACAAATCACAAAGGTAATCTAAAATTGATCTAAAAGCACACTTCAAGTAATTAAATCAAATGTGACCAATGTAAATATGGAACACATCACAAACATCTTTAAAAGGGCATCTTAAAAACACTTTAACCATTCGTGGGCAATGTGATTCTAACACGTCCGAATGTATCTGAGAGACTCCAGTATTCTATCTCGTTAATACATACTTATCTTTACGTCTGTTGTTAGTTTGTGTTAAATAAAATTGTTTAATTTAAAGAAAACAAACATTTGCACTTAAAATATCTTTTATTAATTTTATTTTTCATACAATAAGATTGAAATGAAAAGTAGGTACTTACTAGGTATACGTCCTAAAAGTATAAAATTTATTATTTATTGAATGTAACAGCAAAATATAAAATATAGGAACCTAAACATAATATCAACTCAATCTTCATCACTTTGTTTGTTGCATAAATTTGATTGATAACATTGATTTGCATATCATGACGGCATGCAAGCAAAACATTCATTACATTGCTTGCAAAAGTACTTAGAAAGCCTTGTTTTTTATTAGATGAACAGGACGCACAACGTTTCCGTTTATTACTACTACTTGAAGGTAGGTCTTTGTCTCTTTGTTATTTGGACAATTCGTTTTGTTTAGTTTTTCTTGAAGATACAATGGCATTCCTCGACTTTGTGCTCATTCTATTCAGATCATCTGACACTAGTTCCAACAAGTGTTTTAAAATATCTTAACCTGCTCTTGACTACGTTTTCATTTTTAGATGAACAACTAGAGAATTAATTCACTTATATTTAGCATGGTAAAGAAAACGACCATTGGCCAACGGCGAGTGTTCCTTGCTACATTATAGGTGGGCAATTTTATCAACACTAGATTTCGTTGCATTGTAAAATGTGACTATTTCTCGGTTTCATCATGTAGTGTGCCTCTGAGTCGATAGCTGCATCATAATGAAGGCTTGAAATCAAAACGACGTTTTTTCCCTTTTTGGAACATAAGATAAGATGGTTCCATTATTTGAATATCCAAACAGGCTACTCCCTATTTTAGTAGCTACAAATTCTATTGGTAGTACTCGTTTGTTTTATTTATTGTTCCAACATATGAAAGTTTTTATCTTTGAGGTCAGTTACTAAAGAAACAGCAGTGAACCAATTGTCCGCTGTTATATTACGTCCAGTTTGATATATTGGTTCCGCAAGCCTTTTGACAACGTCGACGGGTTTATTACTGTTGGTACGGGCCTTCGGGCTGTTTTCCTGCATATATTTCTAGATTATGTATAATAATTTTGTGAATCCACCAAAGAACAGATTTTAATTCCATATTTCGCCGGTTTGGATGGAATGTATTGACGAAATTATTCTACCGCGAAATGCTACAAGCATTTCATCAATGGTTACATTTTGGCCGACAGAGTAAGTCTTCTTGTAGTTTTCGGTGAATAAAGTAAAAACTTTACGAATTGCTGAAAGTTTGTCCGATTTTTTTCTGGTGTCTCTGCTAGATTTGTCGTCAAAGCGCTTGCAACGTAACAGAAATTTGAAGCGTTTGATACTCATTACCACACGAAACATCTCTACCCCTGTTCCATCTGTCGCCCATAACTCTTCTAAGCTCTGTCTATTACTACGAACAAGCCCTGCAAGGAATAGTAGACCAATGACTGCCTTTCAGTGTTATCGGTTAATTTTGCATCTCTTGCGCGTTGGAATTTGGGTCTAATTGACTCAATGTACTGGTTAGTAGACTGAACAATAATATCTAATATGTCATTCGTAATAAAATAACTCCAAGACTGATACGCTGTCTTAGCTTCTTTCGCGGGACCATTTAACGATTCCTGTATATTACATACATATATATATATATATATATATATATATTATATATATATATATATATATATATATATATATATATATATATATACATATACTGAGATGTGAGATATAAGATTAAGACAGGGATTTGAGAGTTTAAGCTTGTAATTTTTATGTAGAACAATTTGAGATCAATTGCGGTATATTTACACTGCATTTATTTGAAGTATTTTGGTAAACGATTGAAAGAAAGTGGTTTGTTTTGATGAAACGGGCTTAATAAGATTTGCATAAATTGGTTCAGTCATAAAAAGCATTGTGCTACAT
Source organism: Vesta saturnalis (assembly GCA_036346205.1). NCBI lineage: Eukaryota > Metazoa > Arthropoda > Insecta > Coleoptera > Lampyridae > Vesta > Vesta saturnalis. Next base: position 25,297 of record JARFJB010000215.1, read on the forward strand.
AAGAAACATGTCAGGAAGGTTAAATGAAGTTATATTTGTAAGTACGATTAAGTTCGTAGAAATTAATTTATTAAATTTACAGTTCACATAAAGTATTTTGGCATTTGGGTATTTTACAGATGTTTAGCACACGGTCTAGAGTTATGATTATATTAGGGACATATTTTAAGTCACGTAAAATGCAGGAAAGATGTGAAAATTTGAGAAAGGGTTACAGTACGAACATGATTTAATTATTACTCACAATGGTAATGAAAATATAACTGCGACAAAAAAAGTAGTGCATAGTAAACATTAAGCACAATTTACACAACAATTTAACATTTGGATATTGACATGCAGATACATTTTTGTGTAAGATTTTTAAAGAAATGGGTTTTAACAATATGGATTGTTAAAGTGACTAAAATTTAAACGTTACAAGAAAAGTGAACATTGAGAATATTAAAGACAGATTTTATAAGTTGTGTGAGTAACATTTTGATTAATTTGGACGTTAAATATGCAAATTATATGAACATTTAAATTAAGTTAGGTTAAGTTTTAAATTTAAGGTTTTTTTTTGCAAATTTATAGTTTTTTTGAGTAAGTTGAGCGTAGAATAAATTGTTAATGTGATTAATAGGAGGTTTTCCTCATTTCCATGCAGTAATTTACTTTGTACAAGTCATTTAAACATAAATTTTATAACATGGGGTTAACTACACAAATTTCCTATGTCAAAAAAAAATTTTTCCTTTAAATTTAAGATACCGGAGATGAAATAAATGTTTTCTAATTCAAATTTTCGTGCAGATCACGAATATGTATTTAGTTTAAGTAAGATTTTTTAGATATGAGTAAATTTAGTTTAGGATAAGTCAAATCGTACAATTCTTAACAGATGTATATCAAGTGAGGTATCATTTTATGCGGAATCTTGCACAGATTTCATTTCTGTTTTCAAAATTTAAATCAGTAGCTTATTAAGAAAGTTATAGCATGATTTATATTTTAGATAGGTTTTCAAATTTATTTTAACCAATCACAGACTTGGTTACTTTGTATTCTTAAAAAAAAATTGAAATTTTTGTAGCTAACAGGAGAGTATATAAGGAATTGTTCCTGAACAACTTTTCTCTCTTCTATTTGTTTTTCAAAGTTTAAATTTTTATGACAAAGGTCATCGTAAATAAAATTTATTCAATTTTTCCAATTGATGTTTATTTCCTGCTGCGATATATTAATAAATGATACTCCATTTCGGGTGCTAAAAAGAAAAGTGAATTTAATTTAAAAATTTTATAACCTTAAAACAATATTTAAACCGAAAATAATTGAAGCATTTTAATACAACAATTAAATAAATATTAAAATAAACAATTTAGTGCTTGAGTGAAAACATTTAAGCAGTTATAAGCACGTTTACCACAAGAAAAGCAACCATTTATCCGAGGGACATTGCTGAATTATTGGAAGTACTGCAGCAGCAAGTGGAACGGATCAATAACATCGATCACCGACTGGAAGGAGCTTACGTGTGTAAACGGAACCAGCTGAAGGAACACATCCTTTTGAAAATATGCCGATGCACATGTGAGTCAATTTTTAATCATAACCCTTCAATTTGTATTTATTATTTGTGTGATTTCCTGCATTTATATTTTATGTATAGGTGTAAATGTTTATGCAATAAGCTGTGTAAACATCTGTAAAACAATTAAAATTTTAGTTTTCTTTCAAAATTTCAATTTAAATTACAAAATTAAGATCACATTTTTAGGAAGTTACCATTTAACAATTTTGACAGTTTGGTATTTGATTTCAGTTAATACGCAACGCATGCGTCATTGTGCAAACTTTAGTAAGTATCATTTCACATACAAGATATTTGATATAACGTGGAATCCACATAATAAGGAACCATTTAATAATTCCAGTTGTACTTCGGAATGCAATTCAATTCATATAAAAACATTAAATACATATCAAAGAATAAATTATATTTATGCATATTTTCCAACAAATCAAAATGAACTCTATCCCCATTTGAACGATATTTAAACATCTCAATATATATATATATATATATATATATATATATATATATATATATACATATATTATATGAATAGGTGTTTCGAATAGCACGATGCATTGTGAACTTTAATAAGACAAAATATTCCTATGAACATTTTAACGCATCCCTTAAAAGGCCCTTGAAAGTTCGATTAAACTGATTTTATCCAGTTATTTCAAAACGATAAAGATAAAGAGACAAATAAACATATTTCGCCGAGTAACATGACTTATTCGTTATTCGAATCATATGCGTCCTTTCAGGATGAAAAGAGTATCAAGTCCCTATTTATACGACCTTTTGTAATTTTGACAAATTCATAATTTTGGACAGTTTGCGTAAAAATGTCGTCTTTGCGTAAGTCGATATCGGCTGAATTGATTCCGAAGTGAATAACAGTAATTTTATCAAATAATGATAATTTTCAAACTCATTTTACACAAAAACCGTTGCCGATATCGACTTACGCAAAGACGACATTTTTTACATAAAACTGTCCAAAATTTATGAATTTGTTAAAAAAAATTGCGGAAAGGTCGTACAAAATTTTTTAGGGACTCGATAGATACCCTTTCCATCCCCCTGAAAAGGACGCCTATGATTCGAATAACGAAAAATCGCCTAGCTCATGTTACTCGGCGTGAAAAGTTATGTATGTTCCCTTAATTTCATCTCTTTATTTTTTATCGTTTTTGAAATAATTGAATAAAATCAGTTTCATTCGAACCCTTTCAAGGGCCTGTAACTTTTAAGGGTGCGTTTTAGACATATTGTATGAACATTTTGTCTTATTTTAATGAGTTCTACATGCAGTAGAAATTTGAACCCTATTTCAGAAACACCCTGTATATATATATATATATATATATATATATATATATATATATATATATATGTAGGATGTGGTGTCGATCCGCTGGCGAGTATCTATTTTAGATAATAAAACAAAAGAAAACTACAAATTATCTCGGAAATTAAACAAAAAATTCTTTTGTAAAAATTAAAGTTTTTAAAACATGCTTCAGTTTAAACCAAGTTGCTTCCAGTTAGGTGCACATTTAAAATGTATCAACTCGAAAGCAGGATTCAAAATTTTTTTTTAACAAAACTCTAAAGTAGGTATTTATCGAATTTACAAGTTTATCTGATAGCCGAACCATTAAATCTACTCAGATACAAATCTTTAATATACCTTGTCACCTTTTATACCAGGTATTATTTCACGTAGGTAAAACTTTTGCATAGTCGTCGCCAGAAATATTGTTATGTCGTGCTGGGCAGTGTGCAACTTTTCCCTAATTTAAATGACTGTTCATCTCTAAAGACAAGCCAGATCCTCATGCAAGCACTCGAAAAACAGACATCCTGTAGACTCCCCCTCTAATGCCACGAATTAATTTAATTAAATTAACCTCAAAGTCATTTTTTGTTAAAGTTTAGGAATATTACTTTCTTTTTGGGACTAAGACTATCCCACTGCCCACTGCTTCTTCAATTTATATGAATACCATTTATTGCTTGTTCTAAATCTTTTTTACTATTTTTTGGCGTAGTTACTGTTGCGTATAAAGTTTGATTTAAATAAAGTTGGGTATGACTCATCCATCTAAAACTCTATAATAAAATTACATATTTTTATATCTCTCAACTACAAGTATTAGAGAAGAACGGCCATAAAAACATAAATCTGCTGTACAATTCATATTAGCGCACTAAAGCGTGTGCCGTGATTAGGAAGCAGCATCTGTCACTCCTGTCATTTTTTGAAATTATTATTTATGCGTTTTTGCTTTACTTTTTATAAAAAAGAATTTTTTTCAAAACTATCTACAACTGGTACAGTGAATTATCGGTAATTTAGTAACATGTTTTACATCATTTTATATAAAATTTACAAAATTTTAGACTTGGAAGGACTATTTTTAGCGCACGTCTGAAGCATGTGGTGTTAGTATATATGTATATATGTACTGATTTATGTAAATTGCTTTTCATTTCATAATGGATAATTTTTCTAGTTTAAAATATAAAAAACGTTCAATAATTTTCAAATTTCTTTCACATTTTATCTAAATTTATATGGAGACATCTGCCGATAAAAATGTTACCTGAAAGATATTTTGATGTTTTTATGAAGACTTACATCGCCTAATTCTGAGTCATGTAATTTTATGAATGAGTCATACCTAACTTTATTTGAATCAAACTATACCACATACACAAATAGGGTCATACGTTTATATGTTGCATTTCCTTGATTGACCAATATTTTTTTTTATTGGTGCCCCGTGTTACCTTAGCGTGTGTAAATCGAACTTTCAAAGACGCGCGTTTTTTAAAGTTACCATGGCAACATCAACTCAAAAAACGTGAAGTCTAAATGACAATTTTTTTATTACTGCTCTGACAGGAGTACCAACGTCAAATAAAATATTACTAACAAATTCAAAAACTTTATTTAAACATTATTTAACACTTTTAATTTTATAAATGAAAATAGAAAGTACAGTTAGTATTGTTAGATATATTAATTTTTATTTACATATTTTACACTATTAGTTCTTATTTATATTTTTTGTAGTAATAATACTAGTATTTATGATTTCAAGGTCCACCAATAAAAAAAAATAGCGCAAAGTATTGGATAACTGGACTTAAAACACTTACTCTATTTCGCGCGTGTTTTAAAGACCTTTTTATTCACTTATACTTTAATATAGTATTTTAATCGTTGCAACTAAAATACAGTTGTTTGATAAAATTTTTTATAAAAAAATTGAATAGTTTTTAATACAATAACAAAAATTTTATTATACATTAACATTGAAAGAACAAATAAATGAACTTCGATTTTTTTTAAATATTCAATAGACAATTAAAAAAATGACTCTTGTTATACAATAAACATTTCAATTATGCTAAAAAATCCATGCTTAACACATAAAAAATTGAAAAACAACATTACGTTGACTGCAGTACACTATATCTCGTTTACAGCACGAAGCAGCGCGCGCATTCCTTGCCTTTCGCTCACAAAGTGGGAGTGATTAACTTAAATCATGGTACCCCTTTTTTACAAGCAACTATGGATTATTGTGTTTAACACAAATTTAACTTCAATTTGGTACAATGTATTGTTGAAAAACACGATGAGCGTAAATAATTAACATTAATGTACCTGTTTACACCTGGTAGCCTAGAGGTTGCGGCTGACAGGGAGGTGGCAACCAGTTTTTTACTTTCTTCACGTCATTTCCTTTCAAATGACGTTTCATTCAGTTAAAAAGCATATAGTTCAAATTCATACAAATATATAAATTATAATATATCTAATTAATAGTATATTATTATTAAGAGTAAAAGTGATACTTTATGGTGCGAAGCTGAATGTTTATTTTGCCGAACGAAGTGAGGCAAATAATTCAGCTGAGCTACATAAAGTCACTTTTACTCCGAATAAATATACGTTTTTATCCGCAAACGTAAAAATAATTGGTAAAGATCGAAAGGAAAGATCAAACATAATTAGCAGGTAAAAGAATAAGATAATCAAAACGCTTTGCAAGTAATGAAACCATAGCAACGCACATTTAATAAGCACATTTGGTAAAAGTAAAATGCCTAGGCACAAAGCACAACTTTTACTGCATGTCTGAAAAGTAAAACTTTTACCTTTGATCGTATAAAAAATAATGTAATAAAGAAATAGAGAAATAAGTTCTCCAAAACAAATCGTCAAACTAACTGGAGATACTAACCATTCACCAAAAACAATGCCTTTGACTCAAATCGGTAGATTAATATAGGCCAGTCTTTGATTTGCTAGATTACCACAAAGTCTGCTAGCTTACTTTCACACATCAATATAAAACTGCAATGTAACACTAATAAAATGATCTCGGACGCCAAGTTATTTTTTATAATGCTCGGAATAACTGAACCGAGGTTATTAACAATAAATATTTTATCAAAATGTAAAAAAAAAATATACAACTATGTTTATTGACAGTTAATATGATATGGTTAAATAAAATATATCTTCTAGTCTTATACTAAAATTTCATTACATAAATACCTGTTTGTAAAATTTTTGTACACAAATTTTTGAATAACCTCTGGTATCTAAATGATTACGGAAATTTCAACCGAGGTGATGTCATCCTTGCCACAATATTGCGTAATATCTTGTAATAATGCTTTACGTAGTAAGCCACACCCAAACTGGAATTATCCTTTTTATAAATTTTATCCTCTTGAAATTGAATAAACAAATATTTATTGCATTTTCTCGAACGTTCATATAATAAATGTAATCAAACTTTAAATTCTGTATTAAAAGCACAACGCAATCATAAAATGAAAGCGTACGTAACGGTAGAATTAATTGTGCAATCAAAAGCGGTGAAATTAAAAGTGTAAAAGTAAAATAAAATAAAAGTGAACTAAAATAAAAGTGCCTGAAAAGAGCAAATGTTTTAATTTTTAGTATAATGCTTTAAAATATCTTACCATCAAATTAATGGCACTTTTCACTAAATTTAGGGAAAACCCAAAAAAAACTTTCTGCTTCTCTTAACATTCATCAGGAAGTGAAAAAAATGGATGCTTTGGAAGTTAGGTCATGTAGTCGTGCGCGAAAGGATTTGCGCAAGGAATTTTTGAGCAGAAAAATAATTTGAAGAGGGAGTATAAACCTTTAAGAAATATATACCCTTAAGAAGATATGCACTTAAGTTACACCAAAATGCAAATTAAGTTGCCTACCACATATTTACAAATCATTAATTAATAAAATTTTTCTTATATTTACAAATGAATGAATGAAAGACCTTAAATTAAGGTATATTTTAATATAATTCAAGGGTTGTTACAACGTTTGCGGATAAAATAATTGCGACTGCTTTTTATAGGCAACCCTGAAGTAATACATTATAATCTATTTTCTTGCCCTCGATTTGGCCATAGATAAGTGAGCGGATAGATGCAGACTACCATTGGCGCCGTTTCAATAAATTAGTTGTGTATTACGTCACCTGAGCGCTAATGAAGCACAGGCGGAATTTAAAAAATCATATTCAAATGCTTTATTGTGAATGTATAAGAACTCAGTTTAAAACCGAGGTGTTGCAAATGGGTCTAACAGTATTAAAACATTTAACTTCCATAATATTATATTTACTAACATAAGTAGGTATATGAATTCTAATATACAATTTTTTTTTACATCACAATAATTAAAAAGTGTCTAACTGCAATTTTTATTTACTTACACTAAATTCGTCAAAAGTAAATTAACATTATAAAAGTAACAAAATTTAATCTATTCAAACGTGTATTTATAGTTATTTATACATTATTCATAAAATAATAAATTTGACATACAGATATAAATAATCACTTTAACAGAAAGAATAAGGTCAAATAAACACAGGGCCTTAGGGTATTATGGTTGTTAAATGTTGCTTGACTAAAGTCACTAAATATAGCGTCACCTGCGCCTTCGGTGACGTGGTACATAACTATGGGGTTTGGAACCAAACTTAATACCAATTACTTCTACATTCAACGGATGGGAAGTACTGTATCGCTAAAAAAATTTTTATTTCCTCAATTTAAAATGTTCGAAAACGTCTAAAACAAAATTTGAGGAAAAATCTTGTTTGTGTACTTCACAACTTTCGAAGGACTTAACATATCAACTTGAAATTTGGTACACATATAGACATCAACTACCCAAAGCGACTGATTGTTTTTGGGGTCAATGAGGTGTGAGAAAAGGGGTAAAATTTGGGGATAAGTACCCCTTTTGCAAATTTTTATTTTTTACGGTTTACAATATATTAGCAAAAACCCGTCACTTTCTGATCGAAAAGAATTCTTGTAATTTGTAATTTTTTTGCTAATATCTCGAACTTACTGTGAACACGTTTTAGCAAAAAGAGGTTAAAATATTTTGATGGTATGTCAGTTTAAAAACAAATTATATTTTAGAAATTAGTAAAAAATTTAGCAACTTCACTTAATCATAGTTCCAATCTTCTCTATCAGAAATGTTAATGGTCTAGACATAGACGCAATCAGGTTTTGGCAAAACTGTTGTATTAAATTTTTCCATTCCATATTTATGGCATCTAAGTTGGTATTAATTAAATGACATTGATCGAAATATTTTTGATGGGTATTGTGTAATCATTTTACTTAATTAAAACAAAATGTAAGTGTATTTTTCTGTACAACAAATAGTGTAAATGTCATTCTGACAGCTTAATTTTAATTTTTGATGTGGAAGTATTGCTACAATTTGCAGCGTTTTTTTAAATGTGTTGTACATTGTTAATAAAGAATATCAAATAACAACACATAATTTAATTCGTTGTAATGATTATGAGGTTCATAATAGTTATGCAACCCTTATCACAGGTATGTAATAATTATTCGCGGCTAGCTTCATTATTCTCGGCCAGTTTCAACAATAATCTAGTTCCCAGCTGAAATTGCATGGAATTACAGATTACGATATGATTGTGAATAAAAATAGTTACACAATAAATACAATGATAGTACAGTCCGCGCGGCCAAAGAATGCCTGAACGTTGGATGCGCATTCGTCCAACTTCAAGTCTCTTAAGCGCGGCATGTCAGTCGCCACCAAAAGCGCGTTCCGTTTATTATCATGTATTACACTAATTAATTATTTATTTCTGTTATTAATTTACATACGTACTTGTTAATTTAACTTTATTACAATTATTGCAACAAAACGATAGTGAACCATTATGTGTCCTATGAGAATTTTAAAGCTCATAATACTCAAATTTATTAGACAAATATGTATAAACAACAAATACTTTCACAATACATAGTAAAATAAATAAGTAGTTTTGTGGCGCATGTAATGCTAATGGTATTCGCTTAAATTCTCATTGAAGAAATCCTAATAGTTGACGTTCCTTAGGATCATTAACAACAGATTAGCATATAATGTGTTCAGTTATTTGAAAAACACCCCACATATACCTTGAAACAATTAAAAGAAATCGTGTTTGAAGCAACAAAAGTCTGTTAGATCAGTGGGAAATATTATTAAAGAGGGTGAAGGTCCAACAGAAGAGGGAAAACCAAGATTTTCAACTCCAGGCAAGAAACGCCCACGTCCGTCTCCTGTGACCGACTTGGAAGATTTCGAAAAGAACCTTTTTCGCAATATAGTATATAATTTTCACAAGACCGAGGGTGCACGGGTGACAATTCCTGCTCAACGCGAGAAACTCCACAATGACTTAGGTTGGCACGGTGGTGCTACATCTTTACGTGTTATATTAAAAGACCTGAGATTTCAATGGCATCGAACTGAGAATAATAGAAAACTTTTAATAGAGAAGAACGATATAAGGGCTCTAAGAATTACTTACTTACAAAAAATTCAATTCTACCGAGAATTAAATCGTCCAATTATCTACATGGACGAAACATATGTTCATAGTGGACACACAATCAAGGTCGTGGAGTGATGCCACAACTAACGGACTGCTGTCTGCAATTTCCAAAGGACCAAGAATGATTGTGGTACATGCAGGAGGTGAAATGGGTTTTTTACCAGGTTGTAGTCTGATATTTAAATCAGGAACAAGCAGCGGAGACTATTACGACGAGATGAATGGTAGCAACTACGAAAAATGGTTACGTAAGAAACTTTTACCAAACTTGCCTCCACAATCGGTTTTGGTTATTGATAATGCGCCGTACCACAATGTTCAGGTGGATCGTGCTCCAACAAGTAATTCGAAAAAGGCAGATGTGGTGAAGTGGTTAATAGAGAAAAGATACCGTTCACTCCTTTGATGTACAGACCACAACTGTATGAAATAATTAAGCTACACAAAAGGAACATATAATGTACAAGTTTAATTGTATGTTAAGTAGGAAGGACATACGGTGCTACGACTACCTCCTATCACCCGGACTTAAACTCGATTGAGTTGATTTGGGCTCAAATGAAAATAATGTTGCAAAGAGAAATACCACCTTTAACTTCAACCACGTTAGAAGATTGTTGGAAGAAGAATTAGCGGCTGTTACTCAAGAAAACTGGCAAAAGTGCTGTAAGAAGGTAATCGACCAGGAAAAAATATTTAAAGAACGAAATACTGATTGACGTACAAGTCGAAAAACTGGTGATAAATTTGGAGGACGATTCAGAAACTGAAAGTGGCTGGTCTAGTGATGAATGATTGTGTGACTTATTTGTTAGTAGTATTTAATATTAGTATAGTAGGTAATTATCGCCGTTTGAGTAACTTCTCCCCAAAGTGTATGGAAATATAAAATTGACTACCTGAGAAATATCGTAATTTTTAAATCCTGAATAATTCTCTTAAAATACAGCTTATTCTGTTTCTATAATTAAAAATCAAACTTATACTTTTTGATTTTCATAAACGATTAAACTGTTGTGTTCATTTGTAATTCAAATATAAAATTTATTACTTGTCAACATGGTTATTTTTTTATTTTATAAATGTTTAAACTATTACTGTTCATATGTAATTCAAATAAATAAAATGTTTTAAAATTTCTTGTGGTTTGGTGACGAATAATTGAAAACGCGACACCGACGCCACTGGTAATGCTTTCAGTCGCTATTGCGTTAACGAGTGTGGCCGAATGCACGAACATCCATGCGCGACACGAGGCATTCTTTGGCCGCACGGACTGTGTTTAGGATTTTGTTATCATATTATGTAACAGTTTTAATAAAATATTACTTCTTTCCATTTCAACATGTCTGTTCTTCTGCCCCTAATTGCCATTTTTCTCTTACAAGTTCCATTTTTAAATTTTAAGGTTTCATCTTTCTTAAAATCATTTTCAAGTTTTGCCTTCGCTGCCAATTATAAAAATGTGTTATTTTCTTTGTTGCCCACTTTTTTTTTTGATGCTGTGCTTCCATCTAAAATAGGTTTTTGTTATTTCACAAAAGTTTACTTAATAAGTGTACCTTAACTTATGAGATAGGTCTTGTTATGTCCTCTTCAATCACTTTTCGAAGCCGAAGTATTACCTTCAACTGTTTGAAGTGCTGAATTTCTGATTGCTTTAGCTATTTCCACTTTTTCCTTTTGCCGTATTTCAATACCTTCTTTTGGGCATCCAAATAAATGTTTCGTAGATAAGTTATCTGATTTGGCAAGTTTGTTATAAGTGTACCTCACTTGCAATAATTCTTTCATTTTCTTGTCCCAAACAGTTTGCAATATCTCTTTCCCGATTCTATTGCCTCTTCTGGATCATATTTTTGATATTTACTAACATGCGATCCTTTAATAATCTTAAACTACATACTTTAAATCGACTAAAAATAACAGTCATTGTTATGTGTTTAATTGGAAAACGTTTCTTTTTGATAACGTTCGTCATTTTGTCAAATTTATTTGCTAAAAATGGCAATTTATTTTTAGGTTGAATGCTTCCAATTCACTATTTAGCAAACTTTTGCGCATCTCTAATTGCATTTAAATTAATGTATGTAACTTTCGTACACATCTCTTATTTAGTTCAAATAAGTCAAATTTAATACCTTCAGCGACATCTCTGAGATTTCGGATCACTTAATATAAAGCAGTTAAATAGAAACTTGGGATCTTTTAGGGTCAAATAATACATATACATATAATAAATAAATATTTTCTACACATTTTAACTTTTGGCAACAATGATTAAATAAAAATTTTCTCAAGTTTGTAAAATTGATTTTTTAGTTGTTGGCCAATTTTTCTTTCTTCCTTTTTAAGAACTCCTTTGATGGTGGATGTTGAGTTTCTAGAGAATTTTCGTTTCTGGTTCTGGATGCTGAAGCATCATTCTTTTTTTTGGAAAATTCTCACTTAAAGTAATACTTGGTTAAGTAAAAGTATTACTAACGCCTTTTAAAGACGGATATAATTTAAATTATTCATTCGTCCACATCTTCGGTTTTCGAATATAAAAGCATTCAATACTAATTCTTCACATATAAAGACACTTCAATCGAAATTACGTTGAATGTTCACTATCGGCTCGTTTGTCACCTGTAAGAGCATCTCTGTACTACCTACATTTCTAACGTCATTCCTTCTTAAATTTTCTGCTCACGTTTTACAGTTACGTTACATCCAAAGTACATGGTTATCGCTCGAAGGCGTAAGAGCCTTGCTGATATCCATGACCATATACGTGAAGGCTGCTAGATCATTGGAATAGTATCTGAGATTAGCAAGATCAAATAAGTAATGGTTTGAACAATAAAGGTCAGGTCTCTTTTTTTCTTTATCACCTGGTTACACGATTGTGTCTCCAAACTTCAATTACACCTAGGAAGTTCTTAGTGAATTTCTACAACGAAAATAAATCGACTGATAATATTCATTTTTTTAATCAAATAATTGACAATTGTTACCTCTTAATTAAATTTATATATTTAAGGTACTTTCATCAGTTCACTTTCACAAAATTCTTTTATCTAAAACGGTATATATATATATATATATATATATATACACTAATTCAGTTTTGAATATTTTTGGACTCAATCATAATTAAAACTTCAATTGAATCATTAATAGTGATAGATAGACCACACCCAAACAAGTTTAGCTTCCATTTTGACCTAATTAATTCTAGATTCTGTGGCTACATTCGCCTAACGATTTAACTCCTGTTTTGATTGCAATATACCGGGTGTAACGATTATCTGTATTACGTGAACTACTGCAAATGTTAAACATTTAGTTTCATATGAATTTGTAATTTTGTCTCGTAATCTTTATGTGTTATGTACATTATTTTTTTCTGTGGACAAGATTGTTCGGGCCAATTTATTTCCTATAAATTTCTTGATTACTTTGTTTGTTACTGTAGTTACTTACTGTAGACCGGACAAGGTTTCCAATTTACTGTATACTGTGTGAAACGTAAGGCAAGCAAGTTCATTAATTAATTTTTGTTTGTTTTTTATTCTACTGAACATCCCAATGAGATTATGTGTTAGATTAACCAATTCCGAATACGAACAGTAAGATCTTACAGCGGCCGGAAGGGGGCATATAATAATTTTATTAATTTTTTTTTTATTGAATTAAATTGTAATTGCCGTGGGCACAAGCTGAGGCTCACTGCTTGCCATCGTGGGCTTTGGTGAATGTTAATTTATATTTTTTTCTTATATTCTTTTGTCACGATATCGACAATAATAATTACTTTATCGGGGAATTGTTAACTCATATCACTCGTCACTCATGTCACTAATATCTAGTTGTCTGTATCGCTGTCAGTATTAAATCACCTCAGTTTGTTTTTGTCGTGGTTTCGCTATGAATTCTGATTCATAAAGTGACTTGGATGTTCCAAATACTCCACCAGACATAAGAAATCAAGCAGAGCAAACTTCTGCGGACTTATTATCCGAAATGTCAAAGAAGAGGGATGAAGAAATTTATAGTAAATTCATAGAATGAAGGGCTGATAATCAAGTACATTCATTTTCGCAAATTGTGCTGCTTGTATAATTTGTAAAATTGTCGAAAACTTTAAAGGCATCGACTCTATGGCCTATATATTCGATATTAAGAACAACAGTATCAATAAAAATTGATTTTGATATCAGTAAATATTCCAAGTTACGTTCTCTCCTGAAACAAAAATCCAACCGTTTTAAAAGTAAGAAGTATAGAACTTTTTCTGCCCAAGAAATAAATACATTCTAAAAAAATGCAGATGATTCACAATATTTACTGGTTAAGGTAAGGTATTCATGCAGTATTTCTACAAATTAATATTTGGTGGTACAAATAATTTTAGGTTGCTTTGATTTTTGGAATTTCTGGTGCTTCCCGCTGCTACGAATTGAAGGATGTTACAGTAAATAATGTCAGAGATTCTGCAAACCATCTTCACATTAAAATACCTAACACAAAAACGAAGGTATCACGTTCGTTTCATATTTAGAGAAATTTTTGTGAAATTTCTAAAAAATATATAAACCTTCGCCCACAAAATATGGATCAAATTAATTCAAGATTCTTTATTAACTATCAGAATAGAAAGTTATAATGTATATAAGTGGTGTAAATGGTAAAAATTTTAATACTATAATAAAAACAAATCGTTAAACTAACTGGAGATACTAATCATTCACCACAAATAATGCCTTTGATTCAGTCGGTAGTTTAAAGTGGGGAGGTTCATTATTTTGATTTGCTTGATTATCACAAAATCTGCTAGATTACTTCCACTGAACATAAATAATAAAAATGCAATGTAACACTAATAAAATGATCTCGGACGCCAAGTTATTTTTAATAATGCTCGGAATAACTAAACCGAGTTTTACAATAAAAATTTTTTCAAAATGAAAAATAATAAAAAATATATAACTATGTTTATTAACAGTTAAAATGATAGTGTTAAATAAAATATATCTTAAAGATAGCCTTAAATTACTAATTAAATCATAAATACCTGTTACAAAATATACTACATCTTCTTGCGAACCCCTGGTATTATAAAAAATAATGGAGAATTGCAAACCAAGGTGACGTAATCCTGGTGTCAATGTTGCGCAATATATTGCAATAACAATGCTTTTATGTTGTCAACCACACCCAAACTGGAATTTTATCTCTTATAAATTTGTCTTCTTAAAATTGAATATACCAATATTTATTGCATTTCTTGAAATTTCCAATAAAAAATTGCAATCATAAAATGAAAGCGTACGCAACAGTAAAATTAAATGCGTACTTAAAATTTAATTAAAGTGTAAATTAAAGTAAAAATAAAAGAAAGGAAAGTAAAAGTAAAAGTGCCTGAAAAGAGCAAATGTTTTAATTTTTAGTATTACGATTTAAAAGATCTTACCATCAAATAAATGGCACTTTCAATAAAGTTGGTTGGAAAACCCAAAAAAAAACTTTTTGCTTCTCACATTCATCAGGAAGTGAAAAAAATGGATGCTTTGAAATTAGACGATGTAGTCGTGCGCGAAAGGATTTGCGCAAAGAATTAAGTCAACGATGACGCGTTGCGCGAACGTATTGAGCAGAAAAAGTAATTTAAAGTGGGAATATAAGCCTTTAAGAAGTATGCCCTATAAACCCCTAAAAAGATATGCAACTTAAGTTACACCAAAATGCAAATTAAGTTGCCTACCACATATTTACAAATCATTAATTAATAAATTTTTCTTATATTTACAACTGAATGAACGAAAGACCTAAATTATGGTATATTTTAATACAACTCAATATCTCAGTATTATATCTGCCCTTTTCTCAAGAATATACCGAACATAGCTTTCGCAGAACTTACGCTACGCTACTAATGAGTTCAGGAGATGGCCTTCTTCAACTAAAACACCACGGAGGTTGGAAGTCTAAGTACCGTTGCGGAAAGATATATTGACGAATCAAGTAGCAATAAAAATCAAACACTCGCCAAAATTTTACAGTCTGTAGACAAAATGCAACAACAGCTGCCTCGGGGTCCAATTACGCATATTTCTATCTGAACTGACATTTCTTAGCAGAATCGATATGACATCCTCTACTTCACATAAAAAATTTACCTATGAAACCCCTATGATATTAAATAGTTGTCCAAATATTGTAATTAAATAATATCTAAATCAAAAATAATTTAAATGTAACCGAATTTTTTAGTTTTGTTGTGAAACCCCTGTATTGAATTGTTGTTCAAATATTGTAATTAATCAATACTTTGTATTCTTTAATTTAATACAGAATTGTTTGCATTATTTTTTTAAGTTTGATATGGGGTCATACAAAAAGTATACTAGTCGAAAACAATTTTTTAAGCGAGAGAACAGTTTTCCAAACGTGTGAGGTCGAGTTTGGTAATATTTGTGAGCTTAAAAAAATGTTACTTTCGTCGCTCGTTGAACAATGCACTATTTTCTGTATTGTTCGACGGAGAAAATAGACGTACACCCATACGCAGAACAGTGCATGGGCATTTTGGTTAAGTTAAGCTTAATTATTAACATAAAACAAACTTTAAAATTACTTAAAAAGCGAACAAGATTAAATGACACCACTAAACTTCATAAGTGTATATGTGTTAGACAAGCGTAGAAATACAGACAGTACTACTTGTCTCTAAGGGCGGATTGTACCAGAGTGGTTGAACTCATAGTCATATTTGAACTTGGTTTAATAGGAAAATTTCTTTGTATAAAAGTTAATCCTTAGTTGACTAAAGGTTGATTTTGGTTTAAGCTGAACCACTAAATTACCCAAGTTAACTTAGGTTCTCATGATAGGTGTCTGATTGAGTGCTTTTGGTTAATAATTATTTGATTTCATTTTATTAAAAAATGGATAATGCAAATCTGTATATGTTAGAAGAGTTAACTGATGATGAAGATTTCCTGGAATTGGTACTACAGCAGGAGTTAAGAGCGCCATGAGTATTTCGATCGGCCAAATCATTATGAAAAATGGGACAATGATGAATTTCGCAACCGTTTTAGGTTATCCAAACCTGGTGGATAGAATTAGGCCAGCAATATCACTATCAACAGCACGGTTAGCATTACCTATATAAACGAAAAAAACTCACTAAACAATATTTTTAGGAACAATGCTCTTTCTGCCGATGAAATGGTTTTGCCACGCTGCGTTTTCTAGCAACTGGTTCTATACACTCAGTTGTTGGGGAATTATGTGGTATAGACAAAGCAACCAGTTGCAGAGCCATAGATAAAGTTATCACAGCAATTGCAGAACTTCATCACGAATTTATAAGCATGCCAACAAATCTTGACGAAATATTAGAAGTACGTCAAAGATTTTACAATATATGTAAATTTCCAAGATGCATAGGTGCCTTGGACTGCACCCATGTCAGAATACAATCTCCAGGGGGTGAAAACGCTGAATTATTTAGAAACCGAAAGGGTTTCTTTTCTTTTAATGTCCAAGCACTTTGCGATGCAGAATTAATAATCAGATATGTTGTATGCCGATGGCACGGTTCTGCTCATGATGCAAATATTTTCAAAAATTCTCGTTTCGAGCAAGATTAGAAAATGAGGAATTTGGTGGTGATAGCTTGATAGTTGGAGATAGTGGATATGGTATTAAAAGTATTTAATTACTCCACTTGCGAATCCACATACTCCAGCAGAGCAGTTATTTAACGAAGCTCAAATAAGGACAAGAAACCCGATTGAACGTTGTTTTGGGGTATGGAAAAGGAGATTCCAATTTTGTCATTAGGAATTAGACAAAACATATGTAAAATTGAACGTATTATAATAACAACTGCAATTTACTTAACATTGCATGTTTGATGAGGATCAACTTCACATGTTAATGATGAAGAAGAAGCAGCTATTGCAATAACAAATAATGTTGACATACCTATACAACAAGCCATGAATGCAGCCAACATAAATAACCTTACAAGACACCTCTTAATAACGGAGTATTTTCAAAGATTGTTATAAAATATCATTAACATACATTTATTAATTATTATATATACACTTTACACAAAAATATTATACAATATTACCGTTTTGTTGACGTAAAATTTTCATTTCTAGGTCATGTTTTTCCTTTTCTAACTCAAGTCTTTGCTCACTTTCTTTTTCTTGAAGAGCAATGTATTGCTCATGTTTTTCTGCAAGGTGTCACAATTTTAAGTTATGCTCTTCTAGAAAACATTTTCTTTGCAAATCTGCTAGATCCTTTTTTGTCCGCCCACTTTCCTAATTTTGTTTTTAAAGGATCTGCTTTTTGGTGGTAGAAGTCTCAGATTTCCTTGTTTTTCAGAAGAGGTTGTAGTTTGTAACTGCTTTGATATTGAGT
Organism: Vesta saturnalis; assembly: GCA_036346205.1. Lineage (NCBI taxonomy): Eukaryota > Metazoa > Arthropoda > Insecta > Coleoptera > Lampyridae > Vesta > Vesta saturnalis. The sequence continues at coordinate 43,222 of JARFJB010000215.1, forward strand.
TTTCAACAACATATCAGAATTATAATTACCCCAATCGTTCTGGTCTGAACATTCAAAAACAAAATCAATGCTGTCCAAATCATTTAAAACTGTTTCATGTACATTTGCAGGAACACACTTAACTACATCAACTTTTTCATTTAAAGTGTTGTCTTGTGTACGTTGATTAGGATCTGTATTTTCACATACAATTGCATCGTCATCATATTTCGATCTCATCCCTGTTATCTGGGCTCCTACAATTTCTTGGATATCATTCAGTACGTCATCATCTGGTTTTTTTATTGCAGGTCCACCACCGGTGCCATACATATATTTTTTTTCTTCGGTAAATTTGGCTTTCGCTCTTTTTTCATGTTGTATTTGTTTCAGGGTATCTGAGTCACGATGTGACTCGCCATTATGGCAATTGAACATTGTTGTTACTTGGCATGCATCTGACTTAATTTTTAAATTATTAGCATCTGTTTTTACTCTCTATTTCAGTCGCTTTTAATTTAACGACACGCAATAATAACTGCTCTTCTTTTGTGTAAAATTTTCAGCTCGTCGCTTCTTACTTGTAGACATTTTTAGTACTTATAACTAAAAACACAATAAAATTATTGATTTTTATGTTTGGCAAGATTATTTACCTTTTGGCAATATTGATAGTTTATTAGTTTATGGATAAATTAAAATTAAATAACTTGTAAACAAAAGTGATTGGAATTTTGGGTTAGTGATTTATACAAAAGGATTTATATGAGAAAAAACATGCGTATATATTTTCTACGGAAGCCCGGTAGGGCAATCGTATTTCCCCACCACTTACTACCTCACAACACGGAATACCTAGTTAACGCGTCACAACTAAGAAATTCCGAGTTACTGCGTCACAACTCATTTCAGAGTTAATACGTCATAACTCGGATTTTTCCGAGGTACACAATTTTGATCGTCATACCTAGTTTAGGTTAAATTTGTTTTGTTTTATTTTAACCAATGGATGCTTTAATTATAAAATATTTTGAACAAGGATACAGTAACAAAGAAATTATATCATTTCTTTTGCTGAGTGATGGGATACAATTAAGTTTAAGACATCTTAAAACCATCTAGCAAGATTGGGTTTGAAACGCCGACGTGTAAGAGAACCTGCAACAGAAGATATAATTCGCGCTATTCTTGCAGAAATTGGCACAAGTGGTAGATGTCTAGGATATAAAACTTTATGGAGACGACTTCAAAGTACGTACAAATTAAAAGTTAAACGGGAAACTGTTTTAAATATACTTCGAGCAGCAGATCCCGATGGTGTTACTGCAAGACGAAAAGACGTTTTTGCGCAGGCGGTATGTAGTTCCAGGGCCAAACTTTTTATGGCATATGGATGGATACGACAAATTAAAACCATATGGGTTCCCCATTCATGGGGCTATAGATGGCTACTCTAGATGTATCTTATGGCTAAATGTAGGTACTACAAATAATAACCCGAAAGTAATCGCTGGCTATTATATTAATGCAGTTGAAAAGCTGAAGGTAGTTCCAACACTATTAAGGACTGATCTGGGAACTGAAAATATAACAACCTGTCTTCTCCAAACATACTTAAGATATTCCCATAATGATACACTTTCGCGTGAAAATAGTTATATTCAAGGCAAAAGCACATCAAATCAACGAATTGAATGTTGGTGGTCACAAATGCGCCGTTCAGGGTAAACTGGTGGATTACTTATTTCAAAGACCTTAGAGATCAAGGAGTTTTAATGATGGTGATCCGCTTCATATTGAATGTTTGAGATTTTGTTTTGGGTCATTACTGCAATGAATTACAAACTATTATGGAAGAATGGAACCGACATAAAATTAGAAAACAAAAAATTCGGAGGTACCTGCCGGAAAACCGAATGTATTATTTTACTTCCAGAAACAGTTAATACCAAAAATTATGGTAAGCCTGTAGACATTGATGACCTAAAACGTGTAAAGACCTATATACTCTTCAGTCTCAATTATTTAATCCACTGTTTGGTGACTTGGCACAATTAGTCTTGCCTGGAATTGAATTTCCAAAGACACCAAAGGATGCATTGGCTCTGTATAAAGATCTTATACAATTATTCGGGAGTATGATAAAATGTAAAATTTCAAAAATGTATATTTTAAATAAATCTAAAACTAGCTGAAGCATTGTATTACCTGCCATTGATAGTTAGTGAGTTTAAAAATAAGAAATATAAAAATCATACCTCCAAGAGAGTTTTAACAAAGGAGAGCCATTTTAATGTATTAAAACTATCCAAAGAGTTATAAAAGAAATAGCAAAATATTTACTTAATTTTCGCCTCTTATAGGTAACCTTTGGGGTGAGGTAAGTATACCCAGTCAGCAAGGTGACATAGATATTACTTTATATTGAAGGTGAATTGTATAACGGATATAGAAAATTGGAGGTCTATAAAAAATATTGTGATTCAAAACTATTTTATTATACATACTGCTACATAAAATAAAAGAACTTCCAAACAAAAACAAAGTTTTGATTAAAATAACTAAAACATTAACAAAACAGAACACGAAGGTTATTAATAGTTAAACATAAAAAAATAACTGAAAACATCGTTAAATCTTAACCTGACGAAAATTCTAACGTTTAGTTAAATTATAGAACAATAACCAAATAATAAGTCAAACATCTTATTTAAGCAATAAAAAACAAATTTGAAAACAGTTGTAATCAAGCTTAAGGAGTCAATCACAACCTGAAAAATAGGTACTTAGTTACATGTTACTCCAGCATTCCTTTAATTATTGTTAACAAAAATCAACAGATGGTGTATTGTTAGGTTCATATGATAAACAATTTTTAATTATTTCTTGAAGGGCAATATGTACCTTTGTCAAATCTAGTAATTCTAAATTTAGAAGTTTATTTTTCAAGACTGTTTCTTCGTCTGTATCATCTTGATCATTGACTACGTGCCACACGTCATCTTCGGAAAATAATTTATTATAGTACACGCTACAGACCAAATGTCACATTTAATTGTAGCAGTTTGTTTATTGAAAATAACTCTGGAGCCATATATATATATATATATATATATATATATATATATATATATATATATAGGTGTACCTTTAGCAAATGAACCCATAGTTTTGGTTACTCTGCCAAACTTATGTAATTTACTTAATCCCAGATCACAAATTTTTGTTGTTAACGTAGGAGTAATTAAAATGTTACTGGGTTTAATGTCTCTGTGAATGATTGGAACCTGCTGATTATGGAGATAATTCACAGCCTGGCATAGCTCTAGAGCTATGAGTAATCTTTTCCTGTTGTCAAGTTTATAAGTCTCTTTAACATTATCTTCAAATAGAATGTTGTACAAGCTATCTCCTGAAACCAGTTCCATAACCAAATGTATCATGTTGGTAGTATAACTACACCCATAATCTGAACAATATTAGGATGTCTTACTTTTGCATGCACACTTATTTCTCTAATTGCGAGTGTCTTCTGTGCACCCTTACTCACACGGATGCTTTTTATTGCAACATCTGTACCAAGCCAAGATCCCCGAGTTACTTTTCCTTGAGTTCCACATCCTAGGATAGTGTTTGAAAATATAAGTTCGGATTTTGGAACAACAGGTAATAGGAGTGCCAACTCTTTTTCAGTAGTCACACAGACTTCATATGAAGTATGTACACTTGAGTTGTCGACATCAAAAACAGAATCAACTGATGATTTTTCTTTGGTAGGCTCTACAGATTTTTCTTTAACATTTTCGTTTATTGGAAACAGATCTACCGTAATTGACATTGAAATCATTTTGTCAGTACTCTCATTGCACTCTATGTGACACGAATAATCACCATTTCTAAAGATTTTTAAATAGTACATCATAGGTTCTTTATATAAGCAACCTCCATCTAAGTACCACGTAAAAATTGGATTGCATTTATTAGTACATGATGGTATGACACCTATTCCAATTTCTTCTCCGTAAAGTCCGACAAGTTCATTTATATCGTGTTGAATTGCGTGTGGAACTATCGGTCCACTTACACTTGGGAATTCATATTCAAACAAATGAAGATTGTCGTTATAGGTTATGTTTAAGAAGCATTTGTCTTGGCAGGTTATGTTACATATTTGGAAGTTAAAGCTTAAAATGTTTTGTTCCTTGGACCATTCTATTTCTGGTTGTCTAGATATAAGGTCGTCAATGCAATTATTCTCATCTGAATATATACACACAACAGTGTTATAACTATATCTCGATTTGGTAAGTTTAAGGTACTGCACAATAATTTTGTTCATACCATCCAATGGAACCAACAATGTATTATTGACTACATTCGAATCTGTTAACAAAGAATGTGTCACATTTTCTTGCTTGTTACTTATATTTCTTTCTGGCAAAATGCCAGGAAATTGTAAAACATCATCTACAGCATTTTGTACATCTTGGTCTTGTATATCTTGATGAGAAGTATCATTTGCCTCTTTTTTTATAGTGGTCAATAAATAACAACGGAACTTTGAAGGGACCAAACCCTTGCATTGAAAATATTCAAACAAATCACATGACATACCTTCATTATTTTGGAAATCTTCTATAATACTCCCATTGAAGTACCCTAAGTTACATGTCATATTTTCCTCTTGTAAATTGATGTACTAAAAAAGTTTTTGTAAATTATCAATTAAACATGCGACATTTAAATGATCACTGTCTTTCACTTCAAGCACCCTAATTCCTCCTTCTGGTGACTTCATTTGAGAGTATCTGTCTCCTGATTTATGCAACCATCCTACCTGAAGTTTTACAGTTTTAGATTTGTTTCGTTTAGTTACCTACAAAAAATAAACACAATATAATACAAACTTATAAACACAATACAATACAAACGTAAGACATACTTCACTTATTAGCACTAATAGTTAAAGTGCTATTTTTGATTTAACTACTCCATAGCAAAACTCTTTTAGGTTAACGTAAACTGTAAATTTATTAATTAATAGACTGTTGACTAATGGTGGATAAAGATGAAAAGGTTTATATTCCAGATAATATTACTATTACCAATTAATCAACGTTACTTACCTTCAACATCTTATTAGATTTAGTTTGCACAGTAATGTTGGATTTATGTTTATTTGCCATGGTTCCTCCAGCACAATCTCGCTTTTGCTGCCTTATTGCTTCCATTAACCTTTGCACTTTATCTACATGTGATGGCTTATTTCCTATAATTAAAAAATCATCTATTAACAGTTATTTTTCTCCAGTATCCCCAGTGTATAGTCGCAATGTTAAAATTCATTTATGTTATCATAAACAGCAGATAAACGGACATTATTTCTGTTGTGTTGGTTAATTTATTTTAAATAAAAAATATTTGACAAACTTACCGATGTGTCCATGGAACACTACACATTCCTGGTTCGTTCCCCAACCAGTCTCAAAAGGAGGCTTATAATAAGTTGTCTCTTTTCAACTACCCGTTCTTCATTCCCAATTTTGTAGGTTAACCCCAGTGCACTAGGAAAAACTGATTTACCAGAGCAACCTCTAAATTACCGTTATTGGTAGGAACCAGCAATTTAGTAGCTCCATCGGTAATAGTTACAAATACCTAGAATATTAAATTAATGAAAAAATTATTTCCTTTGAAAACGAAGCTTCACAAATTGTATACAAGGTGAGTGTGTGAATTGAGGGAGCAGTAAAACTCTACAGAAGGTGTTTTGCTACGACTTAATATTTGTGTAAAAGGTGTAAGTAAGTGGCCAGCGAGCATAATTGCTGTACTGGACAAAGAAGTTAATCAACAAACGTTAACTACTAACAGTACTTCAGCATTCACATAACTATTTTCCTTTACCTGCAATACTCAGAAAGATCTGCAATATTTTAATAGGTAACTATTTGAACTTAATACATTTTGAATTACCTAAAATTCATCAAGAAATCAAAATAATTAACCAAAAACACCCTTTTTCTATTTAAAATAAGATTGTGGGTTATGTAATGTAGCATACACCTACATATACTTTTCCATTACTTTTATTATATCACCGAAGTCCTAAATAAGTTTTACTAAAACTTGTTTTTGTCTCATAGATTTCCTTATAATTTTACTCGTTCTTCCAGACTCACTATATACCTAGGCGTCAATACAGATTAAGCACGGATGCAAATAAATTTTAAAATAGGTAGGTATATATTTGTATGACAATTTGTAAAAAATAAACAAAACTTTAATCAACAGTTAACAAATGAGTAATACATGTTTACATTATTAAAATGACATATTTTATTTTGTTTGTACCTATACAAGTAAACACATGTACGATTCGTTTTAAAAAGTGAGACATTATTTGTCTAGTGCATGATACCACAGTATAATGATATATCATTATACTATGCCTAACGTACGCTATATAATATAACTTATACAAATTACCTACTTTATCTCTCGTTTTCATTTTTCACGTCGACGTTAAACAAAACAAATTAAAAATAAAACGTTTCATTTAACCTACACAAAGATGAATATTCAACTGGTGACAGGAAAATCCGAGTTATGACGTATTAACTCTGAGAAATCCGATTGACGCAGTAACTCGGAATTTCTTAGTTGTGACACGTTAACTAGGTATTCCGTGTTGTGAGTAGTAAGTGTGGTGGGAGGAAATACGATTGCCCTACCGGGCTTCCGTAATTTTCAGTATAGCCAACATTCGCATAACAGAAGTTCATCAGAACTTCTGCTGTAACTTTCTACAACGCCAAATGAAATGAACCTGGATCAACATTAAAACTTGGATTATCAGAGCCAAGTTTAAACGCCTCTTGGTACAATCCGCCCTTAGGCGCATTCCAGTGGTATGTGCATAATTTAAAAACCTTTAAGTCATCATTGAAATCCTATTTATTACAGAAATGTTTTTTATATGTCAGAATTTTTAATTGCTCTCAAACGTTTTAAACTTTCCTGTAAATTACTTATGTTTGTGTTTTCGTTCTTGTTTGTGATGTACATGTAATTTTAATGCATATACAATTGACGTGTCTTATACATTATTGTTTTGTAATTCAAGACCAAATAAAAATAATAATAATAATGTCGAGTTCAATGTGACATCAATCGTCGGCTGGGATGCACCGTATTCATAATTCTGTTGGCAATACCGTATACTGAATAATTTTAAGGCACTATTAATACGTATTGCTGTAACTGCCCTATGCTTAGTATATTATAACTATTTTAAGGTAAGGTGTTGCACCTAAGTGTATAAAGTGTATCATTAAGAAACACGAATTCTTGAAATGTCTATGAGATTGATATGAAACTTGTTAAAGTCGAACCAGAAGAGGAAGAAGGAATAAATTCACTTGTAACACATCTTATAGTAAATAGTGATCTAATACAAGGTAAAATTAATTGCCGTTCAAGTAGTACAAAATTTAACAGTATTTTTATAGATAATGTGAATATTAAGAAAGACATTTCTTCTAGTAAAAGTTGTTGGCTCAAGTGAAGCATGTCATATAAATGAAAATAGCGTCAAACACAACACAAACATACAGTGTGAGTAAATTTAATAGTTCAACAATGATGCAAGAAAATTTAAAACATGACATTTTAAAATACAGTACAAATTTTAAATATAAATGTAACCATTGCGGTTTTATAACAAAGTTGAAAGAAGTTTAAAAAATCATGTTTTAAAACACACTTCAAGTTATGAATTTAAATGTGACCAATGTGATTATGGAACAAATCGCAAAGTAATTTTAAAATTCATCTTAAAAACACTCTTTAAGTAAAAGAATTCAAATCCAATGTGATTATGGAACAAATCACATAATTTAAAAATTCATCTTAAAAACACTCTTCAAGTAATGAATTCAAATGTGACCAATGTTATTATGGAACACACCAAAGTGATTTAACAGTTCATCTTAAAAACATTCTTTGAGTAAAGAATTCAAATGTGACCAATGTAATTATGGAACACATCACAAAATCTTTTAAAATTCATCTTAAAAAACACTCTTAAGTAAAGAATTCAAATGCAACCAATGTGATTATGGAACAAATCACAAACGTAATTTAAAATTCATCTTAAAAAGCACTCTGCAAATGAATTCAATGTAACCAATGTAATTATGGAACAAATACAAACATCTTTTAAAATTCATCTTAAAAAAACACTTTTAAGTAAAATTCAAATGTGACCAATGTGATTATGGAACAAATAACAAAAGGTAATTTAAAATTCATCTTAAAAACACTCTTCAAGTTATGAATTCAAATGTGACCAATGTGATTATGGAACATCACAAAGTCTTTTAAAATTCATCTTAAAAACACTCTTAGTAAACAATTCAAATGACCAATGTGATTATGGAACAAATCACAAGTAATTTAAAAATTCATCTTAAAAAGCACTCTTTGCAAATAATGAATTCAATGTAACCAATGTAATTATGGACACATTACAAACATCTTTTAAAATTCATCTTAAAAACACTTTTGGAGTAAAGAATTCAAATGTGACCAATGTGATTATGGAACACAACAAAGGTAATTTAAAATTCATCTTAAAAACACTCTTCAAGTTATGAATTCAAATGTGACCAATGTGATTATGGAACACATCACAAACGTCTTTTAAAATTCATCTTAAAAACACTCTTCAAGTAATGAATTCAAATGTGACCAATGTGATTATGGAACACATCAAAACATCTTTTAAAATTCATCTTAAAAACACTCTTTGAGTAAAGAATTCAAATGCGACCAATGTGATTATGGAACAAATTGCAAAGTAATTTTAAAATTCATCTTAAAAACACTCTTTAAGTGAATTTAAATGTGACCAATGTAATTATGGAACATTATCTTTTACAAATTCATCTTAAAAACACTTTTGGAGTAAAGAATTCAAATGTGACCAATGTGATTATGGAACAAATCACAAAGGTAATTTAAAATTCATCTTAAAAACACTCTTCAAGTAATGAATTCAAATGTGACCAATGTAGTTATGGAACACATCACAAATCTTTTAAAATTCATCTTAAAAACACTCTTCAAGTAATGAATTCAAATGTGACCAATGTAATTATGGAACACATCGCAAACATCTTTTAAAAATTCATCTTAAAACACTCTTTGATTAAAGAATTCAAATGCAACCAATGTGATTATGGAACAAATTGCAAAAGTAATTTTAAAATTCATCTTAAAAACACTCTTTAAGTAAAGAATTCAAATGTGACCAATGTAATTATGGAACACACAATATCTTTTAAAAATTCATCTTAAAAACACTCTTGGAGTAAAGAATTCAAATGTAATGTGATTATGGAACAAATCACAAAGGTAATTTAATAATTCATCTTAAAAAACACTCTTTGAGTAAAGAATTCAAATGTGACCAATGTGATTATGGAACACATCATAAATATCTTTAAAATTCATCTTAAAACCACTCTTTGAGTAAAGAATTCAAATGCAACCAATGTGATTATGGAACAAATCATAAAAACTAATTTTACAAATCATCTTAAAAAGCACTCTTGGAGTAAAGAATTCAAATGACCAATGTGATTATGGAACAATCATAAATATCTTTAAAATTCATCTTAAAACCACTTTGAGTAAAGAATTAAATGCAACCAATGTGTGGTTATGGAACAAATCGCAAAGCTAATTTTACAATTCATCTTAAAAGCACTCTTGAGTAAAGAATTCAAATGCGACCAATGTGATTATGGAACAAATCACAAAGGTAATTTAAAATTCATCTTAAAAAACACTCTTTAAGTAAAGAATCCAAATGTGACCAATGTAATTATGGAACACATCACAAATACAGATTCATCTTAAAAACACTTAGTAAAGAACTCAAATGCGATTATGGAACAAATCACAAAGGTAATCTAAAATTGATCTAAACACTCTTCAAGTAATTAAATCAAATGTGACCAATGCAAATATAACACATCACAAACATCTTTTAAAAGGGCATCTTAAAACACTCTTTAACTTCGTCGGGCGTAATGCTGATTCTAACACGTTGTGACTCCAGTATTCTATCTCGTTTAATACATACTTATCTTTACGTCTGTTGTTAGTTTGTGTTAAATAAAAATTGTTTATTTAAACAAAGTACAAAACAAACATTTGCACTTAAAATATCTTTTATTAATTTTATTTTCCAGATTGAAATGAAAACGTAGGTACTTACTAGGTACGTTAAAAGTAAAAATTTATTATTTATTGAATGTAGCAAAAATATAAAATATAGGAACCTAAACATAATATCAACTCAATCTTAAACTTGGTTCGTTGTAAATTTGATTGATAACATTGATTGCATATCATGACTGCATGCTCAAGGCAGAAACATTCATTACATTGCTTGCAAAAGTACTTAGAAAGCCTTGTTTTTTATTAGATGAACAGGACAACAACGTTTCCGTTTATTACTACTACTTGAAAAGGTCTTTGTCCTCTTTGTTATTTGGACAATTCGTTTTGTTTAGTTTTTCTTGAAGATACAAATGGCATTCCTCGACTTTTTGCTCCGTCTATTCAGATCATCTGACACTAGTTCCCTACAAGCTGTTTTAAAAATCTTTCCTGCTCTTGACTACGTTTTCATTTTAGATGAACAACTAGAGAATTAATTTTATATTCAGCATGGCAAAGAAAACGACCATTGGCCAACGGCGAGTGTTCCTTTTCATTATAGGTGGCGGCCATTTATCAACTACATGTACCAGATTTCGTTGCATTGTAAAATGTGACTATTTCTGGTTTGATCATCTAGTGTTCCCGAGTCGATAGCTGCATCATAATGAAGGCTTGAAATCAAAACGACGTTTTCCCTTTTTGGAACATAAGATACGATGGTTCCAATATCCAAACAGGCTACTTCCTCTATTTTAGTAGCGACAAATTCTATTGGTAGTTCTCGTTTGTTTTTTATTGTTCCAACATTTTTATCTTTGAGGTCAGTTACTAAAGAAACATCAGTGAACCAATTGTCCGCTGTTATATTACGTCAGTTTGATATATTGGTTCCACAAGCCTTTGACAACGTCGACGGGTTTATTACTAAGTTGGTACGGGCCTTATGTTTCCTGCATATATTTCTAGATTATGTGTATAATAATTTTGTGAATCCACCAAAGAAAAGATTTTAATTCCATATTTCGTTTGGATGGAATGTATTGACGAAATTCATCTACCCGAAATGCTACAACATTTCATCAATGGTTACATTTTGACGACAGAGTAAATTCTTCTTGCAGTTTCGGTGAATAAAGTAAAAACTTTACGAATTGCTGAAATTTGTCCGATATTTTTCTGGTGTCTCTGCTAGATTTGTCGTCAAAGCGCTTGCAACGTAACAGAAATTTGAAGCGTTTGATACTCATTATACACGAAACATCTCTACCCCTGTTCCATCTGTCGCCCATAACTCTTCTAAGCTCTGTCTATTTACGAACAAGCCCTGCAAATAGTAGACCAATGACTGCCTTTCAGTGTTATCGGTTAATTTTGCATCTCTTGCGCGTTGGAATTTGGGTCTAATTGACTCAATGTACTGGTTAGTAGACTGAACAATAATATCTAATATGTCATTCGTAATAAATAACTCCAAGACTGATACTGTCTTAGCTTCTTTCGCGGGACCATTTAACGATTCCTGTATATACATATATATATATATATATATATATATATATATATATACATATACTGAGATGTGAGATATAAGATTAAGACAGGGATTTGAGAGTTTAAACTGTAATTTTTATGTAGAACAATTTGAGATCAATTGCGGTATATTTACACTGCATTTATTTGAAGTATTTTGGTAAACGATTGAAAGAAAGTGGTTTGTTTTGATGAAACGGGCTTAATAAGATTTTGCATAAATTGGTTCAGTCATAAAAAGCATTGTGCTACATAAGAAACATGTCAGGAAGGTTAAATGAAGTTATATTTGTAAGTACGATTAAGTTCGTAGAAATTAATTTATTAAATTTACAGTTCATAAAGTATTTTGGCATTTGGGTATTTTACAGATGTTTAGCACACGGTCTAGAGTTGATTATATTACATATTTTAAGTCACGTAAAATGCAGGAAAGATGTGAAAATTTGAGAAAGGGTTAGTACGAACATGATTTAATTATTACTCACAATGGTAATGAAAATATAACTGCGACAAAAAAGTAGTGCATAGTAAACATTAAGCACAATTTACACAACAATTTAACATTTGATATTGACATGCAGATACATTTTTGTGTAAGATTTTTAAAGAAATGGGTTTTAACAATATGGATTGTTAAAGTGACTAAAATTTAAACGTTACAAGAAAAGTGAACATTGAGAATATTAAAGACAGATTTTATAAGTTGTGTGTAACATTTTGATTAATTTGGACGTTAAATATGCAAATTATATGAACATTTAAATTAAGTTAGGTTAAGTTTTAAATTTAAGGTTTTTTTTTGCAAATTTATAGTTTTTTTGAGTAAGTTGAGCGTAGAATAAATTGTTAATGTGATTAATAGGAGGTTTTCCTCATTTCCATGCAGTAATTTACTTTGTACAAGTCATTTAAAGATAAATTTTATAACATGGGTTAACTACACAAATTTCCTATGTCAAAAAAAAATTTTCCTTTAAATTTGATACCGGAGATGAAATAAATGTTTTCTAATTCAAATTTTAACAGATCACGAATATGTATTTAGTTTAAGTAAGATTTTTAGATATGAGTAAATTTAGTTTAGGATAAGTCAAATCGTACAATTCTTAACAGATGTATATCAAGTGAGGTATCATTTTATGCGGAATCTTGCAGATTTCATTTCTGTTTTCAAAATTTAAATCAGTAGCTTATTAAGAAAGTTATAGCATGATTTATATTTTAGATAGGTTTTCAAATTTATTTAACCAATCACAGACTTGGTTACTTTTGTATTCTTAAAAAATTGAAATTTTGTAGCTAACAGGAGAGTATATAAGGAATTGTTCTGAACAACTTTCTCTCTTCTATTTGTTTTCAAAGTTTAAATTTTATGAGTCATCGTAAATAAAATTTATTCAATTTTCCAATTGATGTTTATTTCCTGCTGCGATATATTAATAAATGATACTCCATTTCGGGTGCTAAAAAGAAAAGTGAATTTAATTTAAAAATTTTATAACCTTAAAACAATATTTAAACCGAAAATAATTGAAGCATTTTAATACAACAATTAAATAAATATTAAAATAAACAATTTAGTGCTTGAGTGAAAACATTTAAGCAGTTATAAGCACGTTTACCACAAGAAAAGCAACCATTTATCCGAGGGACATTGCTGAATTATTGGAAGTACTGCAGCAGCAAGTGGAACGGATCAATAACATCGATCACCGACTGGAAGGAGCTTATGTGTAAACGAAACCAGCTGAAGGAACACATCCTTTTGAAAATATGCCGATGCACATGAGTCAATTTTAATCATAACCCTTCAATTTGTATTTATTATTTGTGTGATTTCCTGCATTTATATTTTATGTATAGTGTAAATGTTTATGCAATAGCTGTAAACATCTGTAAAACAATTAAAATTTTAGTTTCTTTCAAAATTTCAATTTAAATTACAAAATTAAGATCACATTTTAGGAAGTTACCATTTAACAATTTTGACAGTTTGGTATTTGATTTCAGTTAATACGCAACGCATGCGTCATTGTGCAAACTTTAAAAGTATCATTTCACATACAAGATATTTGATATAACGTGGAATCCACATAATAAGGAACCATTTAATAATTCCAGTTGTACTTGAATGCAATTCAATTCATATAAAAACATTAAATACATATCAAAGAATAAATTATATTTATGCATATTTTCAACAAATCAAATGAACTCTATCCCCATTTGAACGATATTTAACATCTCAATATATATATATATATATATATATATATATATATATATATATATATATATATATATACATGTTTCTGGAATATTCCAATTTTATGCATAACTCATTAAAATAAGACAAAATTTCCTATAAACATGCCTTTGCACTAAAAAGTTACAGAAGTCAAAAACGATATAAAGAGACCAAATAAAGAGACATACAATTTTCAGTAACATGATGCCATTTTCGTTATTCGAATCATATGCGTCCTTTTCAGATGAAAATATCAAGTCTAAAAAATGTTATACGACCTTTTTGTAATTTTTGACAAATTATAAATTTTGGACAGTTTACGTAAAAATGTCGTCTTTGCGTAAGTCGATATCGGCTGAATTGATTCCGAAGTGAATAACAGTAATTTTATCAAATAATGATAATTTCAAACTCATTTTACACAAAACCGTTTGATATCGACTTACGCAAGACGACCTATCTGTCCAAAATATAAATAAAAAAAATGCGAAAAAATTTCTGGGACTCGATAGATATCTTCTGAAAGGACGCCTATTCGAATAACGAAAATCGCTAATCATGTTACTCGGCGTAATTATGTTCACTTTATCTTTATCGTTTTGAACAATTGAATAAAATCAGTTTCATTCACAAGGGCCTGTAACTTTTAAGGTATGCACATATTTTGAACATTTTGTATTATTCTGCTGATACTGGAACCCTATTTCAAACACCCTATATATATATATATATATATATATATATATATATATATATATATATATATATGTAATGTTGTCGATCCGCTGTATCTATTTTAGATAATAAACAAAAGAAAACTACAAATTATCTCGAAATTAAACAAAAATTCTTTTGTAAAAATTAAGTTTTTAAAACATGCTTCAGTTTAAACCAAGTTGCTTCCAGTTAGGTGCACATTTAAAATGTATCAACTCGAAAGCAGGATTCAAAATTTTTTTTTTAACAAAACTAAAGTAGGTATTTATCAATTTACAAGTTTATCTGATAGCCGAACCATTAAATCTACTCAGATACAAATCTTTATTACCTTGTCTTTTATACCAGGTATTATTTCACGTAGGTAAAACTTTTGCATAGTCGTCGCCAGAAATATTATGTCGTGCTGGGCAGTGTGCAACTTTTCCTAATTTAAATGACTTCATCTCTAAAGACAAGCCAGATCCTCATGCAAGCACTCGAAAACAGACATCCTGTAGACTTCTAATGCCACGAATTAATTTAATTAAATTAACCTCAAAATCATTTTTGTTAAAGTTTAGGAATATTACTTTCTTTTTGGGACCAAGACTATCCACTGCCCACTGCTTCTTCAATTTATATGAATACCATTTATTGCTTGTTCTAAATCTTTTTTACTATTTTTTGGCGTAGTTACTGTTGCGTATAAAGTTTGATTTAAATAAAGTTGGGTATGACTCATCCATCTAAAACTCTATAATAAAATTACACATTTTATATCTCTCAACTACAAGTATTAGAGAAGAACGGCCATAAAACATAAATCTGCTGTACAATTCATATTAGCGCACTAAAGCGTGTGCCGTGATTAGGAAGCAGCATCTGTCACTCCTGTCATTTTTGAAATTATTATTTATGCGTTTTGCTTTACTTTTTATAAAAAAATTTTTCAAAACTATCTACAACTGGTACAGTGAATTATCGGTAATTTAGTAACATGTTTTACATCATTTATATAAAATTTACAAAATTTTAGACTTGGAAGGACTATTTTAGCGCACGTCTGAAGCATGGTGTTAGTATATATGTATATATGTACTGATTTATATAAATTGCTTTTCATTTCATAATGGATAATTTTTCTAGTTTAAAATATAGAAAACGTTCAATAATTTTCAAATTTCTTTCACATTTTATGGAAATTTATATGGAGACATCTGCTGATAAAAATGTTACCTGAAAGATATTTTGATGTTTTTATGAAGACTTACGTCGCCTAATTCTGAGTCATGTAATTTTATGAATGAGTCATACCTAACTTTAATCAAACTATCACATACAAATAGGGTCATACGTTTATATGTTGCATTTCCTTGATTGACCAATATTTTTTTTTTATTGGTGTTACCTTAGCGTGTGTAAATCGAACTTTCAAAGACGCGCGTTTTTAAAGTTACCATCAACTCAAAAAAACGTGAAGTCTAAATGACAATTTTTTTATTACTGCTCTGACAGGAGTACCAACGTCAAATAAAAAATTACTAACAAATTCAAAAACTTTATTTAAACATTATTTAACACTTTTAATTTTATAAATGAAAATAGAAAGTACAGTTAGTATTGTTAGATATATTAATTTTTATTTACATATTTTACACTATTAGTTCTTATTTATATTTTTTGTAGTAATAATACTAGTATTTATGATTTCAAGGTCCACCAATAAAAAAAAATAGCGCAAAGTATTGGATAACTGGACTTAAAACACTTACTCTATTTCGCGCGTGTTTTAAAGACCTTTTTATTCACTTATACTTTAATATAGTATTTTAATCGTTGCAACTAAAATACAGTTGTTTGATAAAATTTTTTATAAAAAAATTGAATAGTTTTTAATACAATAACAAAAATTTTATTATACATTAACATTGAAAGAACAAATAAATGAACTTCGATTTTTCTAAATATTCGATGAACAATTAAACAAATGACTTGTTATACAATAAACATTTCAATTATGCTAAAAATCCATGCTTAACACATAAAAATTGAAAAACAACATTACGTTGACTACAGTACACTATATCTCGTTTACAGCACGAAGCAGCGCGCGCATTCCTCGCCTTTCGCTCACAAAGTGGAAGTGATTAACTTAAATCATGGTATTTTACAAGCGACTATGGATTATTGTGTTTAACACAAATTTAACTTCAATTTGGTACAATGTATTGTTGAAAAACACGATGAGTGTAAATAATTAACATTAATGTACCTGTTTACACCTGGTAGCCTAGAGGTTGCGGCTGACAAGGTAAACCAGTTTTTTCTTTCTTCACGTCATTTCCTTTCAAATGACGTTTCATTCAGTTAAAAAGCATATAGTTCAAATTCATACAAATATATAAATTATAATATATCTAATTAATAGTATATTATGTTATTAAGAGTAAAAGTGATACTCTATGGTGCGAAGCTGAATGTTTATTTTGCCGAACGAAGTGAAACATAAAGTCACTTTTACTCCGAATAACATATACGTTTTTATCCGCAAACGTAAAAATAATTGGTAAAGATCGAAAGGAAAGATCAAACATAATTAGCAGGTAAAAGAATAAGATAATCAAGACGCTTTGCAAGTAATGAAACCATAGCAACGCACATTTAATAAGCACATTTGGTAAAAGTAAAAATGCCTAGGCACAAAAGCTCAACTTTTACTCCATGTCTGAAAAGTAAAACTTTTACCTTTGACATTGAGTCATAAAAGTGTCACTTTTGTGACGTTATAAATGATGTGGTGTAAATGGTGATCGTATAAAAAAATAATGTAATAAAGAAATAAGTTCTCCAAAACAAATCGTCAAACTAACTGGAGATACTAACCATTCACCAAAAACAATGCCTTTGACTCAAATCGGTAGGTTAATATACGGCCAGTCTTTTGATTTGCTAGATTACCACAAAATCTGCTAGCTTACTTTCACCGAAAATCAATATAAAAAATTGCAATGTAACACTAATAAAATGATCTCGGACGCCAAGTTATTTTTTATAATGCTCGGAATAACTGAACCGAGGTTATTAACAATAAATATTTTATCAAAATGTAAAAAAAAAAAAAAATATACAACTATGTTTATTGACAGTTAATATGATATGGTTAAATAAAATATATCTTAAAATTCTAGTCTTATACTAAAATTTCATTACATAAATACCTGTTTGTAAAATTTTGTACACAAATTTTGAATAACCTCTGGTATCTAAATGATTACGGAAATTTCAACCGAGGTGATGTCATCCTTGCCACAATATTGCGTAATATCTTGTAATAATGCTTTACGTAGTAAGCCACACCCAAACTGGAATTTTCCTTTTATAAATTTTATCCTCTTGAAATTGAATAAACCAATATTTATCGCATTTTCTCGAACGTTCATATAATAAATGTAATCAAACTTTAAATTCTGTATTAAAAGCACAACGCAATCATAAAATGAAAGCGTACGTAACGGTAGAATTAATTGTGCAATCAAAAGCGGCGAAATTAAAAGTGTAAAAGTAAAATAAAATAAAAGTGAACTAAAATAAAAGTGCCTGAAAAGAGCAAATGTTTTAATTTTTAGTATAATGCTTTAAAATATCTTACCATCAAATTAATGGCACTTTTCACTAAATTTAGGAAAACCAAAAAACTTTCTGCTTCTCTTAACATTCATCAGGAAGTGAAAAAATGGATGCTTTGGAAGTTAGGTCATGTAGTCGTGCGCGAAAGATTTGCGCAAGGAATTTAGACAACGATGACGTATTGCGCAAACGTATTTGAGCAGAAAATAATTTGAAGAGGGAGTATAAACCTTTAAGAAATATATACCCTTAAGAAGATATGCACTTAAGTTACACCAAAATGAAAATTAAGTTGCCTACATATTTACAAATCATTAATTAATAAAATTTTCTTATATTTACAAATGAATGAATGAAAGACCTTAAATTAAGGTATATTTTAATATAATTCAAGGGTTGTTACAACGTTTGCGGATAAAAATAATTGCGACTGCTTTTTTATAGGCAACCCCAGTAATACATTATAATCTATTTTCTTGCCCTCGATTTGGCCATAGATAAGTGAGCGGATAGATGCACGACCCCTACCATTGGCGCCGTTTTAATAAATTAATTAGTTGTGTATTACGTCACCTGAGCGCTAATGAAACACAGGCTGGAATTTAAAAAAATCATATTCAAATGCTTTATTGGGAATGTCTAAGAACTCAGTTTAAAACTGAGGTGGTGTAAATGGGTCTAAAAGTATTAAAACATTTAACTTCCATAATATTGTATTTACTAACATAAGTAGGTATGTGAATTCTAATAAACAATTTTTTTTACATCACAATATTTAAGAAGTGTCTAACTACAATTTTGATTTAATCACACTAAATTCTTCAAAAGTAAATTAACATTATAAAGGTAACAAAATTTAATCTATTCAAACGTGTATTTATAGTTATTTATACATTATTCATAAAATAATAAATTTGACATACAGATATAAATAATCACTTTAACAGAAAGAATAAGGTCAAATAAACACAGGGCCTTAGGGTATTATGGTTGTTAAATGTTGCTTGACTAAAGTCACTAAATATAGCGTCACCTGCGCCTTCGGTGACGTGGTACATAACTATGGGGTTTGGAACCAAACTTAATACCAATTACTTCTACATTCAACGGATGGGAAGTACTGTATCGCTAAAAAAATTTTTATTTCCTCAATCACTTTAAAATGTTCGAAAACGTCTAAAAACAAAATTTGAGGAAAAAAAAATCTTGTTTGTGTACTTCACAACTTTCGAAGGACTTAACATATCAACTTGAAATTTGGTACACATATAGACATCAACTACCCAAAGCGACTGATTGTTTTTTGGGGTCAATGGGGTGTGAGAAAAATTAAAATTTGGGGATAAGTATCCCTTTTGCAAATTTTATTTTTACAGTTTACAATATATTAGCAAAACCCGTCAATTTCTGATCGAAAAGAATTCTTGTAATTTGTAATTTTTTGCTAATATCGCGAACTTAGTGTGAACACGTTTTAGTAAAAAGAGGTTAAAATATTTTGATGGTAGGTCAGTTTAAAAACAAATTATATTTTAGAAATTAGTAAAAATTTAGCAACTTCACTTAATCATAGTTCCAATCTTCTCTATCAGAAATGTTAATGGTCTGAACATAGACGCAATCAGGTTTAGCAAAACTGTTGTATTAAATTTTTCCATTCCATATTTATGGCATCTAAGTTGGTATTAATTAAATGACATTGATCGAAATATTTTTGATGGGTATTGTGTAATCATTTTACTTAATTAAAACAAAATGTAAGTGTATTTTTCTGTACAACAAATAGTGTAAATGTCATTCTGACAGCTTAATTTTAATTTTTGATGTGGAAGTATTGCTACAATTTGCAGCGTTTTTTTAAATGTGTTGTACATTGTTAATAAAGAATATCAAATAACAACACATAATTTAATTCGTTGTAATGATTATGAGGTTCATAATAGTTATGCAACCCTTATCACAGGTATGTAATAATTATTCGCGGCTAGCTTCATTATTCTCGGCCAGTTTCAACAATAATCTAGTTCCCAGCTGAAATTGCATGGAATTACAGATTACGATATGATTGTGAATAAAAATAGTTACACAAATAAATACAATGATAGTACAGTCCGCGCGGCCAAAGAATGCCTGAACGTTGGATGCGCATTCGTCCAACTTCAAGTCTCTTAAGCGCGGCATGTCAGTCGCCACCAAAAGCGCGTTCCGTTTATTATCATGTATTACACTAATTAATTATTTATTTCTGTTATTAATTTACATACGTACTTGTTAATTTAACTTTATTACAATTATTGCAACAAAACGATAGTGAACCATTATGTGTCCTATGAGAATTTTAAAGCTCATAATACTCAAATTTATTAGACAAATATGTATAAACAACAAATACTTTCACAATACATAGTAAAATAAATAAGTAGTTTTGTGGCGCATGTAATGCTAATGGTATTCGCTTAAATTCTCATTGAAGAAATCCTAATAGTTGACGTTCCTTAGGATCATTAACAACAGATTAGCATATAATGTGTTCAGTTATTTGAAAACACCCACATATACCTTGAAACAATTAAAAGAAACCGTGTTTGAAGCAACAAAAGTGTCTGTTAGATCAGTGGGAAATATTATTAAAGAGGGTGAAGGTCCAACAGAAGGGAAAACCAAGATTTTCAACTCCAGGCAAGAAACGCCCACGTCCGTCTCCTGTGACCGACTTGGAAGATTTCGAAAAGAACCTTTTCGCAATATAGTATATAATTTTCACAAGACCGAGGGTGCACGGTGACAATTCCTGCTCAACGCGAGAAACTCCACAATGACTTAGGTTGACACGGTGGTGCTACATCTTTACGTGTTATATTAAAAGACCTGAGATTTCAATGGCATCGAACTGAGAATAATAGAAAACTATTAATAGAGAAGAACGATATAAGGGCTCTAAGAATTACTTACTTACAAAAATTCAATTCTACCGAGAATTAAATCGTCCAATTATCTACATGGACGAAACATATGTTCATAGTGGACACACACAATCAAGGTCGTGGAGTGATGCCACAACTAACGGACTGCTGTCTGCAATTTCAAAGGACCAAGAATGATTGTGGTACATGCAGGAGGTGAAATGGGTTTTTACCAGGTTGTAGTCTGATATTTAAATCAGGAACTAGCAGCGGAGACTATTACGACGAGATGAATGGTAGCAACTACGAAAAATGGTTACGTAAACTTTTACCAAACTTGCTTCCACAATCGGTTTTGGTTATTGATAATGCGCCGTACCATAATGTTCAGGTGGATCGTGCTCCAACAAGTAATTCGAAAAAGGCAGATGTGGTGAAGTGGTTAATAGAAAAGATACCGTTCACTCCTTTGATGTACAGACCACAACTGTATGAAATAATTAAGCTACACAAAAGGAACATATAATGTACAAGTTTAATTGTATGTTAAGTAAGGAAGGACATATGGTGCTACGACTACCTCCCTATCACCCGGACTTAAACTCGATTGAGTTGATTTGGGCTCAAATGAAAAATAATGTTGCAAAGAGAAATACCACCTTTAACTTCAACCACGTTAGAAGATTGTTGGAAGAAGAATTAGCGGCTGTTACTCAAGAAAACTGGCAAAAGTGCTGTAAGAAGGTAATCGACCAGGAAAAAATATTTAAAGAACGAAATACTGATTGACGTACAAGTCGAAAAACTGGTGATAAATTTGGAGGACGATTCAGAAACTGAAAGTGGCTGGTCTAGTGATGAATGATTGTGTGACTTATTTGTTAGTAGTATTTAATTAGTATAGTAGGTAATTATCGCCGTTTGAGTAACTTCTCCCCAAAGTGTATGGAAATATAAAAATTGACTACCTGAGAAATATCGTAATTTTTAAATCCTGAATAATTCTCTTAAAATACAGCTTATTCTGTTTCTATAATTAAAAATCAAACTTATACTTTTTACTTCAGCATTCACATAACTATTTTCCTTTACCTGCAATACTCAGAAAGATCTGCAATATTTTAATAGGTAACTATTTGAACTTAATACATTTTGAATTACCTAAAATTCATCAAGAAATCAAAATAATTAACCAAAACACCTTTTTCTATTTAAAAATAAGATTGGGGTTATGTAATGTAGCATACACCTACATATACTTTTCCATTACTTTTATTATATCACCGAAGTCCTAAATAAGTTTTACTAAAACTTGTTTTTGTCTCATAGATTTCCTTATAATTTTACTCGTTCTTCCAGACTCACTATATACCTAGGCGTCAATACAGATTAAGCACGGATGCAAATAAATTTTAAAATAGGTAGGTATATATTTGTATGACAATTTGTAAAAATAAACAAAACTTTAATCAACAGTTAACAAATGAGTAATACATGTTTACATTATTAAAATGACATATTTTATTTTGTTTGTACCTATACAAGTAAACACATGTACGATTCGTTTTAAAAAGTGAGACATTATTTGTCTAGTGCATGATACCACAGTATAATGATATATCATTATACTATGCCTAACGTACGCTATATAATATAACTTATACAAATTACCTACTTTATCTCTCGTTTTCATTTTTCACGTCGACGTTAAACAAAACAAATTAAAAATAAAACGTTTCATTTAACCTACACAAAGATGAATATTCAACTGGTGACAGGAAAATCCGAGTTATGACGTATTAACTCTGAGAAATCCGATTGACGCAGTAACTCGGAATTTCTTAGTTGTGACACGTTAACTAGGTATTCCGTGTTGTGAGTAGTAAGTGTGGTGGGAGGAAATACGATTGCCCTACCGGGCTTCCGTAATTTTCAGTATAGCCAACATTCGCATAACAGAAGTTCATCAGAACTTCTGCTGTAACTTTCTACAACGCCAAATGAAATGAACCTGGATCAACATTAAAACTTGGATTATCAGAGCCAAGTTTAAACGCCTCTTGGTACAATCCGCCCTTAGGCGCATTCCAGTGGTATGTGCATAATTTAAAAACCTTTAAGTCATCATTGAAATCCTATTTATTACAGAAATGTTTTTTATATGTCAGAATTTTTAATTGCTCTCAAACGTTTTAAACTTTCCTGTAAATTACTTATGTTTGTGTTTTCGTTCTTGTTTGTGATGTACATGTAATTTTAATGCATATACAATTGACGTGTCTTATACATTATTGTTTTGTAATTCAAGACCAAATAAAAATAATAATAATAATGTCGAGTTCAATGTGACATCAATCGTCGGCTGGGATGCACCGTATTCATAATTCTGTTGGCAATACCGTATACTGAATAATTTTAAGGCACTATTAATACGTATTGCTGTAACTGCCCTATGCTTAGTATATTATAACTATTTTAAGGTAAGGTGTTGCACCTAAGTGTATAAAGTGTATCATTAAGAAACACGAATTCTTGAAATGTCTATGAGATTGATATGAAACTTGTTAAAGTCGAACCAGAAGAGGAAGAAGGAATAAATTCACTTGTAACACATCTTATAGTAAATAGTGATCTAATACAAGGTAAAATTAATTGCCGTTCAAGTAGTACAAAATTTAACAGTATTTTTATAGATAATGTGAATATTAAGAAAGACATTTCTTCTAGTAAAAGTTGTTGGCTCAAGTGAAGCATGTCATATAAATGAAAATAGCGTCAAACACAACACAAACATACAGTGTGAGTAAATTTAATAGTTCAACAATGATGCAAGAAAATTTAAAACATGACATTTTAAAATACAGTACAAATTTTAAATATAAATGTAACCATTGCGGTTTTATAACAAAGTTGAAAGAAGTTTAAAAAATCATGTTTTAAAACACACTTCAAGTTATGAATTTAAATGTGACCAATGTGATTATGGAACAAATCGCAAAGTAATTTTAAAATTCATCTTAAAAACACTCTTTAAGTAAAAGAATTCAAATCCAATGTGATTATGGAACAAATCACATAATTTAAAAATTCATCTTAAAAACACTCTTCAAGTAATGAATTCAAATGTGACCAATGTTATTATGGAACACACCAAAGTGATTTAACAGTTCATCTTAAAAACATTCTTTGAGTAAAGAATTCAAATGTGACCAATGTAATTATGGAACACATCACAAAATCTTTTAAAATTCATCTTAAAAAACACTCTTAAGTAAAGAATTCAAATGCAACCAATGTGATTATGGAACAAATCACAAACGTAATTTAAAATTCATCTTAAAAAGCACTCTGCAAATGAATTCAATGTAACCAATGTAATTATGGAACAAATACAAACATCTTTTAAAATTCATCTTAAAAAAACACTTTTAAGTAAAATTCAAATGTGACCAATGTGATTATGGAACAAATAACAAAAGGTAATTTAAAATTCATCTTAAAAACACTCTTCAAGTTATGAATTCAAATGTGACCAATGTGATTATGGAACATCACAAAGTCTTTTAAAATTCATCTTAAAAACACTCTTAGTAAACAATTCAAATGACCAATGTGATTATGGAACAAATCACAAGTAATTTAAAAATTCATCTTAAAAAGCACTCTTTGCAAATAATGAATTCAATGTAACCAATGTAATTATGGACACATTACAAACATCTTTTAAAATTCATCTTAAAAACACTTTTGGAGTAAAGAATTCAAATGTGACCAATGTGATTATGGAACACAACAAAGGTAATTTAAAATTCATCTTAAAAACACTCTTCAAGTTATGAATTCAAATGTGACCAATGTGATTATGGAACACATCACAAACGTCTTTTAAAATTCATCTTAAAAACACTCTTCAAGTAATGAATTCAAATGTGACCAATGTGATTATGGAACACATCAAAACATCTTTTAAAATTCATCTTAAAAACACTCTTTGAGTAAAGAATTCAAATGCGACCAATGTGATTATGGAACAAATTGCAAAGTAATTTTAAAATTCATCTTAAAAACACTCTTTAAGTGAATTTAAATGTGACCAATGTAATTATGGAACATTATCTTTTACAAATTCATCTTAAAAACACTTTTGGAGTAAAGAATTCAAATGTGACCAATGTGATTATGGAACAAATCACAAAGGTAATTTAAAATTCATCTTAAAAACACTCTTCAAGTAATGAATTCAAATGTGACCAATGTAGTTATGGAACACATCACAAATCTTTTAAAATTCATCTTAAAAACACTCTTCAAGTAATGAATTCAAATGTGACCAATGTAATTATGGAACACATCGCAAACATCTTTTAAAAATTCATCTTAAAACACTCTTTGATTAAAGAATTCAAATGCAACCAATGTGATTATGGAACAAATTGCAAAAGTAATTTTAAAATTCATCTTAAAAACACTCTTTAAGTAAAGAATTCAAATGTGACCAATGTAATTATGGAACACACAATATCTTTTAAAAATTCATCTTAAAAACACTCTTGGAGTAAAGAATTCAAATGTAATGTGATTATGGAACAAATCACAAAGGTAATTTAATAATTCATCTTAAAAAACACTCTTTGAGTAAAGAATTCAAATGTGACCAATGTGATTATGGAACACATCATAAATATCTTTAAAATTCATCTTAAAACCACTCTTTGAGTAAAGAATTCAAATGCAACCAATGTGATTATGGAACAAATCATAAAAACTAATTTTACAAATCATCTTAAAAAGCACTCTTGGAGTAAAGAATTCAAATGACCAATGTGATTATGGAACAATCATAAATATCTTTAAAATTCATCTTAAAACCACTTTGAGTAAAGAATTAAATGCAACCAATGTGTGGTTATGGAACAAATCGCAAAGCTAATTTTACAATTCATCTTAAAAGCACTCTTGAGTAAAGAATTCAAATGCGACCAATGTGATTATGGAACAAATCACAAAGGTAATTTAAAATTCATCTTAAAAAACACTCTTTAAGTAAAGAATCCAAATGTGACCAATGTAATTATGGAACACATCACAAATACAGATTCATCTTAAAAACACTTAGTAAAGAACTCAAATGCGATTATGGAACAAATCACAAAGGTAATCTAAAATTGATCTAAACACTCTTCAAGTAATTAAATCAAATGTGACCAATGCAAATATAACACATCACAAACATCTTTTAAAAGGGCATCTTAAAACACTCTTTAACTTCGTCGGGCGTAATGCTGATTCTAACACGTTGTGACTCCAGTATTCTATCTCGTTTAATACATACTTATCTTTACGTCTGTTGTTAGTTTGTGTTAAATAAAAATTGTTTATTTAAACAAAGTACAAAACAAACATTTGCACTTAAAATATCTTTTATTAATTTTATTTTCCAGATTGAAATGAAAACGTAGGTACTTACTAGGTACGTTAAAAGTAAAAATTTATTATTTATTGAATGTAGCAAAAATATAAAATATAGGAACCTAAACATAATATCAACTCAATCTTAAACTTGGTTCGTTGTAAATTTGATTGATAACATTGATTGCATATCATGACTGCATGCTCAAGGCAGAAACATTCATTACATTGCTTGCAAAAGTACTTAGAAAGCCTTGTTTTTTATTAGATGAACAGGACAACAACGTTTCCGTTTATTACTACTACTTGAAAAGGTCTTTGTCCTCTTTGTTATTTGGACAATTCGTTTTGTTTAGTTTTTCTTGAAGATACAAATGGCATTCCTCGACTTTTTGCTCCGTCTATTCAGATCATCTGACACTAGTTCCCTACAAGCTGTTTTAAAAATCTTTCCTGCTCTTGACTACGTTTTCATTTTAGATGAACAACTAGAGAATTAATTTTATATTCAGCATGGCAAAGAAAACGACCATTGGCCAACGGCGAGTGTTCCTTTTCATTATAGGTGGCGGCCATTTATCAACTACATGTACCAGATTTCGTTGCATTGTAAAATGTGACTATTTCTGGTTTGATCATCTAGTGTTCCCGAGTCGATAGCTGCATCATAATGAAGGCTTGAAATCAAAACGACGTTTTCCCTTTTTGGAACATAAGATACGATGGTTCCAATATCCAAACAGGCTACTTCCTCTATTTTAGTAGCGACAAATTCTATTGGTAGTTCTCGTTTGTTTTTTATTGTTCCAACATTTTTATCTTTGAGGTCAGTTACTAAAGAAACATCAGTGAACCAATTGTCCGCTGTTATATTACGTCAGTTTGATATATTGGTTCCACAAGCCTTTGACAACGTCGACGGGTTTATTACTAAGTTGGTACGGGCCTTATGTTTCCTGCATATATTTCTAGATTATGTGTATAATAATTTTGTGAATCCACCAAAGAAAAGATTTTAATTCCATATTTCGTTTGGATGGAATGTATTGACGAAATTCATCTACCCGAAATGCTACAACATTTCATCAATGGTTACATTTTGACGACAGAGTAAATTCTTCTTGCAGTTTCGGTGAATAAAGTAAAAACTTTACGAATTGCTGAAATTTGTCCGATATTTTTCTGGTGTCTCTGCTAGATTTGTCGTCAAAGCGCTTGCAACGTAACAGAAATTTGAAGCGTTTGATACTCATTATACACGAAACATCTCTACCCCTGTTCCATCTGTCGCCCATAACTCTTCTAAGCTCTGTCTATTTACGAACAAGCCCTGCAAATAGTAGACCAATGACTGCCTTTCAGTGTTATCGGTTAATTTTGCATCTCTTGCGCGTTGGAATTTGGGTCTAATTGACTCAATGTACTGGTTAGTAGACTGAACAATAATATCTAATATGTCATTCGTAATAAATAACTCCAAGACTGATACTGTCTTAGCTTCTTTCGCGGGACCATTTAACGATTCCTGTATATACATATATATATATATATATATATATATATATATATATACATATACTGAGATGTGAGATATAAGATTAAGACAGGGATTTGAGAGTTTAAACTGTAATTTTTATGTAGAACAATTTGAGATCAATTGCGGTATATTTACACTGCATTTATTTGAAGTATTTTGGTAAACGATTGAAAGAAAGTGGTTTGTTTTGATGAAACGGGCTTAATAAGATTTTGCATAAATTGGTTCAGTCATAAAAAGCATTGTGCTACATAAGAAACATGTCAGGAAGGTTAAATGAAGTTATATTTGTAAGTACGATTAAGTTCGTAGAAATTAATTTATTAAATTTACAGTTCATAAAGTATTTTGGCATTTGGGTATTTTACAGATGTTTAGCACACGGTCTAGAGTTGATTATATTACATATTTTAAGTCACGTAAAATGCAGGAAAGATGTGAAAATTTGAGAAAGGGTTAGTACGAACATGATTTAATTATTACTCACAATGGTAATGAAAATATAACTGCGACAAAAAAGTAGTGCATAGTAAACATTAAGCACAATTTACACAACAATTTAACATTTGATATTGACATGCAGATACATTTTGTGTAAGATTTTTAAAGAAATGTGTTTAACAATATGGATTGTTAAAGTGACTAAAATTTAAACGTTACAAGAAAAGTGAACATTGAGAATATTAAAGACAGATTTTATAAGTTGTGTGTAACATTTTGATTAATTTGGACGTTAAATATGCAAATTATATGAACATTTAAATTAAGTTAGGTTAAGTTTTAAATTTAAGGTTTTTTGCAAATTTATAGTTTTTTGAGTAAGTTGAGCGTAGAATAAATTGTTAATGTGATTAATAGGAGGTTTTCCTCATTTCCATGCAGTAATTTACTTTGTACAAGTCATTTAAAGATAAATTTTATAACATGGGTTAACTACACAAATTTCCTATGTCAAAAAAAAATTTTCCTTTAAATTTGATACCGGAGATGAAATAAATGTTTTCTAATTCAAATTTTAACAGATCACGAATATGTATTTAGTTTAAGTAAGATTTTTAGATATGAGTAAATTTAGTTTAGGATAAGTCAAATCGTACAATTCTTAACAGATGTATATCAAGTGAGGTATCATTTTATGCGGAATCTTGCAGATTTCATTTCTGTTTTCAAAATTTAAATCAGTAGCTTATTAAGAAAGTTATAGCATGATTTATATTTTAGATAGGTTTTCAAATTTATTTAACCAATCACAGACTTGGTTACTTTTGTATTCTTAAAAAATTGAAATTTTGTAGCTAACAGGAGAGTATATAAGGAATTGTTCTGAACAACTTTCTCTCTTCTATTTGTTTTCAAAGTTTAAATTTTATGAGTCATCGTAAATAAAATTTATTCAATTTTCCAATTGATGTTTATTTCCTGCTGCGATATATTAATAAATGATATTCCATTTCGGATGCTAAAAAGAAAAGTGAATTTAAATTAAAAATTTTTTAACCTTAAAACAATATTTAAACCGAAAATAATTGAAGCATTTTAATACAACAATTAAATAAATATTATAATAAACAATTTAGTGCTTGAGTGAAAACATTTAAGCAATTATAAGCACGTTTACCACAAGAAAAGCAACCATTTATCCGATGGGCATTGTTGAATTATTGGAAGTACTGCAGCAGCAAGTGGAACGGATCAATAACATCGATCACCGACTGGAAGGAGCTTATGTGTAAACGAAACCAGCTGAAGGAACACATCCTTTTGAAAATATGCCGATGCACATGAGTCAATTTTAATCATAACCCTTCAATTTGTATTTATTATTTGTGTGATTTCCTGCATTTATATTTTATGTATAGTGTAAATGTTTATGCAATAGCTGTAAACATCTGTAAAACAATTAAAATTTTAGTTTCTTTCAAAATTTCAATTTAAATTACAAAATTAAGATCACATTTTAGGA
This sequence comes from Vesta saturnalis, assembly GCA_036346205.1. NCBI lineage: Eukaryota > Metazoa > Arthropoda > Insecta > Coleoptera > Lampyridae > Vesta > Vesta saturnalis. The sequence goes on from JARFJB010000215.1 coordinate 73,353, forward strand.
AGTTACCATTTAACAATTTTGACAGTTTGGTATTTGATTTCAGTTAATACGCAACGCATGCGTCATTGTGCAAACTTTAAAAGTATCATTTCACATACAAGATATTTGATATAACGTGGAATCCACATAATAAGGAACCATTTAATAATTCCAGTTGTACTTGAATGCAATTCAATTCATATAAAAACATTAAATACATATCAAAGAATAAATTATATTTATGCATATTTTCAACAAATCAAATGAACTCTATCCCCATTTGAACGATATTTAACATCTCAATATATATATATATATATATATATATATATATATATATATATATATATATATATATACATGTTTCTGGAATATTCCAATTTTATGCATAACTCATTAAAATAAGACAAAATTTCCTATAAACATGCCTTTGCACTAAAAAGTTACAGAAGTCAAAAACGATATAAAGAGACCAAATAAAGAGACATACAATTTTCAGTAACATGATGCCATTTTCGTTATTCGAATCATATGCGTCCTTTTCAGATGAAAATATCAAGTCTAAAAAATGTTATACGACCTTTTTGTAATTTTTGACAAATTATAAATTTTGGACAGTTTACGTAAAAATGTCGTCTTTGCGTAAGTCGATATCGGCTGAATTGATTCCGAAGTGAATAACAGTAATTTTATCAAATAATGATAATTTCAAACTCATTTTACACAAAACCGTTTGATATCGACTTACGCAAGACGACCTATCTGTCCAAAATATAAATAAAAAAAATGCGAAAAAATTTCTGGGACTCGATAGATATCTTCTGAAAGGACGCCTATTCGAATAACGAAAATCGCTAATCATGTTACTCGGCGTAATTATGTTCACTTTATCTTTATCGTTTTGAACAATTGAATAAAATCAGTTTCATTCACAAGGGCCTGTAACTTTTAAGGTATGCACATATTTTGAACATTTTGTATTATTCTGCTGATACTGGAACCCTATTTCAAACACCCTATATATATATATATATATATATATATATATATATATATATATATATATATATGTAATGTTGTCGATCCGCTGTATCTATTTTAGATAATAAACAAAAGAAAACTACAAATTATCTCGAAATTAAACAAAAATTCTTTTGTAAAAATTAAGTTTTTAAAACATGCTTCAGTTTAAACCAAGTTGCTTCCAGTTAGGTGCACATTTAAAATGTATCAACTCGAAAGCAGGATTCAAAATTTTTTTTTTAACAAAACTAAAGTAGGTATTTATCAATTTACAAGTTTATCTGATAGCCGAACCATTAAATCTACTCAGATACAAATCTTTATTACCTTGTCTTTTATACCAGGTATTATTTCACGTAGGTAAAACTTTTGCATAGTCGTCGCCAGAAATATTATGTCGTGCTGGGCAGTGTGCAACTTTTCCTAATTTAAATGACTTCATCTCTAAAGACAAGCCAGATCCTCATGCAAGCACTCGAAAACAGACATCCTGTAGACTTCTAATGCCACGAATTAATTTAATTAAATTAACCTCAAAATCATTTTTGTTAAAGTTTAGGAATATTACTTTCTTTTTGGGACTAAGACTATCCCACTGCCCACTGCTTCTTCAATTTATATGAATACCATTTATTGCTTGTTCTAAATCTTTTTTACTATTTTTTGGCGTAGTTACTGTTGCGTATAAAGTTTGATTTAAATAAAGTTGGGTATGACTCATCCATCTAAAACTCTATAATAAAATTACACATTTTATATCTCTCAACTACAAGTATTAGAGAAGAACGGCCATAAAACATAAATCTGCTGTACAATTCATATTAGCGCACTAAAGCGTGTGCCGTGATTAGGAAGCAGCATCTGTCACTCCTGTCATTTTTGAAATTATTATTTATGCGTTTTGCTTTACTTTTTATAAAAAAATTTTTCAAAACTATCTACAACTGGTACAGTGAATTATCGGTAATTTAGTAACATGTTTTACATCATTTATATAAAATTTACAAAATTTTAGACTTGGAAGGACTATTTTAGCGCACGTCTGAAGCATGGTGTTAGTATATATGTATATATGTACTGATTTATATAAATTGCTTTTCATTTCATAATGGATAATTTTTCTAGTTTAAAATATAGAAAACGTTCAATAATTTTCAAATTTCTTTCACATTTTATGGAAATTTATATGGAGACATCTGCTGATAAAAATGTTACCTGAAAGATATTTTGATGTTTTTATGAAGACTTACGTCGCCTAATTCTGAGTCATGTAATTTTATGAATGAGTCATACCTAACTTTAATCAAACTATCACATACAAATAGGGTCATACGTTTATATGTTGCATTTCCTTGATTGACCAATATTTTTTTTTTATTGGTGTTACCTTAGCGTGTGTAAATCGAACTTTCAAAGACGCGCGTTTTTAAAGTTACCATCAACTCAAAAAAACGTGAAGTCTAAATGACAATTTTTTTATTACTGCTCTGACAGGAGTACCAACGTCAAATAAAAAATTACTAACAAATTCAAAAACTTTATTTAAACATTATTTAACACTTTTAATTTTATAAATGAAAATAGAAAGTACAGTTAGTATTGTTAGATATATTAATTTTTATTTACATATTTTACACTATTAGTTGTTATTTACATTTTGTAGTAATAATACTAGTATTTATGATTTCAAGGTCCACCAATAAAAAAATAGCAAAGTATTGGATAACTGGACTTAAAACACTTACTCTATTTCGCGTGTTTTAAAGACCTTTTTATTCACTTATACTTTAATATAGTATTTTAATCGTTGCAACTAAAATACAGTTGTTTGATAAAATTTTTATAAAAAATTGAATAGTTTTAATACAATAACAAACATTTTATTATACATTAACATTGAAAGAACAAATAAATGAACTTCGATTTTTCTAAATATTCGATGAACAATTAAACAAATGACTTGTTATACAATAAACATTTCAATTATGCTAAAAATCCATGCTTAACACATAAAAATTGAAAAACAACATTACGTTGACTACAGTACACTATATCTCGTTTACAGCACGAAGCAGCGCGCGCATTCCTCGCCTTTCGCTCACAAAGTGGAAGTGATTAACTTAAATCATGGTATTTTACAAGCGACTATGGATTATTGTGTTTAACACAAATTTAACTTCAATTTGGTACAATGTATTGTTGAAAAACACGATGAGTGTAAATAATTAACATTAATGTACCTGTTTACACCTGGTAGCCTAGAGGTTGCGGCTGACAAGGTAAACCAGTTTTTTCTTTCTTCACGTCATTTCCTTTCAAATGACGTTTCATTCAGTTAAAAGCATATAGTTCAAATTCATACAAATATATAAATTATAATATATCTAATTAATAGTATATTATGTTATTAAGAGTAAAAGTGATACTCTATGGTGCGAAGCTGAATGTTTATTTTGCCGAACGAAGTGAAACATAAAGTCACTTTTACTCCGAATAACATATACGTTTTTATCCGCAAACGTAAAAATAATTGGTAAAGATCGAAAGGAAAGATCAAACATAATTAGCAGGTAAAAGAATAAGATAATCAAGACGCTTTGCAAGTAATGAAACCATAGCAACGCACATTTAATAAGCACATTTGGTAAAAGTAAAAATGCCTAGGCACAAAAGCACAACTTTTACTCCATGTCTGAAAAGTAAAACTTTTACCTTTGACATTGAGTCATAAAAGTGTCACTTTTGTGACGTTATAAATGATGTGGTGTAAATGGTGATCGTATAAAAAAATAATGTAATAAAGAAATAAGTTCTCCAAAACAAATCGTCAAACTAACTGGAGATACTAACCATTCACCAAAAACAATGCCTTTGACTCAAATCGGTAGGTTAATATACGGCCAGTCTTTTGATTTGCTAGATTACCACAAAATCTGCTAGCTTACTTTCACCGAAAATCAATATAAAAAATTGCAATGTAACACTAATAAAATGATCTCGGACGCCAAGTTATTTTTATAATGCTCGGAATAACTGAACCGAGGTTATTAACAATAAATATTTTATCAAAATGTAAAAAAAAAATATACAACTATGTTTATTGACAGTTAATATGATATGGTTAAATAAAATATATCTTCTAGTCTTATACTAAAATTTCATTACATAAATACCTGTTTGTAAAATTTTGTACACAAATTTTGAATAACCTCTGGTATCTAAATGATTACGGAAATTTCAACCGAGGTGATGTCATCCTTGCCACAATATTGCGTAATATCTTGTAATAATGCTTTACGTAGTAAGCCACACCCAAACTGGAATTTTCCTTTTATAAATTTTATCCTCTTGAAATTGAATAAACCAATATTTATCGCATTTTCTCGAACGTTCATATAATAAATGTAATCAAACTTTAAATTCTGTATTAAAAGCACAACGCAATCATAAAATGAAAGCGTACGTAACGGTAGAATTAATTGTGCAATCAAAAGCGGCGAAATTAAAAGTGTAAAAGTAAAATAAAATAAAAGTGAACTAAAATAAAAGTGCCTGAAAAGAGCAAATGTTTTAATTTTTAGTATAATGCTTTAAAATATCTTACCATCAAATTAATGGCACTTTTCACTAAATTTAGGAAAACCAAAAAACTTTCTGCTTCTCTTAACATTCATCAGGAAGTGAAAAAATGGATGCTTTGGAAGTTAGGTCATGTAGTCGTGCGCGAAAGATTTGCGCAAGGAATTTAGACAACGATGACGTATTGCGCAAACGTATTTGAGCAGAAAATAATTTGAAGAGGGAGTATAAACCTTTAAGAAATATATACCCTTAAGAAGATATGCACTTAAGTTACACCAAAATGAAAATTAAGTTGCCTACATATTTACAAATCATTAATTAATAAAATTTTCTTATATTTACAAATGAATGAATGAAAGACCTTAAATTAAGGTATATTTTAATATAATTCAAGGGTTGTTACAACGTTTGCGGATAAAAATAATTGCGACTGCTTTTTTATAGGCAACCCCGAAGTAATACATTATAATCTATTTTCTTGCCCCTCGATTTGGCCATAGATAAGTGAGCGGATAGATGCACGACCCCTACCATTGGCGCCGTTTCAATAAATTAGTTGTGTATTACGTCACCTGAGCGCTAATGAAGCACAGGCGGGAATTTAAAAAAATCATATTCAAATGCTTTATTGTGAATGTATAAGAACTCAGTTTAAAACCGAGGTGTTGCAAATGGGTCTAACAGTATTAAAACATTTAACTTCCATAATATTATATTTACTAACATAAGTAGGTATATGAATTCTAATATACAATTTTTTTTTACATCACAATAATTAAAAAGTGTCTAACTGCAATTTTTATTTACTTACACTAAATTCGTCAAAAGTAAATTAACATTATAAAAGTAACAAAATTTAATCTATTCAAACGTGTATTTATAGTTATTTATACATTATTCATAAAATAATAAATTTGACATACAGATATAAATAATCACTTTAACAGAAAGAATAAGGTCAAATAAACACAGGGCCTTAGGGTATTATGGTTGTTAAATGTTGCTTGACTAAAGTCACTAAATATAGCGTCACCTGCGCCTTCGGTGACGTGGTACATAACTATGGGGTTTGGAACCAAACTTAATACCAATTACTTCTACATTCAACGGATGGGAAGTACTGTATCGCTAAAAAAATTTTTATTTCCTCAATCACTTTAAAATGTTCGAAAACGTCTAAAAACAAAATTTGAGGAAAAAAATCTTGTTTGTGTACTTCACAACTTTCGAAGGACTTAACATATCAACTTGAAATTTGGTACACATATAGACATCAACTACCCAAAGCGACTGATTGTTTTTTGGGGTCAATGGGGTGTGAGAAAAATTAAAATTTGGGGATAAGTATCCCTTTTGCAAATTTTATTTTTACAGTTTACAATATATTAGCAAAACCCGTCAATTTCTGATCGAAAAGAATTCTTGTAATTTGTAATTTTTTGCTAATATCGCGAACTTAGTGTGAACACGTTTTAGTAAAAAGAGGTTAAAATATTTTGATGGTAGGTCAGTTTAAAAACAAATTATATTTTAGAAATTAGTAAAAATTTAGCAACTTCACTTAATCATAGTTCCAATCTTCTCTATCAGAAATGTTAATGGTCTGAACATAGACGCAATCAGGTTTAGCAAAACTGTTGTATTAAATTTTTCCATTCCATATTTATGGCATCTAAGTTGGTATTAATTAAATGACATTGATCGAAATATTTTTGATGGGTATTGTGTAATCATTTTACTTAATTAAAACAAAATGTAAGTGTATTTTTCTGTACAACAATAGTGTAAATGTCATTCTGACAGCTTAATTTTAATTTTTGATGTGGAAGTATTGCTACAATTTGCAGCGTTTTTTAAATGTGTTGTACATCCATTGTTAATAAAGAATATCAAATAAGCACATAATTTAATTCGTTGTAATGATTATGAGGTTCATAATAGTTATGCAACCCTTATCACAGGTATGTAATAATTATTCGCGGCTAGCTTCATTATTCTCGGCCAGTTTCAACAATAATCTAGTTCCCAGCTGAAATTGCATGGAATTACAGATTACGATATGATTGTGAATAAAAATAGTTACACAAATAAATACAATGATAGTACAGTCCGCGCGGCCAAAGAATGCCTGAACGTTGGATGCGCATTCGTCCAACTTCAAGTCTCTTAAGCGCGGCATGTCAGTCGCCACCAAAAGCGCGTTCCGTTTATTATCATGTATTACACTAATTAATTATTTATTTCTGTTATTAATTTACATACGTACTTGTTAATTTAACTTTATTACAATTATTGCAACAAAACGATAGTGAACCATTATGTGTCCTATGAGAATTTTAAAGCTCATAATACTCAAATTAGGCAAATATGTATAAACAACAAATACTTTCACAACACATAGTAAAATAAATAAGTAGTTTTGTGGCGCATGTAATGCTAATGGTATTCGCTTAAATTCTCATTGAAGAAATCCTAATAGTTGACGTTCCTTAGGATCATTAACAACAGATTAGCATATAATGTGTACAGTTATTTGAAAACACCCACATATACCTTGAAACAATTAAAAGAAACCGTGTTTGAAGCAACAAAAGTGTCTGTTAGATCAGTGGGAAATATTATTAAAGAGGGTGAAGGTCCAACAGAAGGGAAAACCAAGATTTTCAACTCCAGGCAAGAAACGCCCACGTCCGTCTCCTGTGACCGACTTGGAAGATTTCGAAAAGAACCTTTTCGCAATATAGTATATAATTTTCACAAGACCGAGGGTGCACGGTGACAATTCCTGCTCAACGCGAGAAACTCCACAATGACTTAGGTTGACACGGTGGTGCTACATCTTTACGTGTTATATTAAAAGACCTGAGATTTCAATGGCATCGAACTGAGAATAATAGAAAACTATTAATAGAGAAGAACGACATAAGGGCTCTAAGAATTACTAACTAACAAAAAATTCAATTCTACCGAGAATTAAATCGTCCAATTATCTACATGGACGAAACATATGTTCATAGTGGACACACACAATCAAGGTCGTGGAGTGATGCCACAACTAACGGACTGCTGTCTGCAATTTCAAAGGACCAAGAATGATTGTGGTACATGCAGGAGGTGAAATGGGTTTTTTACCAGGTTGTAGTCTGATATTTAAATCAGGAATTAGTAGCGGAGACTATTACGACGAGATGAATGGTAGCAACTACGAAAAATGGTTACTTGCTTCCACAATCGGTTTTGGTTATTGATAATGCGCCGTACCACAATGTTCAGGTGGATCGTGCTCCAACAAGTAATTCGAAAAAGGCAGATGTGGTGAAGTGGTTAATAGAAAAGATACCGTTCACTCCTTTGATGTACAGACCACAACTGTATGAAATAATTAAGCTACACAAAAGGAACATATAATGTACAAGTTTAATTGTATGTTAAGTAAGGAAGGACATATGGTGCTACGACTACCTCCCTATCACCCGGACTTAAACTCGATTGAGTTGATTTGGGCTCAAATGAAAAATAATGTTGCAAAGAGAAATACCACCTTTAACTTCAACCACGTTAGAAGATTGTTGAAAGAAGAATTAGCGGCTGTTACTCAAGAAAACTGGCAAAAGTGCTGTAAGAAGGTAATCGACCAGGAAAAAAAATATTTAAAGAACGAAATACTGATTGACGTACAAGTCGAAAAACTGGTGATAAATTTGGAGGACGATTCAGAAACTGAAAGTGGTTGGTCTAGTGATGAATGATTGTGTGACTTATTTGTTAGTAGTATTTAATTAGTATAGTAGGTAATTATCGCCGTTTGAGTAACTTCTCCCCAAAGTGTATGGAAATATAAAAATTGACTACCTGAGAAATATCGTAATTTTTAAATCCTGAATAATTCTCTTAAAATACAGCTTATTCTGTTTCTATAATTAAAAACACTAACTCACAAACACTGGCACAAGCGTAGACTGGGCCCATAACCTATTGTTGTTGTTTAGTAAATAATACTTCACTTTAGTTTAAATTCTTTTTAATGAAAACTGTTTTGATCACTTAAAATACAAAAGTATAAAACGACTACGTTAATGTTTTTTTTTGACAACTTACTTGTTCTAGTCTTGCCAACTACAATATAAAGTTCTAGAATATTAACATGGGCAACACTGCAACAAAAACAACTTCGTGGTTAGAGAAATTTGTGAGGTTAAGTTTAACCCCTTTAGCTAATTGGTTTAAGGATTTTCTTAATGGATTTAGTTCTTCAATCGAACTAGATGGATTGCCTGCGTCCAGTATTTCCTATATATCCGATATAAATCGTTTCTACCCACTAATTATAGTGATTCGGCACAAAATTTAGAAAAATGTTATAAAACCGACAACCATCGATGGGCTAAATAAAGTCCAGAAATTTACATTTTTCTTTTAGGAAACACAAAATGGCTTTTCATTCGTCAAACAACAAACAGGAAGTGAAATTAAAAATCAAATATGCGAATGTCAAAAACCGATATATACCAGTGACACCCAACACATGAAGTTGAAATATAACTTATAAGTGACCATCAAAAGGTTTACCTAACCACTACAGAAATGTTTTTAATTGTGAAGCGTAATATGTTCAAGAAACTACAGAGATAAGCTTAGAGAAATGTCATTATTTTTAGAAAAATAGAAAATTTAAAGAAACACGAGTAATTTATTAATTCTAATAGATCGCAAAAATTTACTTAATAGTACAGCAAAAGTAACGAATGTAACATACTACTGTCGACTCATGCGATCTGCACTTTGACCAAGGAATATATAAAGCTACATGAAAATTCTCAAGCAATAACTGAGTCTAAAGAGGCTTTGTACGAAGTTGCTAGATTTCCAAATGTTGGAGTAATTGATTGCACACATGTAGAAATTATTTCACCAGGTAATAAATTGTATCGGTCATAATTATTTCTAGCAATATTTTGTTTATAAAGGCGGAAATGATGCTGAAATATATAGAAACAGAAAAAGTTATTTTTCTATTAACGTTCAGGCCGTAGCAGATGCTCAATACATAATTATCGATATTGTCGTATGATGGCCTGGATCTGTTCACAACATGACAATTTTTAAAGACAGTGTCTTAAAAGCTAAATTTGAAAATCAAGAATTTCCCAATTACTTCTTGTGGTGATGGTGGTTATGCACTTAAAAATTATCTTCTCACTCCTTTACTGGCAACCAGGAATGAAACAGACAACAATTACAATTCCGCGCACAAGAAAACTTGAGTTTTAATAGAGAATACTTTTGAAACTCTAAAAAGGAGATTCCCATATCGGCTTACGGTTGCAGAATACATGTTGACTTAACACTCAATATTATAGTGGCAACAGCAATTTTGTATAACATAGTACGAAATGCAATTACAGTGGAGCCGCCTTTAGAAGTTGATAACGAAGAATTGTTCCGATATTATATGAATCTATGTAATATGACTCAACATGCTCATGGTGTACAATGGAAATGGTTTCAATGTTAGGAATGATTTAATACAAAATTATTTTCAAAATTTTAATGTCAACTAGAAACTGGAATAACAAAAATTAACTTTAATTAATTGAGTTTTTGTCGCTTGAATTCTAATTTTGCTTCTAAAACTTTGCATCTTAATTGGTATTAGTTCTTATCTTGCATTAATTTCTTTTTTAAAATTTCTTTTTCTAATTTGACCAGAGCCAGTTTTTCCTTTCCTAATTCTGCATAATACTTGTCGATCCCATTGCTGTGTAATGCTACAGCCGGAGCAGTTGGTCGATGTCTTGATTTCCATTGTATGTTTCTGTTTGCCAGTGTTTCGGAAATATTATTATTATCTTCTTCCTGGGCAAGCAAAGAACAATTAACATCGTTTTCTTCATCTTCCACAATGTGGTTTTCAGCTGGCTGGCTTTGTATCATTGGTATATTAGTATCAATATTATATACACTAGTATTGTCACTATCAAAACAGTTACTCAATCTATACACTGTCTTATGGTTTACTGTTTTCAGTGTTAAATCTTTAAGAGGGTTATTAATGGCACCTGCTTTCCCTCCACCAGTTTTTAAAAGAGATATTCTCTCCTCCGCCGCCTCCCTAAATTGTCGTACAGCTTCTTTATTGACGCAATATTCCTGAACACATTATTAGGTGTAACAGCATTAAACTCTGTTTCTATCTTATGCCATATTCGCTCTTTTTCACCGTTAGAAACACCATCAGTCTTTTTATTTTCGATAATATTCTTATATTTATTTGCTAAATTAATGATTAAGTTTTTTTCTTCGAGGGTGTAATTACTGCCTCGCATCCTTTTACTAGAGTCATTTTTGCCCATCTGCAATGTTAAACATAATGAACTATCTTAAATCTAATTACCTTACCTTTCCTCGTAGTAATGACTAAATGCACGACTTCCACTGTCTTATGTATTACAGAATTAGAAATTAGAATTTGATAGAACTTTGACAGATAAAAAAATCAAAAGATTACCAAATAGGGGAAAGTGGGGCACTTTCAACCACTTTTGGTTTATTTGTGGATCATTTGTACATCCTTCTAAATTTTTGGATTATTTCGACTACATCTTATAAATCAACATTTCTGACAACAAATTCGGCATGAACCTATAATATAATTCGATCTTAACTATTCGAGAATCCGTCAGGAAATTTTGTTCAAAACTGGTCGAATCCACCCCCTTGTGGAGGTAGTTTCGTCCATCGTATGGGGTACTTTCGACCATTATAGGAATATAAGAAAAACAGTAGGTAGGTATAGTTGAATAACATGAAACGCTGTCAAAACACAAACAGTTTATTACACGTAATGACTGTAAAAAAAAGTATAAACATTAACATGTAAATTAAAACTCATGAAGAGCAGAACTGAAAATATCATTTTATGAACTAGGAACTGAAAAAACTATGTTATAATAATTATCACAGTCTGTCCATCTCACGTAACCGAATCATTGCGATCAAGAGCCCGTCATAACAAAATTTAAACTCAAAATGTAAATTCTGAAGCAATTAACTAAGAAACGCAAACTATAGATTCTGAAACAAGTAGCTAACTAAATAAACTCAAAAATCATAAGTAGGTAGTTTTTTGGTGAAAAATAGAATCAATTGAAACGAGCTTCAACGAACGTTGAATTTCTGGAAATCGAAGTTGAAAGTATATTTTTCTCTCGTTTCTCGAGATAAGCGTAATTTGGAGATAATGTCTGTCCGTTCAACGTTTGCTTCGTCTGCAACCTGTGGAAAGTGGAAGCTTTTACTGCTGTTACAGCGCCTCAAGATTATTTTAAATTCTTGCTGTTGTGGAACAAACAATTCTTCTATTCTTCCTATGTAGTGAATTGTTGATTTTTTTGTTGCAAACTGTACTAAAATGAAATCTCCTATGCACAGAATTTCATTGTCTAATAAGAAAGGAGGCTCCTCGCAACATTCGTCTCCTGAATCAGAAACAGCAGAATCAGAAGATTCTCTCATTCGTTGGCCTTTCACACATTGTTGCTTCGTTTTTTTTTTTTCGTTCTTCCGAGAATAAATCACGTTTGATCTTATTTTTCTTCTTTGAATCTGGCTTCTGAGCTTTATTCGCTTCTTTTGCTTTTATGTTTTCCAACTCCAGTGTATCGGTATAAATTGTTGCTCCTCTCTGTGTATTACTCTTCCGTTTTGTATATTTTCGGCTTGTTTTTTTGGAAACGGTCGGACATCTCCGGGAGATGCTTGCGTTCTAATTTTAAGATGATCGTTGATGTTGCTCCTGCTGGTCGATGGAACTGCATCTATATTTAGTTGAGGTGAGTCGTTTCCTGCCGTAGTGTGATTCATATTTTCAGAATTCTCCAATCCACTATTTTCTGGCACAAAGGCTACTGTGCTCGGAGCAAAATCGACGTCTGTAAAAATCTGTGAATTAGGGGGGCATATCCCTGCTTTTTTGAAAGATGCTGGAGTGAAGGAATTTTCAAACGGACCCTTAGTTAAATGAGCAATATTTCTCAGAGCAATTGAACGTCCAGGATGCTCCGAAAGCCAATTATTGAATGCAGAGGCACATCGAGTTTTAAACGGCCCAAATATTCCAATATCAAGTGGTTGCATCCGATGGGAGCAATGAGGTGGGAATGAAAGAACAACAATACCATTTGCTTTACAATATTCTAGAGCAGAAATGCTGATATGTGATTTGTGATTGTCTAATAGTAGCAAAATTTTCTGTTCTGCTGAACATTTGGTGTGCTTCTGAATATGTTTCAGTACTTCAAGAAAAAATGTGTGGTCCATCCAACCCGTTTTAGTGCCCAAAGCTAATGCGGACACTGGTCCACTTTCTATATAATCTTCAGAGTGTCTAACACGAGGAAAAATGTATACTGGAGGGAGACAAGTTCCAGTCGCACACACAATACCCACAAATGTAGTTAATTCTCCTCGTTCGCCAGATGCAGCAATACCAACTTGTTTACTTTTTTCGACGCTATTACTTTGACAGTTTTGATCACAGTACTTACACCAGACTCGTCAACATTGAAAATTTGTTCCGGTTTGAACTTGTATTTTTCTATAACCGATCTCAGTTTTATGAAAAATCGTTTACTTTATTAGCATTGAATCCTGAAGCTCTCAACACACTAGTGCTTTCCGGTTTTCGAAGACTCAAAGTGTTATTTCTTTTTAGAAAACCTTCTAGCCAGTCCTTTCCAGCCATTCCAATTTCATGCCATCGCATCGGAATATTTTACTCTTAACGAGTTTCGCATAATCGAAAGCTACAACTCTAGTCTGTTTTGTTGTTAATCCATAATTAACACGAGAACATTTTTCTAAATAAAGAACGAGTTCTCTCTCTTCATTGTTGGTGAAGACTTGTCGCGAAGAATATTTGTTCGAATACTTCTTTTCTGTTCCGTTTTCCTCACTTTCGTTTCCAGAATCTACATCTCGGAAATTGCCCTTTTCTTTGAGTTTTTGTATTCTAGAAATGAGGGTCGATCTTTTCACAGAAAACTGCTCTGCTGCCCGACGAGAGGAAGTTCCATTTCTAATCGCTGCTATTGCTTCTTTCATTCGAGCTTCGTCGATTGAAGACCTATCGGTTTTCTTTTTATATGTTCTAGGCATCTGAAAGTAAAAATTGCCATTTTTAGTAATCTCTTCTGAAGGAGAAACTACTTGAATGGGGTTGAGTCGACCACGGGGTACTTTCGACCACTGGTTGAATGTACCCCGTTGGAAATGGTCGAATCTACCCCACCGCCGCCATTTATAAAAATAGCCGTACTACTCAATTTTATGATGAGTACGTTGCAATAAAACATCAGTAAGAAAAAGGCAAAACAATGAGGTGAACGTAGAATGAATAATATCCTAGAATATTTCAAACTATATGGGGAAAAATACATTATTAAAATCGACTAATCGCTTACCTCTCTAGAGCAAAATTAGTTTCAATGCAATAAACACTTATCCTTTCAAACGGTGAACTGAACTGTTATTTACAAATGGCCGAGATGTTATTAGGAAGGTTCACGTGATGGCACATTATAATAAGAATAAAATTGTAATGGTGAGGTAGGTTTAAGAAAATTTAAATGGCCAGTATAATAACAATAAACATAATAATAATAATAACAAAATGGTGATGTAATTTGTACATTGAATAAACGCCAAATGTAATCTCTAAATACAAATTTTTAACAAATTGAATTACTAACCTTTCACCACTAATTATATGCCGTCTCGTCCACAATCGGTTGATTAAAGATAGGAGGGTTCTACTATATTGCTTTGTTAATAACACACCTGAAATGCGGCTTGTTTCTCACCTGCTAAATTATTTTCCTTCTCTTATTAATAAAAAACAATGTGTAATTAAATGCATGCTCGAGCGCCATGTTATCTTTGTCCAGGAAAATAACAAAACCCTAAATAATGAACAATAATAATTTTCTATAAATAACAAAAATTAACAATGTGCAATTAAGTTTATTTACCCAATATATGGATGGTTAAGGAGAGGTAAGAAAAGGTTTTAAAGCTAAGCTTAAAAAATATAAAATTTACCACATAAATTCCTCAGTATAATGATTTCTATAGACAGCTTCCTGTGTTTAATTATGGATACGGAACGGTCAATCAGTATGAAAGCGTTTCTACATCTTCCTTGCGTATTCTTGTAACAACGCGATCAACTAGGTATTTGAAGGAATTTTCGATCCACTAAACTTATTGTATTCTTGATGTTTTATTGTATTAAAATTTTTTAAATTTTTTTTTTTGGGGGAAAAAAAAAAAATTTTTTCCTTTTTTTTTAAAAAAAAAAAAATTAAAAATTTTTTAAAGGGTTTAAAAAAAAAAATTTTCCCAATTTTAAAATTTTTAAAAAAAATTTTTTTTTTTAAATTTTTTTTTAAAAAAGGTTTTTTAAAAAATTTTTTTTTTTGGCCCAAAAAAAAAAAAAAAATTTTTTTCCCCCCCGGGGCCGGAAAACCTTTTTTTGGTTTTTTAAAAAAAAAAAAAATTTTTTTTTTTTTGGAAAATTTTAAAAAAGAAAAAAAAAATTTTTAAAAAATTTAAAATTTTTTTTTTAAAAAAAAAAAAAAAAAAAAAAATTTTTTTGGAAATTTAAAACCAAATTTTAATTTTTTTTAAAAAATTTTTTTGGGGGGAAATTTTTTAAAAAACCCCAAATTTTAAAAAAAAACCTTTTTTTAAAAAAAGGGAAAATTTTTTTCCAAAATTTTTAAAGAAAAATTTTTAAAAAAATTTTGGGTTTTTAAAAAGGGAAAAAAAAATTTTTAAAAAAAAAAACCCCTTTTTTTAAAATTTTTTTGGTTTTTTTAAAAAAAATTTTAAACCCCCTTTTTTTAAAAAAAAAAAAAACCCCGGCCGGAAAAATTTTTGGAAAATTTTTAAAAATTTTGGAAAAAAAGGGTTTTGGAAAAAAAGGGGTTTTTAATTTTAAAAAATTTTTTAAAAAAAAAAAAGGGGTTTTTTAAAAAAAAATTTTTTAAAAAAAATTTTTAAAAAAAATTTTTTAAAAATTAAAAAATTTTTTTAAAAAATTTTTTTAAAAAAATTTTTTAAAAATTTTAAAAAAAAATTTTTTAAAAAAAAAAGGGTTTTAAAAATTTTTTTTTTAAAAATTTTCCAAAATTTTTTTTTTAAAAAAAATTTTAAAAAAAAAAGGGGGAAAAAATTTTTTTTCAAATTTTAATTTAAAAGGAAAATTTTTTAAAAAAAATTTTTTTTTTTTTTTTTGGGGGGGTTTTTTAAATTTTAAAAAAAATTTTTTTTTTAAAAAAAAAATTTTAAAAAAAAAAAAATTTAAGGGGGAAAAAAAAAATTTAAATTTAAATTTTTTTTAAATAACCTTTTTTTAAAAAAAAATTTTAACCCTTTTTCCCAAAAAAAATTTTTTATTTTTTTAAAAAAAATTTTTTAAAAAAAAAAATTTATTTTAAATTTTTTTGGGTTTTTTTTTTTTAAAAAAACCCCTTTTTTTGGGCCCCCTTTTTTTTGGGGCCCCGGGGGGTTTTAAAAAAAAAAAAAAAAAACCTTTTAACCCCCAAAAACTTAAACAACCCAAAATTTTTTTTAAATTTTTTTTTTAAAAAAATTTTTTTTTTTTTAAAAAATTTTTTAAATTTTTTTAAGGGTTTTTTATTTTTTAATTTTAAAAAAAAATTTTTTTTTTTTTTTTTAAAAAAAAAAAAAAAAAAATTTTTTTTTTTTTAAAAATTTTTAAAATTTTTAAAAATTCCTTTGGTTTAAATTTAAAGGGTTTTTTTTTTTTAAAAACCCCCAAAAAAACTGGGAAAAAAAAAAAAAAATTTTTTAAAAAAAAAAAAAAAAACCCTTTTAAAAATTTTTAAAAAAAAAGGAAAAATTTTTAAAAAACAAAAATTTATTCCCCTTTTACTGACTAAAGTAAGGTATTCATGTAGTTTACTACAAATTAATATTTTGTGGTAAAATAATTTTAGGTTGCTTTGATTTTGGAATTTCTGGTGCTTCCCTGCTACAAATTGAAGGATTTAAGCAAATAATGTCAGAGATTCTGTAAACCATCTTCTCATTAAAATACCTAATATCACGTTTGTTTCATATTTTAGAAATTTTTATGAAATTTCTAAAAATATATAAAACCTTCGACCACAAAATATGGATCAAATTAATTCAAGATTCTTTATTAACTATCAGAATAGTGTTATACTGTATATAAGTGGTTAAATTAAAAATTTTAATAATATAATAAAGTAATAAGTGTAAAAAGTTCTCCAAAACAAATTGTTCAACTAACTGGAATACTAACCATTCACCACAAATAATGCCTTTGATTCAGTCGGTAGTTTAAAGTGGGAGGTTCATTATTTTGATTTGCTTGATTATCAAAAATCTGCTAGATTACTTCCACTGAACATAAAAAAAAAATGCAAAAGTTAATAAAATGATCTCGGACGCCAAGTTATTTTTAATAATTTCGGAATAACTAAAGCGAGTTTTACAATGAAAGTATAAACTATGTTAATTAACAGTTAAAATGATAGGGTTAAATAAAATATATCAAAAATAATTAAATTACTAATTAAATCATAAATACCTGTTACAAAATATACTACATCTTCTTGAGAACCCCTGGTATTATAAAAAATAATGCAGAATTGCAAACCTGACGTAATCCTTGGGTCAATGTTCAATATATTGCAGTAAAATGCTTTATGTTGTCAACCACACCCAAACTGGAATTTTATTCTTATAAATTTGTCTTCAAAATTGAATAAACCAATATTTATTGCATTTCTTGAAATTTTAAAAACAAAGCGTACGCAACAGTAAAATTAAATGCGTACTTAAAATTTAATTGTGTAAATCAAAATAAAAAAAAGAAAGGAAAGTAAAGTAAAAGTGCCTGAAAAGAGCAAATGTTTTAATTTTAGTATTACAGTTAAAAGATATCTTACCATCAAATCAATGGCACTTTCACCAAAGGGTGGAAAACAACATTCATCAGAAGTGAAAAAATGGATGCTTTGAAATTAGACGATGTGGCCAAAGGATTTCAAAGAATTAAGTCAAAAACGCGTTTTGGGAACGTATTGAGCAGAAAATAATTTAAAGTGGGAATATGCCTTTAAGAAGTATGATAAACCCTTTAAAAAAGATATGCAAACTTGTTACAAAAAATGCAAAAAGTTTACCAATATCTACAAATCTTAATTTAAAAATTTTTCTTATATTTACAACTGAATGAACGAAAGACCAAATTATGGTTTTTAAACAACTCAATATCTCAGTATTATATCTGTTTTCCAAGAATATACCAAATAGCTTTCAAATTTACTACGCTACTAATGAACCAAATTTTTCAACTAAAACACCACATTAGAAGTTCAAATTGCGGAAAGATATATTAAATCAAGTAGCAATAAAAATCAAACACTAAAATTTTAATCTGTACACAAAATGCAACAACAGCTTTAATTACGCAATTTCCATCTGAACTGACATTTTTAGCAGAATCGATATGACATCCTCTACTTTACATAAAAATTTACCTTGAAACTATGATATTAAATAGTTGTTCAAATATTTAATTAAATAATATCCAAATCAAAAATAATTTAAATATAATGGAATTTTTTAGTTTTGTTGTGAAACTCCTATAACATTGAATTATTGTTCGAATATTGTAATTAATCAATATTTTGTAGTTTAATTTAATACAGAATTGTTTGCATTATCTTTTTAAGTTTGATATTCAACAAAAGTATACCTTCAAAACATTTTTTAAGCAGAGAACAGAAACGTGTGAGGTCGAGTTTGGTAATTTGGATTTAAAAATGTTACTTTCGCTCGTTGAACAATGCACTATTTTCTGTATTGTTCGAAAAATAGACGTAAAAGCAGAACAGTGCATAGGCATTTTTTAATTTTTAATTATTAAAAAAACAAAATTTAAAATTACAAAAGGAACAACATTAAATGACACCACTAAACTTCATAATGTATTGTTGACAATAGAACAGAAGTACTAATTTGTCTTAACATGGTTTTTTAAACGTCACCATTAACAAACTTAGACGCATTCCAGTTTGTTATTCAATGGAATCAATCGGGTATGCACCGTATTAAAATTTACTTCTTTAATACCGTATATGGGCAATTATTAATAAAATTGTGGTAACTGTGTCATCTTAGTGTGTTCTTTTAGTATATTTAAGGCCCTATGAATTTTTAAATTTTAACCTTTAATTAAAGTATCATTAAGAAACACGAATTCTTCAAATGTCTTATGAATTGATTGAAACTTGTTAAAGTCAACCAGAAGAGGAAGAAGGAATAAATTCATTGTAACACATCTTATAGTAAATAGTGATCCAATACAAGGTAAATTAATTACCGTTCAAGTAGTACAAAATTTAACATTTTTTACAGATAATTGGTATTAAGAAAGAAGATATTTTTCTTAAAAAGTTGTTAGCTCAAGTGAAGCATATCATATAAATGAATATAGTTTCAAACACAACAAAAACATACAAAAGTAAATTTAATAGTTCAACAATAATGCAAGAAAATTTAAAACATGACGTTTAAAATACAGTACAAATTTTAAATATTTAACCATTTGTTTTATAACAAAGTTGAAAAGAAGTTTAAAAATCATGTTTTAAAACACACCAAGTTATGAATTTAAATGGACCAATGTGATTATGGAACAAATCGCAAAAGATAATTTTAAATTCATCTTAAAAACACTCTTTGAGTAAAGAATTCAAATGACCAATGTGATTATGGAACAAATTAAAGAAATTTTAAAACTCATCTTAAAAAACACTCTTTGTAAAGAATTCATGTGAAAGTAATTATGGATCACATCACAAAGTAATTTAAAATTCATCTTAAAAACACTCAAGTAAGAATTCAAATGTGACCAGTGTAATTATGGAACACATCATAAATCTTTTAAAATTCATCTTAAAAAACACTTTAGTAAAGAATTCAAATGTAACCAATGTGATTATGGAACAAATCACAAAGGTAATTTAAAAATTCATCTTAAAAACACTCTTAAGTAATGAATTCAAATGTGACCAATGTAATTATGGAACACAATTCAAACATCTTTTAAAAATTCATCTTAAAAAACACTCTTTGAGTAAAGAATTCAAATGGACCAATGTGATTATGGAACAAATTGCAAAGGTAATTTTAAAATTCATCTTAAAAACACTCTTTAAGTAAAGAATTTAAATGTGACCAATGTAATTATGGAACACATCAAAATATCTTTTAAAATTCATTTAAAAAACACTCTGGAAGTAAAGAATTCAAATGGACCAATGTGATTATGGATCAAATCACAAAGGTAATTTAAAATTCATCTTAAAAACACTTTCAAGTAATGAATTCAAATGTGACCAATGTAATTATGGAATACATTATAAATCTGTTTTAAAATCATCTTAAAAACACTCTTAGTAAAGAATTCAAATGCAACCAATGTGGTTATGGAACAAATCCAAAGCTAATTTTAAAATTCATCTTAAAAAACCACTTTCAAGTAAGAATTCAAATGTGACCATTGTAATTTGGAACACATCACAAAGTTTTAAAATTCATCTTAAAAACACTCTTTGAGTAAAGAATTCAAATGGACCAATGTGATTATGGAACAAATTCAAAGGTGATTTTAAACTCATCTTAAAAAACACTCTTTAAGTAAAGAATTTAAATGTGATCAATGTAATTATGGAACACATCACAAATATCTTTTAAAATTCATCTTAAAAACACTCTTTGATTAAAGAATTCAAATGGACCAATGTATTATGGAACAAATCACAAAGGTAATTTAAAATTCATCTTAAAAAGCACTTTCAAGTAAAGAATTCAAATGTGACCAATGTAATTATGGAACACATCACAAACATCTTTTAAAAAGCATCTTAAAAACACTAAGTAAATTATTCAAATGTGACCAATGTAATTTACAGTACACTGCAAAAGAATTTAACAGTTCATCTTAGAAAACACTTTTAAGTTGGGTCAAGGGAGGAAATGTAAACACTTTTGAATTTTCTTTGATCATCTCACTTTAAATGCTTAGCAAAGGTAAATCACCTCATTAAACTGATTTCTTTAGTAACCCTAATTGAAAGGTATCTTTTAACATACGACAAAAGTTTTAGAACTTGTGTATTTACAGAAGTACATACTTTTGTTTGTTTACTTTTAACCCATTTGTATTTTCTATTACACGCAATGTAAAATGTAAAAGGTTTATGATGTCAAAATAAGAGGTGAAATCTACATAACTATGTTGCACCTTAAAATAAAACATGTATCTAAATTTAAAGAACTTATCATTTATTTTTTCAAGAACACATTCTGGGTAAGTGATTTATTTCGATACCTAAACTGCAAAACCTCGTAACTGCATTTTTAAAATTCAGTTTTCGGCAATTTTACACAAGTCAAAAATGCAATGTGTTCAAAACCTCGAATTACTATTCCTGGCAAAGTACTCAAAACAAGCCTTGAAAAAACTCGTATCAGATTATAGTGCCATGCTACTCCAAAACCTCGATCTGTCAGTTTATGGTTGTTTAAGAAAGTGCAGGTGTGTATAGGACGTAATCTTTAATAATTGTTTCAAATTTGTTTTGCTGCTATATCTGCAGGAATCATATTCATTCTTAAGTATGTAAGTACAGAGTTAACAACTTTGTTCAGTATTAATTGCATAATAGCGCCGAAAACAAAAATTAATGAGCTCTAATTAGATACAGGTTATGTTTCTTGCATGTTATTAAACTTTTGGTTAATATTGCAGATACGATTTTTACAGTCGCATTTTCGCATTAAACCATGGACTATGCTGCATGCAAACGTGCTGATCAACACTTTTGTCTGATAATGAACTCCAAAAATTGTGGATGAGATGTCTGACATCGAATACGATGACGAAGACAATAGCCTAGATTCCAACGTGAATTCCAATATTACTGCATCTGAGACGTTAGCAACTATCAATGGGCCAAATCACATGGCAGGTGGAGCAGTAATAGTAGAAACTGTAGAAAATGAAGAGTCTTCTGAAGATAATCAAGTATCTAGATTACGAACTATTCAAATGCTAGCGGTAGTCAGCAATCTCAGTTGGTCGTTCCTGGACAGAGAGGTTCCAGATGTGGAAGGAAAGCCCAAACCACATCTGGGAAAGCAACAGCGAAGATGACGGAAATTGTAGCCCTAGAAAAAAAAGCAAATGGATTCTGGGAGAGACAAAAACAAAACAGCGTAGAATGATGGGACAGAACTATAAAGGATTAAAGAAAGATGAAAAGGGAAAGTTTAAATGTACTCAAAAGAGACCAAAAAATTTGAAGGCAGCCTGTAACGGTAAATTATGCAGAAAGTCAAACGAAAGAGATGCACCAAAATTAATGAAGCACAGCGTTTGAAAATATTTAACAGTTTCTGGAATAAGATGGACTGGGATATGGGAAATCTTACATAGTATCATGTCGTTCAACGAAACGGAAGACCGCTTCAGAAGATAGTAGACGATCCATGTCTTGAATACAGACTTCAGATTGGCGATAGACGCATGAAGGTTTGTAAGAAAATGTTTCTGGCAACTTTTAACTTGGGCGAATGGAGTGTCCGAAATTGGACAATCTCTAGTTTGGAAGGAACTGGTATGCATATTAGTAGTCTGAATAAAGTACCAAACGCAATAGGCAAACACACAAGGAAGATGCGAAAACCAAGTTAACAGATTTCTTGAAAACTATCCTGAAACTGCCATTGCATTATGCGAGGGCTCGAACAAATCTCTATTTGGATCCAATATTTAAATTTAAAGTGCAGTTATATAATGTCTATGAGACCACTTCGAGAGCATAACATAACACTGTTATCAAAAACACAGTTCTATCTTGAGTTCAATAAATTAAACTTATCCATATTCTCTGAAAAAGATTTGTGTGACACACGTGTAGCTCCATAATAATATTACCGAAATTGAATATCAGACAATATTCAAGCAAAATTAGCTGCAAGAGCTGAAAAGCTGCAGATAAAGATAAAGCTGAAGGCATCTCTTAAATTGTTTGACCAATTAAACTTACTTTGGAACAATGTTCAGAACAATTAGAACAACCTTGAAAAGTTTGATTTTCGAAAATCCACTAAAAACATTTTTTTAATTTTGTAAATACATCTTTAAAAATTCGTACTTTGGAACAATGTTTAGAACAACTAGAACAATCCAGGGCAACCAAAAAATTGGATTTTTAAGAAATGGATAAAAAAATTTTTTTTTTATATCTTTGTAAATAGATCTTTGGAGAATTTGTACTTTGGAACAATGTTTAGAACAACTAGAACAATTCAGACCAACAAAAAAATTGAATTTTTTCAAAAATGGGCCGTTATAAAAACAGTTTTCTTGGGTTTTTTTCTCTTGTTTTTGGGTTTTAGCTTTATAACTCTGGAACAATATAGAACAACCTGGAACAATTAAGAAAATATTAAAAATTAAAAATTAACTTTAACACCTTTAATAGAAACTAAATAATATAAACAATAAAACTCTTTGAAAACATGAAGAAACTGAAAAGGCATTAAAATTTCAATAAATACATAATGTAGCTCCATTTAACATATTGAGCGACGTATCCATCTTACTATTAAAAAGATTACAGCATTTGTGTTGTTAATTTTGGAGTGGTAAATCGTTTATTGAAATATATAAATTTTATAATTAATGACGTTTGTTTTCTCTTTTTTAATTTGCGCAATCTAGATTGTTTTTGGAAAAGTTATTACACACAGATCTCACATTTCTTAGATGCGATTAAATTTTTACAGATTCTGAAACGTCTCCTCCTTTAATACACAATTATGCAACCCTTGGGCATTGGGGGGCCTTTTAAGACAACGTTTTCTGTTGCCTTTGACGACTGGTTATTTTCAAACCGGGGAAAACTATAACAATACGATATTTAGGAGAGTTCAAAAAAGTTAAAAATTTTTACCAGTTCCAAGATAATATTTAAGAAACCTATGGATCAGATCAACTTGTCTTTCTGATGAAGACTTTTTAATGAGTACAGTGGCAGATCAAATAACTGAAGATAACTCTAAAGTTGCCAGAGGAGATTTGAGGATACTACAACCAATCAGACTAGTATTGAAATATCTGCACCTTCAAAAGAAATATCTGCACCTTCATGTACCAAAGAGGCTTCATCTAAAAGACATAAATTAAATATTGAAGACATAAAACCCTATCCAAAGGTAGATAAGACCAAAACCAGTGCAAAGAAACAAAATATCAGAAGAGAATCAAAATAAAAATATAACTTTCACTCCAATTATGGATGAAATTGAAGAGATGGAAAAGCAAAAGAAAGAAAAGCATCATTGGCATCATCAAGAAAACAAAGCGGAAAAATAATGCAAGTGGAAACTGATAAAAAACAAATGAAGAAATACAATTAGCAGACGTATCTAACGATGACTCATCAGTGGAAGAGTTTATATCTTTAGAAGCAGATCAGCTAATAGAAGAAGGTAACTTTATATTGGCGGAATTTCACAAACACAAAGGTGACATATTACATTAGCTGCGGCATTGGAAAATACGAGAATGACTACAAAATCAAGTTTATTTGTAAAAAATAACTCTAATACTTTTTTAAGGTGGGATATTAGTACTGTGGGCAGAGAAGATTTGTAAGATGCCTACCAAAGCCCCAAACAAGCCAGAACTTCTCGTTTCTACAATTGGAAGATTAATTTTAGAGGCTGGAATATTTCGTAGAACTGCATATGACACTTTTGTTTCTAACTACACAATAAGATAATCTTTATTTTTAGTTTTAAATTTTGAATAATGTTCATATTTTCATATTTTAATAAATACTTTCTTACCAATATTTTTTCTTAACATAATTATTGAAACTTAGTATGGTTGTATTTATATTGTGTGACGAATGTACCCTAATACTGGGGTAGATTCAATCAAATGCATTTTTTGAAAAATTTGTCCTACTTTTTACTTTTCTTTGTATTTAGGCTATGGTTTATGATTAAAGACTGACAGGAAGGGGTATACCGACATAGATTTAGAACACTCATTTTCGGCAAGTTAACCAAAAAAAACAGTAAGGTTGAATCATCCCATCCCAAAAGCACATAACCAAATCTTACCAATATTTACAACAATTTCGACCTATTATAATCAATTGCTCTTTTTTATTAAAATACAAAACATAGATGTTCTAAAGGATTTTCAAAAATTAGTTGTTGAACCAAAAGTACATCACATTTATTATTTATTTGTACCTAACTAAAACCTTATAAACATGATAAAATAAATGATTTATAAAATAGTGGTTGAAGAGGTTCAATAATATAATAAAGAAATGAGTTAAAAATGTTCTTTAAACAAATCGTTGACTAACTGGAGATACAACCTGTTCAACAAATAAGCCTTTCTCAGTCGGTTGATTAAAGTAAATTCAATCTTTGATTTGCTTAATTACCACAATTTCTGCTCGATTACTTCCACTGAACATCAATATAATAACTGCTATGTAACTCTAATAAAAAGATCTCGGACGCCGTTATTTTTTAATTATACTCGGAATAACTAAACCGAGATTGTTTACAATAAAAATTCTTCCAAAATGCAAAAAATATGTACAAACTGTGTTTGTTAACAGTTAAATAAAATATATCTTAAAACTAGTTGTAGCCTTAAATTACTAAATAATTGTTTTATAAATATAAATACCTGTACAAAATATAATAAATCTTCTTGAGAACCCTGGTATTATAAAAATAAATGCGGAAATGCAAACCAAGGTGATGTAATCCTTGTATCAATGTGCCAATATCTCGAAATAATACTTTACGTTGTGAATTTTCCTTATAAATTTATCTTCAATGAATTTGAATAATCCGTTTATTGCATTTTCTTGAAATTTCCAATAAAAATTGTGATCATAAAATGAAAGCGTACGTAAAAATAGAATTAAACGTGTAATTAAAATGTAATTAAAGTAGAAAAGTAAAAGTAAGAAAAATCAAAGTGCCATTAAATCAATGGCACTTTTCATAAAATTTGGTGGAAACCCAAAATATGGCTTCCTGCATCTAACAGCGTACCACGTAGTGAAAAAATGGATGCTTATATCTGGTGATATAGTCGTGCGGAAAAAATTTGCGCAAAAGAATGTCAATGACGCGTTGGGAAAATATTGAGCAGGAAAAATAATTTAAAGAAGGGGAGTATAAACTTTAAAAGATATGCACTTGAGTTACACCAAAATGCAAATTAAGTTGCCTACCTATACTTACAAATCATTAATAAATAAATTATATTTACTACTAAATGAACGAAAACATAAATTATGGTATATTTTAATACAACTCAAAATGGGTTGTTACAAATTGTTATTAACTAGTTAATTTATTTGAGTTTCATACATTATGGAAAATCCAAACAACTTTTAAATTCGACATATGACAGAATTACGACCTTGTACCAACGTTTTAAAGAGTAATTTGTTAGCGTAATACCACATACTGTTTTGTTCATATCGCTAGATGTTAATTTTGCTTTTTTGAACATCACCAGAGTAACAAGTATGCACTCATTTAACTCTCATCATAATTTCTGAACGAAAGTTAATATTCATAACATTTATAAATAATATATTTGCTTTTTCGAAATTGAATATTTAATTTCGACGATAAATTGTACTTATTTATTACTATTTTATTGTGAAGTAAATAATTATGTAAGGTAAATTCGATAACAATATACAACATTGTAAATAATAAAGTGGAATTAAATTGCATAAATGATGCTAATATTCTATGAAGTCTTGAAAATTCATTTATTATGTTGAATATTTTTTTTCTGTAAATACAGGTCTTCAAACCTTTTTATTGTTTACTACTGTTATAGTGTAACAATTTTTATATTTAAAACAAAAAATGTTTAATTATATATTGTTCAGTGCGCATGACCAACTCGCGTCATGCGCACAACAAAACTGATGACTCGATTTCGCGTCAAGAAACGTAAACGTAAAACGAATTCAGAGGTCAGCCGCTTTTAGGAGGTTGTTGTGTTGTGAGTCTCTGCAGTACGTATCGGGAAAATTCTGGTGGCAGTTTGAGTTCGCGGTGAATTTCGACGGTGCTGGTCCATCCCGCAAAAAGACTGAAAAAAAATGAAAAAAGTTTATATGAACCACATCTTACTGAGAGTGAATTGGAAATTTTATTAGAATCTGACGATGATTTAGTAGATCCGGATTATACGGATTCAGAATTGATGAAGAAAGTGACTCAGATGTCGATCAATTTGGTGTGTCTGGGACAGATACAGATTTGAATACCATTTGCCAACCCGTGTTAAAACAAATCAACGTGCAACAATAAGCTGATAAGCCAGAACATGGACCCAAACGCCTAAAGTGTACGGTACCAATTTAAAACAGGAGCCAAAAACACTGCCCCGATTGTTAGTATGAAAAGTTACTTTTTTGCTTAAGGTGCTAAAAAGAAACGTTTTCTTATAGGAAAAAATAGATTACTTCAATTTATTGACTGACGACAGATTTTTTGAACTTAATTGTTCAAGAAACAAATCGCTATGCAGTTGAGCTATTTGTCAGAAAATTTAGGCGATGCTCTAGAATAACACGTTGGCGTGAACTACGGTGACTGAAATGCGTCTCTTTTTGGGCTGTTCCTACATTGGGGACAATACAGCTGAGTCGGATACAAGACTACTGGAAGAGAGACAGGCTTTAATATTCCTTTGTTTTCGACGCACATGAGAGAACCGGTTT
This sequence comes from Vesta saturnalis, assembly GCA_036346205.1. Taxonomy (NCBI): domain Eukaryota; kingdom Metazoa; phylum Arthropoda; class Insecta; order Coleoptera; family Lampyridae; genus Vesta; species Vesta saturnalis. The sequence continues at coordinate 100,850 of JARFJB010000215.1, forward strand.
ATGATTATACTGCGATGTTTACACTTTGCGGAAAATCCAAACCAGGCGACCCGAAACCCGAAGATAGACTTTCAAGATTCGATCTTTGATCGATTATTTCAATAATTGAAGTCACCTACTTGGGCCAAAATCTGTCTTTGGATGAGTCCATGGTCCTATGGGGGTTAATTTCAGCAATACATAACAAATAAGAGACACAAGTACGGTATCAAACTATACATTTTTATCGAACCAGATGGAACGATACTGAATTTTGCAGTATATACCGGTACTATGGATGATTTCGAGGTAAAAGACATGCCGCCAATGTCTGTCTAATGGAAGAAAAGTTAGATGGGACACTATTTGTTCATGGATAATTTCTACAATAGTTATCATTTAGCGCATACATTATTGAAAAAGGGACATTTTGCACTGGAACGCTGACTTGACCGGAAAGACAACCCCGTAGGGTAAAAATGCAAAACTGAAGGTGGGTGATAATATTTCGCTCTAATAATGTAATGGTGGAAAGTGGGACAAGCGAGATGGTCGTATATTTCACTGAATTTTCCACAATTTGGTTCAATGCAGAAATAAAAGGGGACAAGAGAAGGAGAAACCAGAGGCCATATATATGTAAACAAAAATATTGGGGTTGATAAGCAGGACCAAATGCTGTCTTATTATGCCTGTTGTCGGAAAACTCTTCGGTGGTATCAACGCAATACTGCAGATGATGCTGTTAAATTATTTTTTTATAAAAGTATGAAAAAGTCGAATTTCCTTATACGACTTCAGACTGCAAGTGATCGGGGAACTTGTGCCACCAAAGGATGAGGTACCACCACCTAGACCCATTGAAAATGCAACAACACGTGCCAGAAAAAAATCCAATTCCACCGAATACTAAAGCCCGACCCCGCAGAAGATGCCAGAACTACAAAAAAAAGACAGAAAAGACACAATTTATTTTTGCCCTGAGAAAACCTGTATTGTGTTTAGATGGTTTTGTTTTTAGAGTTTCATCAGAGTTTATAACTTTATGTTACTCCATGGGTACTCCATGAAAGTGAAAGAATGTTTAATATTTATATTTTTTAGTTTTATTTTTCTTTTTCTTGTTTTTTTTGTAGATTTGTAAGCCAAAGAAAGATTTTTTATTTGCATGTAATATTTGTGTTATTTTTGAAGACCATAAATTATTTAGTTTTGAACAATTATACATTGACGCGAAAGTGCGTCATCAGCATTATATTGAAATATTCATTGGTAATGTTGCTGACGCGTTTTCGCGTCATGACGTTTTCTATATTTTTCACATTTTTGACAAAAAGCACTTCTTGGTTTATGTGGTAACTGTAAAAAGCATCTGGGCAAAAATCAAAAGCCACTAGGGTCGCAACTAATATGACGTCAGCAGTGAACGTGTTAAATGATGTAATACTACACTATCCATAAAATTGTGACACCTTTGTTTGTCACTGTTACTTTGCAATTACATTCTTTTTTTACTTACGAATATCTTTCTTTGTCGTGATCTTCCAATTTTAATTTACCGTGTTTATTTCTATCTGTTCTCATTGTCTTATTTAATTTTTTAAATTTGACCTCGCCAGTTTATTTGACTCATCTCTTTATATGGAAAAAGGATTGATTAAATTGCATTTCATTAAAAAGATTAATCTTTATTCACTGCAAAATATTATTTTTGACTACAGTATAAATAAGCCCAATTTAAATGATGATCTTATAGCCAATTCACCGACATTTTTAAAATATAAGGAGTCCTTAAATGATTAAGGGTTTTTATTGCGTTAAAGAAACTGAAACGTCAAAGCATTCCATAAATTTGCCGTCAAAGGTGGCTTTAATTTTTAAAATATTACGTACTACAGCAATGTTTGGTAATATAAACAATATTCACTTTCTAAAACACGATGACGATATATTATTGTTATATTCTAAATAATGGAATTGAGACAAGTCTGAACGAGCGGAATTCAATTCAATGTCGGATTTACTATTTTATCAGCAGAGTGAGGATTTTATGCAAAATGCATATCGCTTATTTTTTTATAGTTGAAGAATATCGTTTTGTTTTTAGACGAATTGCACTAAATGCAATCATTTGACATTAATTAATTTTTGCATATTTTGAATATTTAAATACTGCATATATTGCAATTTTATGCATATTTTGCCTTTTTTTCCTAATTAACATATATTTCGCATTTTTCTATATCTTCCAAATTCGCTTTAAAATGCATTATTCTAACTTATTTTAAATTTTGTTATTGTGTCTAACTAAGAAATGTATTTTTATATGAATAAGACAGGTTTAAAGAAAGATTATTACCTGCAGTTAATGCAACGTTAATACCCGGATTATGAAGTTTCAATGCCGCTATTTCGTAGTATTTGAAAATTCCAATGGTACCTAAGTAGATAGTTAAAGCACTGATTGAGGAATTCCCGCAATTAAGGGTTAAAGTTATTTGGACTTTTCAAGGTAAGTGTTTAGTTAGTTAATCCTTCTTGAAAATAATTTGAGAGTAACGGACAAAATGCAAAATTTTAAACATTCTTTGGAAGACGTAACTGAATGGTACGGCTTTGTTAAGTGAACTTCAAATGCCGAAAGTTAAAAATAGTTTAGTTCAAGTATGGATAAAAAATATATCCGAGCTACGTCTGGTTTGGAAAAATTTTAAGTGTTAAACCATTAATTTTTAATTGATTTCGAAATTAAACCATTATTAATTGATGTAGGTTATTGAATTCACCGTTTTATCAGTTTTTAAACGCAATTAGATACTTATTTTTAAAATTAATTTTTCCTTAGATCATGTGCGAAAGGAAATCTCAAGTTACACTGCACATTGAAACCTCTCTTCATAAAAGAAAATTAGAAACATTTAAGAAAACAAAAGTTTGTCAGACACCTTTGCGCCAGTCGGCCAAAAGAAATGCACAAGAGGAATTTAATTTCGAATTGTGTAGTACTTGTTAAAGCCAATATTCCATTAAAGAAATTGCAAAATCCTAGTTTTAGGTCATTTTTAGAAAAAATTAGTAAAAAGCAAGTGCCAGATGAAAGCACGCTTCGAAAAAGGTATATTAATGATTTATATCTTGAAACTATGGGGCATATAAAGAAAATTACAAAAAATAAATATCTTTATTTTATAGTAAATGAAACTACGGATTGTTGCGGGATATGTTGCAAATTTAATGATTGGTTATTTAAGTGAGGCGCAGTCTAGTATATCATATTTAATCGCTTCCAAAGTTCTTGAGAAAACTAATCATGCAACAATAGTTCGCTTTATAAACGAAGCTTTCATGCAATTTTTTATTCCTGATATTGTTGCAACAGATAAAATAGTTTTAATGCTGTCTGATGCAGCACCATATATGGTAAGAGCTGGACAGTATTCAAAATTATTTTATGAAAATTTAATACATGTAATAGAGTAGCAGAAACAATTCGTAATCAATTTCCATTAGTAAATAGTTTAATAAGTAGTATAAAGAAAGTGTTTTTAAAAGATCCGTTACGAATTCAATTGTACAAAGAAAAGTTACCTAATATTCCTTACCACCAGAGCCTGTGATAACGCGTTGGGGTACTTGGTTAAATGGTCTTTTTATGCAGATCATTTGGAAAAAAAAGGAGTTAGTTTTAGAAATTTCTGATAATTCAAGTACTTACGTTCAAAAAGCTCAATCCATTTTAAAGAAAACACAATTGCGCAATGAGCTGGCATTTATAAAGCAAATTACTATTTTGTAAGTTCAACCATTGCTAAATTAGAAACGGAAGCATTGTCATTAAATGAATCTATGCAAATAATTAATAAATTTCAACAGCTGATTTCTGTTTTCAGGAAATATTGGTAAAACTATTTCTAATAAATTAAATGAAATTTTAAAAAAAACAGTGGCTGTTACTAAAAGTTAATAATAAAGTTCGAAACTTGAGGAAAATTCCGATGATCTTGTTATAAATTTAGATTTGGCCATATTAGCCGCATTAAAATATGCACCCATAACTTCTGTGGATGTAGAAAGAAGTTTTTTTTTTGTACAAAATATACTATCGGACAGACGCCAAAATTTTCTGCCCGAAAACTTGGAAAAATATTTAGTTATAAATTGTTTTGCAAATAGTAATGAGAGGGTGTAATCTTTATAAATCTATAGCGTATAAGTAAATATGTAATTTTTAAATAACACATAATTTTAAAATAATGTTAAAATAATAATTGCTTTGTAAGTAGTAATGACAGGGTGCAGTTTTATAAATGTATAGTGTATAAGTAAATATGTAGTTTTTAAATAACACATAATTTTGAATGTTAAAATAATAAGTTTGTATGCAATTTATCTTTTTCCTATTAAAAAATTACAAATTACATTCTTATATATGAATGTTATAATTTGGAATTAACACAGGTAAATAGAAGATTCAATATTTATGCATTTTTGAATTAATAATGTATTTTTGATGCATATTTTGGTTTTTAAGTGCATATATATGCACATATTTCGGCATTTTATAGTATAAAATCCGCTTTCTATTTATAAATTTTAGACTGAAAAAGAAACAATTTGAGTCTGTTAGCAAAAATAGAGGATAAATTAGAATTTATTCACAATTTGTAAATACCTTTTCCAAGATCCAGCTAATACACCTGACCAAAATGTTCTTTTATTTATTTTCGAAACAATAGTCTATAATTAATCAATTATTAATTTGTCTGCGCTTTATAAAACCGGTTGTCATCAATTTCGTATGCAAATTTGAGCGGTGCCCGCGTAAATTATTCAATTATTAATTAAAAAAAAAAAACATCTTTAATCCGTCAGTTAAAACTACAACTTTTATTAGGTTAAATAGGTGTTTTCTTGATTTAACCGCAGCAAATTCTTTTATTACATCATCAAAATCGATTTTGTCAACCATCTCCTGCTCTACAGCTAATATTGCTAACCCAGATAGTCTCTTTGATGTATAGTTGATCGAAGAAAATTTTTATTTTTAATTTTGAAAATGACCTCTCCCAGAAGCCACAAATACTGGTAAAGTTAAGAGTATTCTTAAGGAAATTATAACATTTGGCAGAGATGAGGTTAAATTTAAATAACAGGGTTATTACTGATGTTCATGATTTCAAGTGCACATAAATCTAGTTTCATTTATCATACAAAAAATAAATGGTTACATTTTAAGAAAAACTTAAAAAGTTTCATCCCAGAATTATAAATCTTCCACATGGGAACCCCTTTGATACGACAGATGTTAAGCGGTTCCCTTGCCATACTTTGTTAAGAGTGTTCAGGTCGATTGTTTCGATAGCTCTGGTAATCCGTTGTTGGATCTCAGGTATACTTTCTGGTGGGTATACACTTTATGTTTGATGTATCCTCACAAGAAAAAATCACAGGGGTGATGCCCGGAGATCTTGGAGGCCAGTTCAAGAGTGCCCATCACTTGGACCTGCACGACCGATTCATCTGCCAGGCAGCCGATTTTGAAGTCCAGAATGAAGTTTAGGATTCTTGTTCTAATTTCGGGGAAACCATTCAGTCATCATGTCCAAGATTTATTCCATTTATTGTTTGTCCAACAAAGAAAAAGGTCCGTACACTTTGTTGTAAATGATAGTACAAGACAAATTAACTTTCGGGAAGTCTCGATGTGGTGTGGGTTGTCCGAACCCCATATTATGACATTATGTCTGTTCACCCACACAAAGTGGGATGTGGCTTCATAAAAGACTAAACATTTTAACAGTTTTAATTTTCCATCAATGCCTACAAGTTCTCCAAAAAGAAAGTCTTAGTACTTTGTCCTTTGGTTTTACTGCTTGAACAAGCTGAAGTTTGTAAGGTTTGAAATTTATACGTTTACGTAAATTTTCCAAACTGTTGGCTGTGGTATATCAAGCTGTTTGCTGCATTTAACAGTAGATTTCTGTGGACTACGCGTAAAACTTTCCTTACCTGCTCTACAGCGTCATTGCTTACTGACTGACTTTTTACAAAGCTAAAAAACTCTTGTATTTGAACTTTTTATAATCAGATTTAACACCACATAACGCAAAACAGGCTTATTTGTTCTGTGTGACTTGTATCTGGCGTACAGTCCATAATTATTGAATAATATTTGGAACTGCGTACCATATTTAAAATATTATTTTTACTTTAGAAGACATTAATTCTACAATTTCGTTTTGAATTGATAGCCTAAATAATGAGTTTTTTTAATGAATTTTCCTGGAGTTTTGCACCTACTAAGATGTTCTCTCATCCAGGGTCAAATGAGGAAATCATCTCGACAGCCTTAAGAAAATTTCCGTTATGATGTTGAAAAGTATTTTAGAAGAACCCTGAAATGCTAGACATTGTCGGGACAAAATTTTACGACTGCAACAATTCTTTCCAGAACATCATGCCAATATTTTTTTCGGTTTCTAAAACCCGTAAATGATGATCGGTACAGTAGTAGATAATTTTAACATTTTTCAAACTCATCCATGTATTTATATGAACATTATGTACAATTGATGTTTCATGTCTTTTTATAGCCAACGATAAGTGTTGCCAATCAGAAAAACCATTTGAATCAGAAAAAGTATTGATAGTTTTACCGAAAACCTTACAACAAAGCAAAAATAAGTTTTTTGAAACTGAATAAATAAGCCAAATTCTATCTGTTTTTCACCATTCTCCAGTTTTCTGACAAAGTACGTACTTGAAAATTTTCTTTTGTCTTGATTTGTAGGAAATTAATAATTGCGTCCTACCAAAGGAGGTCCTCGCTCAACCAACCTTCTGACTTCCTCGTTGTTAATGGTTCTAGGCCACAGACCAGGATCCTCTGATAGAAGAATGGTACTTGTCATCTCAGGGCCCATTTCCGGTCAAGGCTTCGGTTTCAGCTTCACTTGTAGCCTCTATTGTTGAGCCGGTGGGTTCGACCGATTCTACGTTTTCACTGAGAGTTGATGTACTCGTAGATGGTTCAAGTGCAGGAACATGAAGCTGCGACCGCTTCAAAACATTGACTCTCTAAAGCTTCTGTTTCTGCATTGGAAACTGGAAGTTTGCCAAGAAATCTTTCATTTTGCAGCCATCTTCTCCCTTTCTTGGGGTCTTAACTTTTTTGCTAAATTTTGCGCCAGGTCGTTTTCTTCCGTGGTTCCTAGAATTAAGCAAGTGAAGCTAAATACTAGATCAATATAAAATGTATTGATGTACTAGGCTCAGAAAACATTTAAAAAGAAACGTGGTGAGATCGTTGGATGAAGACGAATAAAATATTTTGACAGTTTTGGCACTACCGGCTATACCAGAAAGAGATGTCAACTTCGGTAATTTGAATGAAACACCTGTATATTATTCCCTATTAAGGTAACACGTAAAAGTCTAATTACCTAGATTTTGTATATTTAATATCCTATACCTATTTTAAATGGTTTTTAAGAAATTTTAAATTTTTATTTCAGAAATTACATTTTTTTCCTATAAACAAGACATTTATTATTTAATTTGAATTTTTATAGGCAATGACTTGGCATAACAAAATTTGTATATTTGATTTAAATTTTAATAGTTAAAAGGTATATTATTTAAAAATAATGAAAATTAAAATATCCCAAAAGCTATTAATCTTAAGAGAATATCCTCGAGTTTTACGGAGAATCTAACTATGTAACTATTGTATAATAATATAAAGGATGACTATTTACATTGACAAAATTTTTTAAATAAATTTTGATATGCCCTAAAAAAACTAATTTTAGATTTTATTACTTTATTAGAATATGTCCAATTATTTATATTATTTTTGTATGATATAATATAATACTTACCATTTCACCCTTAATTTAATTTCCACACCAAACACAATAACAAAAACAATAAAACACTTGATCGAATCGAATATTTTCTTTCTACCACACGTCTAATTTATAATTTATCTTCCGTTTTCTTGTGTGAATATCAAGAACTGATTAGCTAACGCCTTTCGTTGTTTTAATTTATACCCGTGAACCTTTGAGTCCGAACTGGAAAAATGCAAGTCTGGACAAGTTTTCAATAGACTTTTCGATTTACGAATACTGCATAATATTCGGATTTGGTTTAAAAAGGCAATTTTTATTTTAAAAAAAAATGTTAAATATTAACAAAAATTTAAAATAAGGGTTTAATTGTTAATAAACGATTTTATTTAATATCGCTCGACCTTATAGTTGTTTATTGTTTTTAATCTTGCAATAGCTTTTGAACTACTTCTACTCAACCGATTCTTACAAAACTTTCCGCACATATTTTAGGTTTCCGTGAAAATATTTATTATCATATTTTATCTTTAACCCCTGAGCGAGGGTGAGAGCTGCCCTTAAAAATTTTAAATTAGAAGGAGATCAAGTGATACCACGTTTTAAAGGTCTTTTTATTCTGCATTTAATGTTGCAGTCTTAGAGTAGAGGTAACCAGTCAAGTGAAAAACTAAGAACCAAAAATAGAAAGTATAGGTAAACATATTTCTGAGATATCCGAACATTTAACAATTAAAAATAAAAACGTGGGGGCGCAAGTTCCAAAAAAAATATTTTAACCTACATCCTTTAGAAAGTCTCATAATGTGTCCTAACAATTATTTTCCCGTTTTTAGTGCACCAGATTTTATTTAAAGTAGTAGTTTAACTTAAAAATATTATTTATGTATATTATATACAAATATTGATAAAATTATTAATTTCATCTCTAAGTGTTTAATAAAACCTCGTTAAAACTGTATGAAAATTTAATATGTCGTAGCACCAAAATAAATATTTCTTACATTGGGTCGGGTGAATAAAAACAAGTGAACGCTTTTACCCATCAATCCGAAAGTTAATACTTGTTAATCCTTAACAAACTAAATGTGGCCACTAAGTATTTGCTTGAAACTTGACAAGTAAAGGCATATACTTATTTTTATTGCACAGTTCGACGACAACCATAGCGAAGCGAATACGATCAGCAGTAGAACGGTCACTGAAAACACCGACCTCAAAGCGGCAAGTTAAGCGACCTAAGTTTCCGAGAACTAAAACCCGAGCGAGCAGTTGAGAACCGAAAGGCGACAAAAAGCAAACTAGTTAAATATTTGAATTTTTAATTCTCTCTATTTTATTCATGCGCATGATTAAAAAAAATTTTTTTTATATTTTCTTTCTGGATTTTTAAAATCTTTCCAAACCTTCAGTTTGGGCCCCTTTTGGGGCGCGTGCGTTACATCCGGTTACGGGGGCCTGCCTGTCATATTTCGGAGGCATACTACTTGTTACGTGCAAACTTCAACTTTGTGCTCAAACTTACCCCAACAGAGGAGATACCTTTTATATAGGACTTGCTGGTAGCTTGGTCACGGTAGAGGTGGAGGGTCCTACAGTGATACAGATGGTAATGGTAGCTGAAAGAGAAGAGAGGGCGCCAGCTAGAATCATAAAACAGCCAGCCCTAAATAACTAGTTAATTTGCCGCTTTTCTAGCCAAGTAACGAATATGTGAAAGGATCTGAGCACTAGGAAAATAGTTATAAAGCAGAAAGTCCCCAAAAAAAAGCGATATATTAATTACAAATCATGTCAGTTGCATTTGTATGTAACACATATAATTTAATTTATATTCCTCAAAAGTAAAAGGAGATAATTCCCTAAATAAATAATTAATTTCAATTGTTACACAAATCGTTAACCACAGAGAACACATAAAATATTTGTGCTCTTAAATACACAAATATAGCAAGCCACCCAAAGAGTCTAATACTAGAATTTAGAAAATGAAATTAAGTTAAATTTACATCCAAAAATGGCAAAGTAATACACAGAATTGCAAAGTTAAGTTATGCTAAAACATAGGTTTATGGTCTTTAATAAAATACAGTAAACAGGTAATTTAAGCATTCCCCAAGTTGTAAAGACACATTGAATAATAGATTATAGTAATAATACAATTGCTATGAATAACTTGTAATAAACAAAAATAATAGGAATGATCAAGTGGTTAAAAAAACCTTTAACTCGAATCTGTTGAGCTGAATGCATCCAGTTACACAGTTTCTTAGAAAACAGTGTTTAATTACATTGATTACCAATAGACATGGTAATTTTTATACTCAAAAATTTTACCCAAAGCAATTTAATGTAAAAGTGCAAAAATTTGTGCAATACCACTTAAAGCTTTATCACAAACATGTACATAGGTCTATACAACTTATAGGATTGGTCACAGGTTAATCAAACCATTAAGGTGTCCAAAAGACACTGAATAGAAGTGATTTATAACTTATCTTTTATATCCCAGCCTGTCGGAAAGTTATAATTTCAAATATTTCACAGGTGTTGAAGTCAAATTTCTTGCTAACTATGTAATAACAATAAGTAACACACTTCATCAGCCAAATGCCAGTATGTCCAACAGTATACGAATTATATACAAATGTACATATATTTACACAGCATACCAGTATATTTAGATGGTGTACGAAATATGGCATACAAAAAGTATATTGTATAGCGTACAAAAAGTACCTCTAAAATTAAATACATACAGCCAAATGAAAGCATGAATATCAATCTTACATTCAATGAGGTGAAGAATCAGAAAAGTATTAATGGTAACGTGTAGAAATGGATTCAGTCAAGCACGAGTACGAGAACAGCTTATAACTGTCTCAAACAGTTAAATACTAATTGCTTTCCCCAGTGAATCTAAAGTGTAAAACTATTGTGGATATTTAGTAAATAATACGTCACTTCAGTTTAAATTCTTTTTAATGAAAACTGTTTTGATCACTTAAAATACAGAAGTATAAAACGACTACGTCAATGTTTTTTTTTTGACAACTTACTTGTTCTAGTCTTGCCAACTACAATATAAAGTTCTAGAATATTAACATGGGCAACACTGCAACACTCCCTTATTCTTGAAATTTTGTGTACAGTCCAAGATCCCGGCAGAGGGTTTTCATTCTTGGACCAGGAAGGCTTTCATAATATCTGCTACTTGTTGAGTGGTTGGAATATGAGTAACTTTAATTTCATTTTCCAAAACTTTTTTCTGATGAAAAGTATTTTACCTTGATATGTTTTGTACGCCGATGGAATTCTGGGTTTTGGGCTAATTTGACTGTAGCAAGATTATCCACTCTGAGAATCGGCGTCTCTTGTAATCTTCCCATACTCTTAAAAATCGGTTAATCCAAATCACTTCTTTAACTGCATCATTAGCAGCTAAAGTTCTGCTTCAGTGGTGGATGTTGCAGTCATTCCGCCTCTGACTCATCCAAGAAATAGCTCCATCCCCATGGGTTATCACAACACCGGTTGTTGACCTCCCAGTTTTATCACACCCTCCAAAATCTGAATCACTGTAACATTCAAAGTTTTTATTTTTGGTTGGCCGATAACATTCCAAGCTCAGTAGTGCCTGCAATGTATCTCAAAACTCGCTTTAGTCTGCCTACGTCTTCAGAACTTGGACAGTCTAAAGTTCTGGAAAGAAAGCTCACGCTGAATGCTAGATCAGGTCGAGTTCCCACCATGAGATACATCAATGCTCCAACTGCTTGCCTGTAAGGAAAGTCTGTTCTTTTTCACTTTCCTTGATTTCATTACTAGGTTCTCTAATCATTGGGGTAGACACTGGCTTGCAGTCTTGAAAGCCAAATTCTCTAAAATTTTCTTAGCGTATGCTTGCTGGGAAATCCTGACTGATCCGTCTTCTGAACGTTCAATCTCAAGTCCAAGAAAATATGATGCTTGCTTGCTGTGACTTTGAATTCTGCTTCTAACTCCTTTACAAAGTTATCAGCCTTGCTTATGAGAACTCATCACAAGCCCATCATCTACGTAGAGAGCTACTATTAATTTTATGTCTCCCTCTGTCTAATTGTAAACAGGGTCTGCTTCACTTATCTTGAAACCGGCCTGTTGAAGGAATGTGCTGAAACGCTTGGACCAACATCTCGGAGCCTGACGTAATCCATAAAGGCTACGTTTCAACCTACAAACCTTTCCAGAACTGTCTTTGTACCCTTCAGGCTGCTGCATAAATATTGTCTCCCTAGTTCACCATACAAAAATGCTGTGAAGACATCAAATTGAAGTAGGTACATATTTTCCTGGGCAGCAATACTGAGCATACTACGAATTGTACTCAGTTTTGCAACAGGACTAAATGTCTCAAAGAAGTCAACACCTTGTCGCTGGCTGTATCCCTTTATGACAAGCCTGGCTTTGTACTTGTCAACACTACCATCTGGATGGTTCTTAACTCTATAGACCCACTTGCATGGTATGGCTTTTGCTCCTTCTGGTAAGGTGGTCAATTCCCATGTACCATTTTCTTCTAGAGACTGTAACTCTTGATTCATCGCCTGCTTCCAATGGAAACTGTCTTTCCCATTGATTGCTTCACAGTATGAATTTGGAGTGCCTGTTTCAGTCATGATGTCTTCACTTATCATTACATAATCATCATAAGTCTTTGGCTTCTTTAAACTGGAGCGATCTCTTAAAACTCTGGAGAGGAGTCAAGCGGCTCATCGAAATCCTCTGGAGGTTCAAATTCAGAATCTGAACCACTTTCTTCAGAAGACCTGATATCTCTTCTGTTTCTGGCAGAATTCCATCTGTTTCCTGAGTGCTTTGCTTTCCCTCATTTGAATGTTCTAAATCCTTTAATGGCAATTCCATGCGTTCCTCACACTGTCCTGGAATTTCATTGAAAGTAACATCTCTGCTCAAGAGTACCCTGTTTTCTTCTCTAATCCAGATCCTGTATCTTTCATCACCATCATAGCCAACTAAAAAACCTTTTATAGCCTTTTTGTCCATTTTTCGGCGCTTTTGGGCTGGAATATGAGCATAGCAGATGGACCCAATAATTCGCAAATGCTTTATTCTAGGCTTCTTTTTCATCCACAACTCATAAGGGCTTACTCCTTCTATTGATGACTTTCCTGTTCTATTTAGAATTGTGGCAGTAGCAACTAACTCCGCCCATAATTCTTCAGGAAAACTAGCTTCACTACTTGAATACTTGAAAGTTCTAGCCATTTCAACGCAAGTTCTAAATTCTCGTTCACTGCCGCCATTTTGTTCTGGCGTGTACGGCGCTGTCAGTCTTTGAGTTATGCCTTCTGCTTGTAGCATAGCTCTTATTTCTGAATTATCTAGCTCGCCTCCGTTATCACTCAAAATTCTCTTACAATATGCCCCATGGCTTTAGCATGTTGAAGAAAACCTCTTAGAACTAATTTTATTTGATTTTTCTTTTAAAAGATAACAGTAGCGAAATTTTGTATAACTATCTTTAAAAATAGCTACATACCTTTTCTTTCCAAAGGATTCTTTAAAAGGTCCACATACGTCCCCTGAAACAAGCTCGCCTGACTTGCTTACCTTTTCTGTGCCCTAGTCTATGTGCTTTCCATAGACACATGGCTCGCATAGGTTTTTTCTAAAGGAACACTTATGCCCATTTCCTCTGAAGCATGGCCTTCACGTGACGTTTGTCCTGGGACCCCATCTCTCATGGTATAACTGTAACATTGACGACTGATCAACAATATTTACATCTACTTTGACTCTTTGTGGCTGAATCTCTGTCTTGTACAGGGTTCCCCAATGGAGCGTTTCTGCACTATTTCACCTTTATTCAAAAACAACAATCTGTAGCGTTTGATTTGAATAGACTTTCAGGATTTTGTCATGAGCAGCGAGCACTGAGAATAGATTTTTAGATAATCCAGGAACATACCACACATCTGAAAGTACTATGTCCTGACCATCAACACCTGACTTGGCCAAAATCTTCCCTGCCCCTACTGCTGGCAAAATTTTGTCCTGCTCCTTTAACACCATAAGGATTATCAAACTTATAAAACTCTGAAAATAGTCTGCACTATTACTGACGTGTTTTGTAGCAATTTGTCAACCCACCAGGTAGCTGAATCCCTTGAACTGCGAAAGCTTCAGCTTCTACTAAAAGGATTGCTGCACCTGCAACTGCTGCGGTTTCTGATCGTCTTGGTTTCCCATCAGCAATCCACTTTGGACACTGATAAATCCAGTGGTCTTTTGCTTTACAGTAGTTACAGACATCCCCTTTCTTAACTTTAGATTTAAATGGCTTACTTTGCGTCTTCTTGGCAGTATGTTTTACCTCAAGTGCCTCCTGAACTACTGAATTACTGCTATCAGCCTTCAGAAAATTCCTTTCATACGCACACAATTGAATAACTAACTCGTCGAAGGTTTTCTTGTCTCCCTGTTAACATCATCCAACTTGATTGAAAAGAACTGAAGCTACTTGGTAGTATACTTAAAATCTTGCACACTATCATTAGCTCAGGTAACTCTTTTTCTTTTTTCCTTTAAACCGTTGTTAATTTCATACCACATGCTTTTTAATTTGGCAATATGAGTTGACACATCATCTGCTGGTGTCCAACTGAACTTGAAAAATCTGAACATATCTTGAACAGTTGATCTTTTGAGGTAGCCTCAAACTGTACCTTCAGTGCTTCCCAAGCTTCATGGGCTGTCTCCTGGTCCATAATTTTTGGTACACTGCATTTGTTACAGCACTTGTTATCATAGATTTGGCGTAGCTATTAGCCTTTCGGAAAAGATCATTTCTTTCTTTATGTTTCTTGACTTCATCTTCCGAAGCTGAACTAGCCAACGAATCTTGCCTTACAAGTTTTCCATCAATTACATCCAGGGCACCTTCGTGGTAATCAAGGAGGTCTCTTACCTTCCTTTTCCACATAGGCCAGTCGGCCTCACAACTGAGCGGTCTTATATGCGTTGTAAAGTCCATTGTTATTATTTACAAACACTAACTCACAAACACTGGCACAAGCGTAGACTGGGCCCATAACCTATTGTTGTTGTTTAGTAAATAATACTTCACTTTAGTTTAAATTCTTTTTAATGAAAACTGTTTTGATCACTTAAAATACAAAAGTATAAAACGACTACGTTAATGTTTTTTTTTGACAACTTACTTGTTCTAGTCTTGCCAACTACAATATAAAGTTCTAGAATATTAACATGGGCAACACTGCAACAAAAACAACTTCGTGGTTAGAGAAATTTGTGAGGTTAAGTTTAACCCCTTTAGCTAATTGGTTTAAGGATTTCCTTAATGGATTTAGTTCTTCAATCGAACCAGATCGATTGCCTGCGTCCAGTATTTCCTATATATCCGATATAAATCGTTTCTACCCACTAATTATAGTGATTCGGCACAAAATTTAGAAAAATGTTATAAAACCGACAACCATCGATGGGCTAAATAAAGTCCAGAAATTTACATTTTTTTTTAGGAAACAAAATGGCTTTTCATTGGTCAAACAACAAACAGAAAGTGAAATTAAAAATCAAATATGCGAATGTCAAAACCGATATATACCAGTGACACCCAACACATGAAGTTGAAATATAACTTATAAGTGACCATCAAAAAGGTTTACCTAACCACTACAGAAATGTTTTTAATTGTGAAGCGTAATATGTTCAAGAAACTAAGAGATAAGCTTAGAGAAATGTCATTATTTTTAGAAAAATAGAAAATTTAAAGAAATAACGAGTAATTTATTAATTCTAATAGATCGCAAAAATTTACTTAATAGTACAGCAAAAGTAACGAATGTAACATACTACTGTAAGCAGAGTCGTTAAAAGGTCACCTAATGATCTGCACTTTGACCAAGAAATATATAAAGCTACATGAAAATTCTCAAGCAATAACTGAGTCTAAAGAGGCTTTGTACGAAGTTGCTAGATTTCCAAATGTTTGGAGTAATTGATTGCACATATGTAAAAAATTATTTCACCAGGTAATAAATTGTATCGGTCATAATTATTTCTAAATTTTTGTTTATAAAGGCGGAAATGATGCTGAAATATATAGAAACAGAAAAGTTATTTTCTATTAACGTTCAGGCCGTAGCAGATGCTCAATACATAATTATCGATATTGTCGTATGATGGCCTGGATCTGTTCACAACATGACAATTTTTAACGACAGTGTCTTAAAAGCTAAATTTGAAAATCAAGAATTTCCCAATTACCTTGTGGTGATGGTGGTTATGCACTTAAAAATTATCTTCTCACCCTTTACTGGAAACCAGGAATGAAACAGACAATTACAATTCCGCGCACAAGAAAACTGAGTTTTAAAGAGAATACTTTTGAAACTCTAAAAGGAGATTCCCATATCGGCTTTTGAGAACACATGTTGACTTAACACTCAATATTATAGTGGCAACAGCAATTTTGTATAACATAGTACGAAATGCAATTACAGTGGAGCCGCCTTTAGAAGTTGATAACGAAGAATTGTTCCGATATTATATGAATCTATGTAATATGACTCAACATGCTCATGGTGTACAATGGAAATGGTTTCAATGTTAGGAATGATTTAATACAAAATTATTTTCAAAATTTTAATGTCAACTAGAAACTGGAATAATAAAAATTAACTTTAATTAATCGAGTTTTTGTCGCTTGAATTCTAATTTTGCTTCTAAAACTTTGCATCTTAATTGGTATTCGTTCTCATCTTGCATTAATTTCTTTTTTAAAATTTCTTTTTCTAATTTGACCAGAACCAGTTTTTCCTTTCCTAATTCTGCATAATACTTGGCGATCCCATTGCTGTGTAATGCTACAGCCGAAGCAGTTGGTTGACGTCTTAATTTCCATTGTATGTTTCTGTTTGCTAGTGTTTCAGAAATATTATTATTATCTTCTTCCTGGGCAAGCAATTAACAATTAACATCGTTTTCGTCATCTTCCACAATGTGGTTTTCAGCTGGCTGGTTTTGTATCAGTGGTATATTAGTATCAATATTATATACACTAGTACTGTCACTATCAAAACAGTTACTCAATCTATACACTGTCTTATGGTTTACTGTTTCCAGTGTTAAATCTTTAAGAGGGTTATTAATGGCACCTGCTTTCCCTCCACCAGTTTTTAAAAGAGATATTTCTCTCCCCGCCTCCCTAAATTGTCGTACAGCTTCTTTATTGACGCAATATTCCTGAACACATTATTAGGTGCAACAGCATTAAACTCTGTTTCTATCTTATGCCATATTTGCTTTTTCACCGTTAGAAACACCATCAGTCTTTTTATTTTCAAAATATTCTTATATTTATTTGCTAAATTAATGATTAAGTTTTTTCTTCAAGGGTGTAATTACTGCCTCGCACCCTTTTACTAGAGTCATCTTTGCCCATCTGCAATGTTAAACATAATAACTATCTTAAATCTAATTACCTTACCTTGCCTCGTAGTAATGACTAAATGCACGACTTCCACTGTCCTATGTATTACAGAATTAGAAATTAGAATTTGATAGAACTTTGACAGATAAAAAATCAAAAGATTACAAATAGGGGAAAGTGGGGCACTTTTGGTTTATTTGTGGATCATTTGTACATCTTTCTAAATTTTTGGATTATTTCGACTACATCTTATAAATCAACATTTCTGACAACAAATTCGGCATGAACCTATAATATAATTCGATCTTAACTATTCGAGAATCCGTCAGAAATTTTGTTCAAAACTGGTCGAATCCACCCCTTGTGGAGGTAGTTTCGTCCATCGTATGGGGTACTTTCGACCATTATAGGAATATAAGAAAAACAGTAGGTAGGTATAGTTGAATAACATGAAACGCTGTCAAAACACAAACAGTTTATTACACGTAATGACTGTAAAAAAAAGTATAAACATTAACATGTAAATTAAAACTCATGAAGAGCAGAACTGAAAATATCATTTTATGAACTAGGAACTGAAAAAACTATGTTATAATAATTATCACAGTCTGTCCATCTCACGTAACCGAATCATTGCGATCAAGAGCCCGTCATAACAAAATTTAAACTCAAAATGTAAATTCTGAAGCAACTAACTAAGAAACGCAAACTATAGATTCTGAAACAAGTAGCTAACTAAATAAACTCAAAAATCATAAGTAGGTAGTTTTTTGGTGAAAAATAGAATCAATTGAAACGAGCTTCAACGAACGTTGAATTTCTGGAAATCGAAGTTGAAAGTATATTTTTCTCGTTTCTCGAGATAAGCGTAATTTGGAGATAATGTCTGTCCGTTCAACGTTTGTTTCGTCTGCAACCTGTGGAAAGTGGAAGCTTTTACTGCTGTTACAGCGCCTCAAGATTATTTTAAATTCTTGCTGTTGTGGAACAAACAATTCTTCTATTCTTCCTATGTAGTGAATTGTTGATTTTTTGTTGCAAACTGTACTAAAATGAAATCTCCTATGCACAGAATTTCATTGTCTAATAAGAAAGGAGGCCCTCGCAACATTCGTCTCCTGAATCAGAAACAGCAGAATCAGAAGATTCTCTCATTCGTTGGCCTTTCACACATTGTTGCTTCGTTTTTTTCTTTTCGTTCTTCCGAGAATAAATCACGTCTGATCTTATTTTTCTTCTTTGAATCTGGCTTCTGAGCTTTATTCGCTTCTTTTGCTTTTATGTTTTCCAACCCGGTGTATCGGTATAAATTGTTGCTCCTCTCTGTGTATTACTCTTCCGTTTTTGTATATTTTCGGCTTGTTTTTTTGGAAACGGTCGGACATCTCCGGGAGATGCTTGCGTTCTAATTTTAAGATGATCGTTGATGTTGCTCCTGCTGGTCGATGGAACTGCATCTATATTTAGTTGAGGTGAGTCATTTCCTGCCGTAGTGTGATTCATATTTTCAGAATTCTCCAATCCACTATTTTCTGGTACAAAGGCTACTGTGCTCGGAGCAAAATCGACGTCTGTAAAAATCTGTGAATTAAGGGGGCATATCCCTGCTTTTTTGAAAGATGCTGGAGTGAAGGAATTTTCAAACGGACCCTTAGTCAAATGAGCAATATTTCTCAGAGCAATTGAACGTCCAGGATGCTCCGAAAGCCAATCATTGAATGCAGAGGCACATCGAGTTTTAAACGGCCCAAATATTCCAATATCAAGTGGTTGCATCCGATGGGAGCAATGAGGTGGGAATGAAAGAACAACAATACCATTTGCTTTACAATATTCTAGAGCTGAAATGCTGATATGTGATTTGTGATTGTCTAATAGTAGCAAAATTTTCTGTTCTGCTGAACATTTGGTGTGCTTCTGAATATGTTTCAGTACTTCAAGAAAAAATGTGTGGTCCATCCAACCCGTTTTATTGCCCAAAGCTAATGCGGACACTGGTCCACTTTTTATATAATCTTCAGGGTGTCTAACACGAGGAAAAATGTATACTGGAGGGAGACAAGTTCCAGTCGCACACACAATACCCACAAATGTAGTTAATTCTCCTCGTTCGCCAGATGCAGCAATACCAACTTGTTTACTTTTTTCGACGCTATTACTTTGACAGTTTTGATCACAGTACTTACACCAGACTCGTCAACATTGAAAATTTGTTCCGGTTTGAACTTGTATTTTTCTATAACCGATCTCAGTTTTATGAAAAAATCGTTCACTTTATTAGCATTGAATCCTGAAGCTCTCAACACACTAGTGCTTTCCGGTTTTCGAAGACTCAAAGTGTTATTTCTTTTTAGAAAACCTTCTAGCCAGTCCTTTCCAGCCATTCCAATTTCATGCCATCGCATCGGAATATTTTTACTCTTAACGAGTTTCGCATAATCGAAAGCTAGAACTCTAGTCTGTTTTGTTGTTAATCCATAATTAACACGAGAACATTTTTCTAAATAAAGAACGAGTTCTCTCTCTTCATTGTTGGTGAAGACTTGTCGCGAAGAATATTTGTTCGAATACTTTTTTCTGTTCCGTTTTCCTCACTTTCGTTTCCAGAATCTACATCTCGGAAATTGCCCTTTTCTTTGAGTTTTTGTATTCTAGAAATGAGGGTCGATCTTTTCACAGAAAACTGCTCTGCTGCCCGACGAGAGGAAGTTCCATTTCTAATCGCTGCTATTGCTTCTTTCATTCGAGCTTCGTCGATTGAAGACCTATCGGTTTTCTTTTTATATGTTCTACGCATCTGAAAGTAAAAATTGCCATTTTTAGTAATCTCTTCTGAAGGAGAAACTACTTGAATGGGGTTGAGTCGACCACGGGGTACTTTCGACCACTGGTTGAATGTACCCCGTTGGAAATGGTCGAATCTACCCCACCGCCGCCATTTATAAAAATAGCCGTACTACTCAATTTTATGATGAGTACGTTGCAATAAAACATCAGTAAGAAAAAGGCAAAACAATGAGGTGAACGTGGAATGAATAATATCCTAGAATATTTCAAACTATATGGGGAAAAATACATTATTAAAATCGACTAATCGCTTACCTCTAGAGCAAAATTAGTTTCAATGCAATAAACACTTATCCTTTCAAACGGTGAACTGAACTGTTATTTACAAATGGCCGAGATGTTATTAGGAAGGTTCACGTGATGGCACATTATAATAAGAATAAAATTGTAATGGTGAGGTAGGTTTAAGAAAATTTAAATGGCCAGTATAATAACAATAAACATAATAATAATAATAACAAAATGGTGATGTAATTTGTACATTGAATAAACGCCAAATGTAATCTCTAAATACAAATTTTTAACAAATTGAATTACTAACCTTTCACCACTAATTATATGCCGTCCCGTCCACAATCGGTTGATTAAATAGGGAGGGTTCTACTATATTGCTTTGTTAATAACACACCTGAAATGCGGCTTGTTTCTCACCTGCTTAATTATTTTCCCTTCTCTTATTAATAAAAAAACAATGTGTAATTAAATGCATGCTCGAGCGCCATGTTATCTTTGTCCAGGAAAATAACAAAACCCTAAATAATGAACAATAATAATTTTCTATAAATAACAAAAATTAACAATGTGCAATTAAGTTTATTTACCCAATATATGGATGGTTAAGGAGAGGTAAGAAAAGGTTTTAAAGCTAAGCTTAAAAAAAATATAAAATTTACCACATAAATTCCTCAGTATAATGATTTCTATAGACAGCTTCCTGTGTTTAATTATGGATACGGAACGGTCAATCAGTATGAAAGCGTTTCTACATCTTCCTTGCGTATTCTTGTAACAACGCGATCAACTAGGTATTTGAAGGAATTTTCGATCCACTAAACTTATTGTATTCTTGATGTTTTATTGTATTAAAATTGCATTTTAAGATGATATTATTTGAATGAAGAGAAACTTGTGTAAATAAGTAACTTAATAGCCATTTAAAATATAAATATAAGTATGAGTAAGTAAGTAAGCAAATAAGTGCCTTAAGTGAGTATAAGGAATAATATAAGTACTATAATGATTGTACGTAAATGTACGTAAGTGCCGGGAGTATCGTAAGTGTACGGGAGTGCCGGGAGTGCCTGGAAAGAGCAAATGCTTAAGCTTTAAAATATAATGAATTGAAAAAAACTTACCACCAAACCTGATGGCACCAAAATAAAAAATTAAGTAAAAACCATTATAACAATGACTTCTGCTTCAACATTCAGCAGCAAGTGAAGTAAAAATAGAGGCTTTCAGAAACGCTTCTGTAAATGCCCCCCAAAAAAAACCCCGGGAAAACCCTTTTAAACCAATTTTTAAAAGGGGGAAAATTTTTTAAAAAGGGGCCCCCGGGGGGTTCCCTTTTTTTTTTTTTTTTTTGGGGATACCTTTAATTTTTTTTCCCCAAAGGAAAATTTTTTTTTTTTGGGGAAAAAAAAACCCACCCGGGGGAACCCCCCGGGGGGGGGAAAAAATAATTTTTTTTTAAATTTTAAAAATTAATTTTTTTTTTTTTGGAAAAAAAAAAGGGGTTTTTTTTTTTTTTTAAAAAAAAGGGGGCCAAAATTTTTTTTTTTCCCCCAAATTTCTTTATTTTTTTTCCAAAATTTTAACCCAAAAAAAAGGGTTTTTTCCCCGGGGGGAAAACCAAAAATTTTAAAAACTTTTACTTTTTAAATTTTCCCAAAAAATTTTCCCAAAAAAAAATTTAAATTTCCTTTTCCGGTTTTTTTAAAAGGGTTTTTAAAAAAATTTTTAAATTTAATTTTTTTTAAAAAACCCCAAAAAAATTTTTTTGTTGGTTTTTCCCGTTTTTTTTTTTTTAATATTTAAAAAATTTTTTTATTTAAAAAACCCAATTTTTTTTTAAAAAATTTTTTTTAAAATAAAACCTTTTTTTAAAATTTTTTTAAAAAAATTTAAACCCAAAAAAGGGGGAAAAAATTTTTTTCCCAAAAGGGGAAAATTTTAAATTTTTTTTAAAATTTTTAAAAAAAAAACCCTTTTTTTTTTTTAAATTTTTAAAAATTTTTTAATGAAAAAATTTTTTTTTTTTTTTTAAAAAAGGTTTTCCCAAAAACCAAATTTGGGAAAAAATTTTTTAAAAAAAATTTCCAAAAAAAAAATTTTTTTAAAAAAAAAAAAATTTTCGGGAAAATTTTCCCCTTTTTTAAAAAATTTAAAATTTTTTTTTTTTTTAAAAAAATTTTTTTTAAAAATTTTTAAAAAATTTTTTAAATTTTTTTTTTTTTTTCCCAAAAAGGGTTTTAAGAAAAAATTTTGCCCCAAAAAAATTTTTTAAAAACCCCCCCCAAAATTTTTTTGGGGGTTCCCAAATTTTTTTTTTAAATTTTTTTTTAAAATTTTTTTGGGGTTTTTTAAAAAAAACCAAAACCCCCCCCCTTTGGTTTTTTTAAAATTTTCCCCCCCCCCGGGGGAAACTTTTTTTTCCCAGGGCCCTTTTTTTCCCCTTTGGGGTTTTAAAAACCCCTTAAAATTTTAATTTTTCCCGAAAAAAAAATTTTGGGAATTTGGTTTGGGGAAAAAATTTAAAATTTTCCCGGCAAAAAAACCCCCAAAATTTTAAAAAATTTTTTTCCTTTGGGAAAAAGGAAAAAATTTTTTTTTTTTTAACCCTTTTTTTTTTTTTTTTTTAAAATTTTTTTTTTAAAAAAAATTTTTTTTTTTTTTTGGGGGAAAAAATTTTAAAAGGTTTAAAAAATTAAAAGGTTTTTTAAAAAAAAATTAAATTCCCAAAAAAAAAATTTAAAAAAAATTTTTTGGGAAATTTTTAAAAAAAAAAATTTTTAAAAATTTTTAAAAAGGTTCCAAAAAAAATTTTAATTTTTTTAGGCTTTCAGAAACGCTTCTGTAAATGCCCCCTCAAGAGGTGACACATTGCGCGAAATACAATGATCGGAGTCCAATTTTTAAAAGAAAGGAACTATAACTATTTATGTAATATTACACCCAAAATATATGTTCTATTAAATGCAATTTAAGTTGCCTTTCTCAATTTTACATGTAAATAATTAAAAACTCCTCTAATTTTACGCCAAATAAATTAATGATCTTAGATTAACGTATTTTTTAATACAACCACAAAAAAAGGTTGTTACAACATTGCGCATGTCTTTCAAATTGTCATAGAATAGTGGGGTGGTCGAATGTACCCGATGGTCGAATCTTCCCCACTTTCCCCTATCTGATTTCATTTTATTTCCGGCTGTGACTAAAGTAACATTATAAGGAACCTACCAAAAATTACGGTGCAACGGTATAGATATTTAATCATTCCCTATCTTTAAGTAACGCTTAGTTAGGGAATAAGTTAAGGAATGTCGGTGAGATTGGCTATTAGTGTTCTTTTTGAAAATACTAACATGAATAAGTATGTCGAATATGAACGATAAATAAGTTAAAAGCTAAGACTGTTGAAACCTTTATTTATTTAATCAATCTAAGCTTCTAAAACATATGTATTAATCACATTTGCATTAATAACCAGAAGTGTTTTTTTAAGATAAATATTGTCAATTACCTTTCCAATGTATTGCATACCCACATTGATATTACTTTCATACACACCTTGGAGAATTGTTTCTAATATGAATTTTTAGCTTCCTTTAAGGCTCATTTACACATGGCAAGTTTAGTGGCGGAAAGTACTTGCCGCCAGTAAACTTGCCTGTGTAACTCGAAGGACAAGTAAAGTTGAATCGTCGGCTAGTTTTGTGGCCAACTTGCGTGTCTCGACAAGTAGCTGACCGCGTGTAAACACGTTTTTTGCATTTAGCAAGTTGCCGCGTTGTAGAGTTCTCAGATTATTGCAAATTCTTTTGAAAATATGAAGTGGAACAGTGATCAAATCATTACATTCCTTAATATTTATGAGAAATATACTGTATTATGGGATATACGTTCAAAGGATCACATCAATCAATTAAAAGGCACAGCTTTTGAAAATCTTCTTCAAGAACTAAAAGATAATGAGGATTCGAAGGAATGGATTTGGTAGTGTTAAAGACCAAAATAAAACCATCAAAACTGTATACCGCCAGGAATTAAATAAAGTTAAAAATCTAAAAAGTGGTACTGGCGCCGATGACATATATAAGCCCAAGCTTATTTAGTTTGCCAAAGCTGATAGTTTTTTTGAGGAATGTGAGCGAAACTAGGAAAACAACAAACAATATGGTAAGTCTTATTTATTTATTAAAGTTCATAAATCATATGTCTATTAGCTAAAATAGGATATTATGTAAAATAATACATATGAATATTTGTTTAATTAGCCAACCATTCTATCTTGCCACGGTACAGCGCCTTCTCCAGAAAAGTAATCTGTATACTTAACTGATGGCAGCGATTCAACTTCAGAATGCCATAAACCATTCAGAATACGCCCTGTATCAATATCTTCTCTGTCAACAGTATCTTTAGGACAGGTTGTTCTAAGCCAATTATGCAATGAGCAAGAAGCTTTTACTACCAGATCTATTGTACTTAGTTTAAAATTAATCACATTATGAAAAATGCGGAATCTTGAACTTAAGATACCGAATGCATTTTCTACAACTGGCCTGGCGCGTTATAACCGGTAGTTAAATATTCTTTGTTTCCTAGTTAGTGATCCAGTGTAGGGTTTGATGAGATTTGTTCTTAATGGAAATGCATTATCACCAATAATTATTGAACGTTCTGGCAAATTTAGAGATCCATCCATCATAGCAGTATTCAACTGTGAATGTCTAAATATAGTGACCTACCATTGGCTCCTACTTCTATGTATTTAAAACAGTATTCTGCATCGACTAATGCAAAAAGGACTATGCTATAAGTCCCCTTGTAATTGTAAACTTCGGATGTGCTATTCGGCGGAGACTGTATCTGGACGTGTTTGCCATGTATCGCACCGCAGCAATGAGGAAAATTCCATTGGATCGAAAATTGTCTTTTAATATATTCCCATTCTTCTTTCGTTTTTGGAACCTACAAGAAAAATCTTTATTAAATAAAATAAACTGTGAAAACATAATTTGTCAAACACCTGTTTTAAAACTAGTGTTTAACTAATATTAAATTTATATATACAGGTGTCAACTCAAATCGGCACCATTGCTATCTCGGTTATTATTGGAGCTACGAAGTCGTTTAAATTTGCAAACTAGTAGAATTTTTTCCGCTGATTACGATAGTGAAAACAAAAATGTCAATTTTGACGTTTCCGAGATGTCAAAATTTTTTTTAATGGAATCGGTAGCTCCTTCGTAGCTCCAATAATAACCGACTTGGCAATAGTGCCGACTTGAGTTGAAACACCCTGTATATATAGTAGAATTGCAAAATTAAAGAGACACTTTTGAAACACCCTTATTTATTTTACCTGGACTTTGTCAGCCCATTTGAACGATCACGATAGAGTGTTTCAAAAAGGTGTCCCTTAATTTTGCAATTCACTGTACATGTAGATAAATTATGTGCATAATATTATTGCTTATATAGCACTACAAAAAAAATGTTTTAGGATAAACTTGATATCTAAGAAAGTTCAAACGATGTGGAAGACCAAGATAATAGTGATATTGACCAATCAGAGACCCTGAAAGTGAAACCAAAATAGAAACTTCATCAAAAACGACAAAGATGTTGTATTCCAAACACAAACGAAAGAGGTGTGTTAGTAAAACTCCTGATTCCGAATTCATTCAGCAATTACTGCTCTCAAAGATATTGTAGAAAAAATGAAGGAAATACTGACGATGAATACGATATATTTGGTAAACACATTGTTGCTCAACTCAGACAACTTCCAATCCAAAATTTTATAATTTTGCAAGGAGAAACAACAACTTATTACTAGAGAAAGATTAAATTGTTGTTCTTCAACCAATCAAAATTTTAATATGCAGAAACAGCAGGATCAGCCAAATAATATAACATTGTACAATCTACAGAGTCGACCGTCAACATCATCCTCCAACTACTCCCCAACTTCTGATATCCTTCAACAGGCATTCTCTGATATAGACTATATTTAAAGCTTCCTTTAAAACATTATCACTAGATTGTAATGATATTTTCTAATAAATAAGTTTGTGCATATTAAAGTTTATTTTTCTTACCTTTATGTAGTCGGGAGGCTTCATAAATTGCCAAAAGGACCTCTGGTAAAAGCTGAAATTGTGCACCTCGGTACTCTGTATAAATATTGCAGTGATGCCAAGCTATCTCCACTAGCTAGGTATCGTAATGTTACTTCAATTTTATTCTGGGAGAAACAGCAGCCCTTATCCATGTATCTGATTTTGTCACTTTTGGACCAATAAGATTTAACAATTTCTCAAACATTATTGGGGATATAATCTCATAAAATTTTTATAGGATCCAACATCTTCAATTGCTATCTCTTTTAACAGTTGAGCAGAAGCACCTAAATCATTCCGACGATTAATCCAGCTCCTTACCCATACACGTTTCTTTTTTATTCTTTTGTTCCTCAAGAATTTTCAAATTTTCCACAATACCAGAGACAATAACTTTCACAGCAGCATGCACTATCGTACTTGGAGCCATTTTGAATTTCACTAACAAAGCAAGTAAACTATCCAATGTGTATACAAAACATACAAAGCAAGTTTACTGGCAAGTACTTTCCCTGCTAAACTTGCCATGTGTAAATGAGCCTTTACACTTAATAAACATATCGTATTTGTATTTTACAATTTGAAGTGCCTTTTAAGATAAATTTTTAAATCACCCTGTGATATGTTGCATAATCACATTGGTCACATTTGAATTCATAACTTGAAAAATATTTTTTAAGTAAATTGTTAAGTGAGGTTTATGATATGTTGCATTATCACACTTTTCGTATTTGTTTTCATAAGTTTCAGTGTTTCTTAAGATGAATTTTTAAGTCACGTTTGCAATGTGTTTCAAAATCACATTGGTCACATTTGTAGTCATAACTTAAAGAGTGTTTCTTAAGATGACTTTTCCAATTACTTTTGTGACATGTTGCAATGGTCGCATTTGTACTCATAACTTGAAGCATGTTTTTTAATATGAATTTTTAAAGCACATTTGCGATGTGTCGCATAATCACATTGGTGACACTTGTATTCATAACCTGAAGCATGTTTTTTAAAATGAACTTTTAAATCATGACTTTTTAAATTATCTTTGTGATGTGTTGCACAAACACTTGACAAATGTTTTTTAAGATGCATTGTTAAATAAGGTTTATGATGTGTTACATAATCACATTGGTCGCATTTGTATTCATAACTTAAAGCATGTTTTTTAAGATGGATTGTTAAATGAGCTTTATAATTTGTTGCATAATCACACTGGTCACATTTGTATTCAAAACTTGAAAAGTGTATCTTAAGGTGACTTTTAAAATTACCTTTGTGATGTGTTCCATAGTCACATTGGTCGCATTTGTATTCATAAGTTAAAGAGTGTTTATTAAGATGAATTTTAAAATTACCTTTGTGATGTGTTCCATAATTACACTGCTCGCATTTGTATTCACAACTTGAAGAGTGTTTCTTAGAATGATTTTTAAAATTACCTTTGTGATGTGTTCCATAATTACACTGGTCACATTTGTATTCATAACTTGGAGAGTGTTTTTTAAGATGGATTGATAAATGAGCTTTATTATGTGTTGCATAATCACATTGGTCGCATTTGTATTCATAACTTAACAAGTGTTTTTTAAGATGATTTTTTAAACAATCTTTGTAATGTGTTCCATAATCACATTGGTCGCATTTGTATTCATAACTTGAAGAGTGTTTCTTAAGATGATTTTTAAAATTACCCTTGTGATGTGTTCCATAATTACACTGGTCGCACTTGTACTCATAACTTGGAGAGTGTTTCTTAAGATGATTGTTAAAATTACCTGTGTAATGTGTTCTATAATTACACTGGTCACATTTGTATTCATAACTTGAAGAGTGTTTTTTAAGGTGGATTGTTAAATGAGCTTTATAATGTGTTGCATAATCGCACTGGTCGCATTTGTATTCATAACTTAACAAGTGTTTTTTAAGATGAATTTTTAAACAATCTTTGTAATGTGTTGCATAATCACATTGGTCACATTTGTATCGAGGTTTTGATGTGTGTTTTAACAGATGATTTTTTAAACTTTTTTTCCTTTTTGTTACATAATCACAATGATCACATTTATATTTGAAACTGTGTTCTAAACCGTCATGTTTTAAATTTTGTTGAACTGTTGAAATATTAAAGTGATTACTTTCACATTGTACATTTGTGATGTGTATGACATTACTTATATTTATAAATTTTACTTCACTTGGGCTAAAGTCATTTAGAGAGTTGTCTTCTTTCTTAACATTCACATTATCTGTAAAAATGCTGTCAAACTTTGTACTACTAGAACCGTAATCAATTTCTTGTTTTATTAGATCACTATTTACAACAAGATGTTTGGTTATAAGTAAATCTATTCCTTCTTCCTCTTTAGTTTCTACTTTAATAAGTTTCATATCAATCTCCGACATTTCAAAATCAGTTGCTAAATGATACGTGTATTTTATATTAAAATTATGAAGGTTTAGTATTAATGAAAAAATTAAAAGTTTAATTTTTAATGTAACTCAAGTTGTAACTTTTTTACTTATCAGAATTTAATGGTGGCAATCATGACACTAAGAGTTTTTCTAGAATATAATTTTTTAGAATATAATTTTATATTCTAAGGACTTTCATAGAATATTATTTTATGGACTTTTTAGTCTTATTATCATGGGTGGCAATCATAGAATATGGGTATTTTATATTCTATGGTGGCAATAGCCTCCGATAGTGTGACGTCAAAAATATATGGGAAATTTAAATCTCAAAGGTTTGGATCATTGAGGAAGGAAGGGAGGGGAGGCGACATGCGATCTCGAAAAGCGTCCAAGGGTCGCCATATTTTAACAGATTTACGTCGTTTGTGTTGTGTAAAGTGTATAAGTGACATTATTTGAATTTTATAAATTATAGTGATGGCTTGTTGTGCTCTGCGTAGAATGTTACAGGGCCGTACGCCATGATGTAAAAAACACTTTGTTTTCATTTATCATTGTTACTTTATTAATTTTATTTGACCTGATCATGGTATCCGCCATGTTGATAGCAGATTTAGTCTCACCTACCACGGACGTTTTTGTATCGGATGAAGTGGTATTATGTCGTCTTACCTCTCTTCCTACCACAATGGTTTGGATGTGTTCCTTATACACTGCGTCTATTTAATATGGGCTAGTGTTCCTTAGGAACGCTGTGACCTACAGTGACTCTGAGTCACTGTAATACAGTGTTGCCAACCTAAATTCTAAGATTTCACCAGAATCTAGTCAAAAATCACCAGATTTCACCAGATTGAGAATTACCTGAAAATTACCAGATTTCACCAGATTTTCACTGAAATCTCCAGATTCCATTTTAGATCACCAGTAATATATTATTCTACTCGAGTTGCACAAACGTGCAACATTAAATGTGAACCAAGGGCCTATGACAAACTAATTACGATTTTTTATGGTTTGATCTGAATTAATCTAATGAAGACAAATGGAATTATTAAAGAATTTATTTTCATCAAGTGATGGTCTCTACCTATATACGTTACTCTACAAACACTGTACCTACATTATGTAGTGGAATGTAGGCTACATAACTATGTACACTATACTAATAATAACTGAATTATAAAGATTTAAATTATAATAAAAGTAAAAAACAGTATTAAAGCAAAAAAAAATATACAAATAAAACAAAATTCAATTATAAAAATTATTCTAATAACAACTACATATGATATACTAATATACTATATAATATACTATTAACCACCTTTAGGAGACTAGTCACTAGTACAACATGAAAATATAACTCACTAGTCACTAGTGAGTTATATTTTCATGTTGTACTTATGAGCCCTTTTATAAAATAATTATGATATTTTAGAAATCATGTAACTTGATTATTTTTGATTATTTAGGAGAAACTTATTAACTGAGAATAGTTTTACTTTAGGTAGATTATTACTTCAATTTTGTAATACTTATTAGTAATTGTTTCTAAAATATCATAATTACTTTATAAAGTGTTTACATAGGTACAACATAATAAAAGATAACTTATTATTCTCTGCCATACATTTTCAAATTATGTTTTTCAAAACCTCATCTGAAATGTTATAATTGTAACATGTTCCTTGTTCCTGATTTATGACTCTTTTTGAATGCAAAATTCCAGCTAGTGTCTCTGCCGAAAGCCTATTCCTAACTTTGGTTTTGTTCAAATTTATCACACTGAATAAGCGTTCAACAGCGGCACTGCTGTGCGTAGCGTAAATATATTACAAACTAATTTTTTATTTCAGCGAACACTAGGTTGCCATCACCTGTTTCTATACTGCATATTTCTCTCCAAAATTGTATAATATTGGCGTTCTCCATGTTTAACTCTCTATTTTGTAACATACGCCATTCCCTATCAAGTTTATTTACGTCCGTGATGTAATTTTGGAAATGAATACTGAGAGGTCCTAACGAATTAATTTTTTATATTTGATGGCAGTAAAAATAAAGATGCCTTATAGCTTTCACATCATTGGAATTTAATGGAAAGCGTCTAGATATCTGATCGGCACCTTCAATATAGAAATCTAGACATCTAAGTCTAATTGTGCGTTTGTCATTTTCTGAAATATCAGTTCGTTGCATGGCAATGGCTACCTTTGGTCCACAATAAATGTTTTCCAGCTGTAAGAAGTTTCTCGGATTTTTACAATCGACAGCAGCTAAATCTGTGGCTTCCAAATATTCTGGTTTTAAATAACAGCCTAAAAGCATTTTATACGAGGCAGTCATATTTTCGTATAATAGGTGAATTTTGGCAATTCTGACTGAAATTCTCTGTTAAGGTCTGTAAAAACTGGTAAAATGTACTCCAAAAATTCCAAGTAAACTTTTGTTATAGGGTTAGTTATTACAGCTGTGATGGATTCGGAGTTTGTTATGTTATCGAACGTTTCAGATGTGAAATACAATTTCAATGCTTCATATTGCTCTAGAAACCTAAGGGACAACCAACGTGTCTGCGATAATTGTAAAATTTTATGGGGCTTTAATTGTAAAACTTTTGGAATTCACAAATTGTGTCTGTCTCTTAAAACTGTATTGTAAATATGAATAGACATCTCGCAGCAATTTTTCTGGTTCAGGCGGCAATTTCTCGCATGCATATGAAGCGCACAGTGCTAACGAATGGCATATGCACCTCATGGTAAATAAATGAGGCACATCATTGGTGAGCCGAGATTTTAGAATTGTGTGCATCATAACAGCTGCCCCGTCAGCTGCGAAACCAATCAAATTATTTCTATACGGATTTTATGAACATTAAAAAATCAACGATGATTTTATACAAATTTTCTGCGTTTGCTTGCTCACGGGTAAAAGTGCCAAAAATTCATCTGTTATACAAAAATTTTCAAAAGTCCGCACTACCATTGCCAAACTTTTCACACCACTACGATCGGTGGATTCATCCACAAGTAATGAGAACTTATTACTCTGTAATTTTTCGACAAGTATCTCAAAACTTGTCAGACCCATCGCACCGTTGATTAACGATGTGCATTTAGTTCGGCCACAAGTAACCTTGTTTAGGTCGTCTTTTGATAAAGTTAAATTTTTACAAGCGAAACTAAATGGTCTACTGAATTTATAGATATGTTGTGTTCAACTATGAAAGATGCTAAACGTACTCGGCTTGTTTTATTTGTTTTTCGCTAGATACTGACAGCGTTGAAAATGTTTTAATTGATTTCTGACCTTTGATAGCACTTGATTTATTTTTATGAGTAGTGGAATTTTGATGTTTTCTAACCGCAGCAATTCCACCAATGTAGTCTTTAGCACACACCTTACAGGAAAAATAAGTGTCTCCTCGGCTGCTGGGTTGAATCCATGCTTTGAATTCTTCATGAGTGTCCTAATCTTTTCTATATTTATGAGCATAGATCTTCTTGGGACGCTTTGTCTATCCAAATCACTATTAGAGTCTGAGCTACTCATCTGAAAAGACAAAGATGTTATATGAATAGAAGGAGCGATTTAGAGCGCAATAAATTAACATTTAAATGTAGATAATTAACCATAACTTTGTCGCAGTTCAATAATTATTGAAAGATATGATTATATGAATCGTGTCAAGTAATATATAATAACTTACCTTTTTAAGAAGAAATATTCGTCAAATATAAGAAATGAGAGAATCATTGTATTACAACAAAGCACTTACAAGCAGTTACAACTTGTAACTGCTTGAAGTGTTATAATACACACAGTGTATTGTGTATTCCTCTCATTTCTTACAACTCACTGAACAATTTTAATAGTAGCTAGATTCACAGAATATTTGCCGTGCGCCGTGCGAAACCCACTCTAGTCGAGCTGTAGTTTAGTTCAAAGTTCAAGTAGCAATACGCAAAGCATAAACTCTGTGAGAATCCTTTCCTGTTTATTATAATAAAACTGAAACAGAGCAGTGTTGCCAGCAAGTGTATCGAATATAGCTGAATAACTGAATTTATACTAACATGAAATCGGCAAAAATAGTTATAAATTTTATAGCTATTTTTGCCGATTTCATGTTTCTAAACAAAAACAGAAAATCTACTGCATATAATATGCAACAACGTTGTGCCTGTCGTGTTGTGAAATATTATTGTATATGAAACATTAATTCAATTGCAAATACAATAATGGACGGGCAGTAAAATTAGATAATACAACGTCACCAGTGGCGTAACTGATGTGGATGAAGGTGTTCACAATGAATTTGAACTGAAAGCACTATAATGCAATACAAATGGAAGTTCTACATCCAATTAGAGATTCTTTCTTTGAGTCTCCGCCAGGTTTTGATGTTATAGGTGCCGAGGAAATAGTTCTGCATGCTTTCGTAAGACGCTGTGATTCAGAAAATAGCTCACTTCTCAATTGATAGCTAACAAATTTCAGAAAATATGTGCTGAATGATGCCTCGAAATATTTAAATAGCTATGAAATGTCTAAATATCACCAGATTTTAGACGTTTGTAAAAAGTTTTCACCAAATCACCAAATAAGACAAGAATTCACCAGATCTGGTGAAAAATCACCAAGGTTAACACTGTGGTCACGCCAGGCGTTAATGGGTTAATACAGAGAATTCATTATACCTACATTTTTTTAAGAGCTAAAACATTCATAAACATCCAATTTAATAACATACTTAAATTCCTTTATAAAAACACGATTATCTTTACAAATGAAAATAATACAATAGTTTTTACCAGCAAAAATGTCAGATAATCAAGATATGACCGTAAGTAACATTATTATCAATTTTATTACATTTATTTCACTAATTTTCGATTAGACTCTGAAAATTACAACAGATTTTGTGAGTACATTGGTGAAGGAAAATTATGTTCTTCAACAACGTCGACGAAATTCAAACATTTGAATATGCCTGATGAACAACTAAGATTTTTACTGCATATAAAATGTAGTAGAATATGTTCAAAATTTATGTAATTATTAAACTTTTAATTTTAAATGAAATTGTTCACATATTGCTTCTTCCAGTGATGAATTTCACAAGAGATCTGGCCACTATCCTATAGGAAATACATTTTCATGCCTACACGGAAGACCAGCAAATGGAATCCTGAATCGTAAACGTTTACGAGATTTCCACATTAAACGATTAAGCACTTCTCTCTTAGAGATTGGTGCTTGGAATAAATAAATTGGTCACCGTAATAGTTAAAATGAACTGCAACATTTTCAAAAAATGTTGCAGTTCATTTTCAAGGACAGATATTAAAATAAATATTTGCACGGAAACAAACCAAAAGGTAAATAACTATAGCTGATGAATTAAGAATAACAATTTTTTATTACAGAAACACCATAATTACAAATGGTACATTTTGTAATATAACAAATTTATTATTAACTTTATTATTTCTAGGAAATAAGAAACACCTGCCAGAGTTTAAGGAATTTTTATTTTTTTTGCACGTTACATATTAATTTTTTTTTAATTTCATGTTTAATTTCTTAATTATGTTTATTTGTTTGTTTTTTTATTATATTTATATCGTTGTTTTTTGTTTGTTTAATTAAGTATTTATATTAATTAGCAAAATTATAGTATTTGTGAATTATAAATGACAATCGTTAAAGCCAAATAATTAGGTTAATAATATTTATTAGTGTATTGTGCCTACAGTAATATTATTTTAATAACATAGTCACAATATTCATATATTCATTTTAATTATAATTTATGTATCTATGCCATTTTAAAAGATAAACCTTATTTTCGATAAAATTAAATAATCAGTACCAAATTATGTGCGAGGTATTCTAATGTATTGTGACTTTAAATGCTAACATTCATATCTCTATTGTTCGCGATACTACATTTTTGCCTAATCTTTAAGAAAAAATAAATTTTATCCACATAAAATATATTTTTTTGACTTTCAATAAATATCATAAACGGTTATCGATGTGTGACCATAGCAGTAATTAATTAACATATGATAAGTAAATATAAATTTATTACTTAATTTGTCCTTACTTCATTCATCTCAATTAAGTATTAACAACAATATTAATATAGAGAATTAATTATACCTAAATTTTGTAAAGAACTAAAAACATATTCATAAATATCCAAATTAATAACATAATTATATTCCTTTATAAAAACAGCATTACCTTTACAAATAAAAATAATACAATAGTTTTTTCCAGCAAAAATTTCAGATAATCAAGATATGACCATAAGTAACATTATCAATTATATTACAGTTATTTCACTACTTTGATTAGACTCTAGAATATTACAACAGGTTTTGTAGATATGGTGAAAATATTATTTCCTTCACCAATGTCGAAAATTGAACACTTCAAATATGGAATGAACACATTCCATTTTTACTATATATAAAAGCTATATTCCACTAGAATACCCAGTTTAAACATTTATGTACTTATTAAACTTTTTAATTTCAAATTAAATTGTTTACATATTATTGCTTCTTTCAATGAGCCAGAATTTCATAAAAGAGATCTGGCCAATATCCTATAGAACACATTCTTCATGCACAGAAGACTGGCAAAATTCAATCAATCGTGAAACAATTACGATTTCACATTAAAACATGCATTCCAAGCGTTTTCTCTTAGAGATGGTGCTTGAATGAATACTAAATTGGTCAGTAATTGAACTGCAACAAATACTTTAGAAGCAAAGTTAATTTTACTTTAACGTGTTTTTAAACCTAACTTAATCTAATCTAACCTAACTTAACCTATTCTATTAAAAAAATTATACTTTCTTAATTTTCAAGTTGAAACTGGTGTCAATCGACTCGAACACAAAATATTAGTCAATTGATACCAGATATGACTATATTGACTTTCAAACCAAATCATAATATCTGTACGAGCATAAACATTAAAATTAAATAACTATAACTAAACAATTTAAGTTTCTTTTAAAAGTAAAATTTAAAACATTAGATAACATAATTCAAAACTCAAATTTCTTCTGTACTTATAGTAACCAGTACAACAATATCGTATACATACACTTCTGGATGCCACTTTTTGTAAAATTAAACAACAGCATTATTATCAGTTTAAATATACTCTTCTAACTAACAAAGAGACCTGTTTGTTCATCTCCTACAAAAATACCTAAAAATATTTACTCATATTATCATATACAACTATAAATATGTAACATACTTGTATAGCAGTTCATCATAATTTTAATATTTCCAAAATAATCATCTTCTTTTTGATATACATATTTTTCTGAAAACAAATCAAATATATTAACACAAGATCAAGAATTGATAACCAAATCATTGCATAATATACATATATTTTACTGCATATTATAAAATTTATTTTTTTTCAAACAATATAACACATATATTACTTAATATTTAATATTTGGTACAACAAACCATAACTATATCTCTTAATGTGTAATAATTATATACAAACATATTTATTTCTACTCACCTTATAAGCAGCCATAATAGAAATAAAAGCACACGTGCAACATTTACGAATATCAAGCGCTTTACACATTTCGAAATTACTCCATAGAAAATAAAGGTAAGACTACACGATTTTTATAATACAACTACATCTAATATTACAGACGAATTCTCTCAAATAAAGAAATACAGTCAGTATTGAAGTATATTCAAAACATCTTCAGTTACGAAATTGTGCACAAACAAACAACCAAAAACAGTTCATATTTATTGTTAATTTAAAGTTATTACACGCAACGAGATTTTTTCACAAAATCTTCTTATAGGTAATATGTTAAAATGTCCCTTTGAAATATATTGAATATTTAAGACTTTTTCAACGAATTAAGTTACATATACTTTAAGATCTTAACGACATTTAATTATGTTTCCTATTAAAATGCTGTCAGGTTGCGTTGACGCACCCTGTATTAGGATGTTATAATGACGTGTTTTGAGTCGAGTGTATTGAGTTTGAACGAAAAAAAATTTTTTGTGTATATGTATAATGTATGTGGGTGTATGATACGCCACTGGAAATTTAGAGAAATATAATTATGTATGTAGATACGTGTATTTGAATATTATAGAGACTTTAGTGTTGGAATAATTAGATTCTGATGAATGTAAATGTGAAGAGAAATTTGTCGATGGGACGATAATGCTTTCCACTGTATCGCTACTGTTTTGTGCTGATAAAGAATGGAATGTTGAAGATAAGATGAGTAATCTTGGTCAGAAAATGTGAAGAATAAGTGTAAAATGTTTTAGAAAATATGTAGAGAAAGATTGGGTATGTTTAAGTGTTAATTTCAGAAAGTTTTGTAATGTTGTGCAATTGTTTTGAGAATACGTGTATGTATATGGAATTTGAGACCTTAGACTGTACTTATTTTTGCAAATGTTGCGGAACGAGATTGAGCGCAAGTTGGAGATAAGTTAAAAGTTGCGTAATGGTCCAGAGTGGCTACTGAATGAATGTGGTGACGAAAATGATTTCTTCATAAAGTAATTGGAAAATTTGTAAGTAAGAACAAATATGGCGATGTATTGTAATTACACGCGTGCTTGTATAGAGGGCAGCAGCTATCGGCCTAAGAAATTTTGAATGAATATTATTGGAGAATATAACGCGGAAGGAAGACATGTTTAAAGATGGATGACTGAAGTTATAAATAGGAAAGTCAGAGATTGACGAGTTAGTTAATCAGAGTGAGTTGGTTAGCTTGTGGTGAAGGTTGGCGGAAGACGCGCGAAGGTTGTGTGATAGAATGGGATGATGTTGGGGATATTTGTGAATTTTAATGAGGCAGTAATTGTTTAAACAACTGCGTTACCCGAAAGGGGATGAATCGTAAAGACATTCATAAATAAAACGATAATTAAATTGAAGTTGAAGATAAAATTAGTTTGTTTATTTTCAAGAAAATAAAAAGTGCGTAAGCAGATTTATAAAAAGTTAACAGCTGTTAGGTTAAAGGGTTAAGTGCGCGTGTTCTTGTACGACATTCAGTTAAAAGTATTTATGAGACCACCTGTTAAGTGAACGAAGTGTTCGTTGTATATTAAGCCAATGTTTAAGTAACGTTATATGACATTGAAAGTTTATTTGTATAAGGGACTAAATTGGTATAAAGGTTGCTAGAAATTTTAGAGGCAACCAAACGTATACAGTTTATTACGTGTTATTAGACTACTTGTGAGTACAGAAAGGAATAAGTGTTTGTGAAATTGTGAAGCATTTGTTATGTGCGTTCATGCAATTTAAGGAGTACCAATGGACTACAATAATTGATTTAAAGAAGAAAGAAAATCCAAGGATTTATGGACAATTTTAAGTAAGAAATTAGATTTAGCATTTAAGAACTCATGTAAGCACGATTATCTTTTGGTTAGTTTATTGCGTATTGTGGTTTAAATTATTAAATAGTTTTGAAAGGAAGAGATAATCGTTCTTGAGTCTTATTATATGGTTTGTTTTAGTAGTAAGAATGCAGTGGTATTGGTGGTTTAACTTTCAACCACGCTGATGTAATTTATGTAAATATTTGTGTTTTGTTTTATTTTATGCAGGACAATATATATTTATCGTTATATTTTTACTTTGTTGTTTATTTAACCAGGTATGAAACACAGTTGTAACATTTACTTAATTGGTGATCTTGTTTTGACAATTTTAAAAGTAAGCTTTGCATATTTTAATATATTTTGGATTTTAAGATCAATGAACAACCTGAAAGTTTATATTTGCCAGGTTGATTGCAAAATTTTATGTTTGTTTCATTAGAGCAATGCACAATTAACGGATCAGCTGTTAGTTCAAATTTCATTAAGTATAATAAAAAGTTGAGTTTTGAAATCTTAAATTTTACGAATGTCAATACGATTCAGAAGTTTTAAATAAAAAGTAAATTAAATTTAAAAGATATCGTTCATGTTAAGAATTTTAAAAATTAATTACCGTTCATTGAATGAATTTGAGTGATAAATTTTATTTTGGAAGTTTTGGTATACGAGGTGTATTCAAAAGTTTTAATAACCTGGGTAGTACTAAATTTATTTGAGTTTGAGTTGAATTGTTTTGGACGAGTGTTTGTTTTAGAACCTTCGTATATGAGTTTATTGAGTAAGCATAATCCTACTTTCCACAATCAGGTAGGGTTAATTGACATCCAGCTTAAGACAATTATATTAGCAAAGTTTCGATTGTGGTGGCGCCTAGAGACATATTTTCCCGGACTGAGCTGTTTGAATGTAGGTGTAAGGTGTTTGAGCATATTAATCATTCATTTTACTTATTATTTCGACCACGCCCATCTCCCTGTTAGCTGGCTTGGCAACCCGCTTACATTAGTAAGCATGCACGACGCCTAGTGCGGTTTGGACGTGTAACATAATTATTTGGCAGCCCAAAGTGTGGGGCCTTGTGAATGAACTGTGACTTAATTTTGATGTTTGATGAAATATTGTAGTAGAATTTTGGATTCTGAAGTTTAGATTACTGATTTTTGACGAATTATCGATTGGACTTGTTGAGATTAGTGAATGTTGAGTCGTAACGAAATTTTTTTGTGAGGAGACAATTAGTGTTTAAGTATTTACATTTGTGACTTTGAGCTTATTGTGTGTTAAGTGAATTTTTTGTTCTGAAAAATATTTTGGTGGTATTAACGAGTTGTGTAGGATATTTTTGAAGTATTTTGGGAAACCTGTATTTGTTAAGATGGGATATAAGATCCATATATTGATTGTTTGACATTGAATGAGATTAGGTATGAGATAGCTATTAGGGAGGTGATGCTTCCTTAGGCATTACGGCTTTACGAAAAGCACTTAGGAGTATGTATAGTGAAGAAGCTGCGTAGGGCAGTACGCGATACCCATTTGAATTTGATACTGATAGGTTAGCTATTAATGAAACTAAGTTAGAAATTGAAAAATTAATTGATGAATTACAAAGTAACGTAACTACAAAAATTATAGCGACTATTGAGACGAAATTTAAGTATATTTTAATAGAATTAATAATGTTGTGACAAAACTGATGTAGAAAATAAAGAGAAGAGGACTTTATTACGAGTATGGCAATTTTAGTTTCGAATTATGAAATTTTAGATAGGCAAGTAGTAGTTAGGACTCGCTGTGTAGGGACGGCGTAAGAATTTTCCTACAGCAGATGCCACTGCTTGTCGTAAAGGCGACTAATCAAATAGGCGTAGCGGTTTGGTTGAGGATTTGCGATTTTATGTCTTTAGTATACGGTTGTGGAATAACGGAAAGATCCGTGAACCGCGCCGCTCTTCGTATGCTCTTGACATGGAATTTCAGGACCACAATCAAATGCGTTTACAACATTTCGAATGGTGTGAGGTTTGAAGTGTGATGTTGGAGTTAGGTAGTGGGTTTGCAGTGAGGCAAAATATTATCGGGCTTAGGCCACTGCACCGTATGGTGGATATATTGAGTAAACTGTTTTGTGCTCTCTTTTGACTTTAGTAGTTAATATTTCAGATATTAGTGTTTGTCCTTGTGACGATTTGGATTTTAAGATTTTGAGATGAGTTACTCTCCTTCACGTTCACGTTCAACTCGAGCAGCATGATTGAGGTGATAGTTAGTTATAGGGTACATTTCATGTAGTTAGCGTTAGGTGCATTTGGGTTAGATAAGTTTTAGTGAATATATATAGTAGGTTAGGCTATTGAATTAATAGATCGAATTTTTTTTTTATTTTATTTCTACCGTCAGATGGCTCTTGGTAGGTTGGTCGGAAAACTATCGGGCGTGTGGAGTTGACTATTTCTATTTTCTTTATTTCAGAATTTGTCTGTTTTGTTTGTGTCCTTGCACATTGGCTGTGTAGGGACGGCCTTAGAATTTTCCTACAGCAGAGACCAACTGCTTTTCGTAGGAGGCTACTAATCAAATGTGTCAGTGAGACCTTGGTCTTGACGAGTTGAGTCCCATGTTGAAGGTTTTGGTGATGCATTTTTGGATTCAGGTTATTATAATATGGTTATTTTGGGTCTTAGACCACTTTACGGTATAGCCGTCGTATATAGTTAGGATTATTTAGATTAGGGTGTTTTGTTTTAGGAAGTCTGATGGGTCTATTTTACTGATTACGATACTTGTTTAACGTTTACGATAATTTTGACATATTAGCGAGAATATTTACCGATTTGTGACTTGTTCTTTGAACTCTACCGGCTTTGACATTAGCTTGTTTTTTTTTTGGTTGTGGCTTCACGAGCCGACCTCGGTGAAGTGTTTTAGTTTTGACTTTGTGTAGGTTTCTTAGGACAAGTATTTTGAGTTTTTCTGGAAGAAAATCTCCTTGTGAGGTGTCAGGTTGCGTTGACGCACCCTGTATATAGGATGTTATAATGACGTGTATTACGTGTTTTGAGTGCGAGTGTATTGAGTTTGAACGAAAAAAAATTTTGTGTATATGTATAATGTATGTGGGTGTATGATACGCCACTGGAAATTTAGGAGAAATATAATTAGTATGTAGATACGTGTATTTGAATATTATAGAGACTTTAGTGTTGGAATAATTAGATTCTGATGAATGTAAATGTGAAGAGAAATTTGTTGATGGGACGATAATGCTTTCCACTGTATCGCTACTGTTTTGCTGCTGATAAAGAATGGAATGTTGAAGATAAGATGAGTAATCTTGGTCAGAAAATGTGAAGAATAAGTGCAAAATGTTTTAGAAAATATGTAGAGAAAGATTGGGTATGTTTAAGTGTAATTTCAGAAAGTTTTGTAATGTTGTGCAATTGTTTTGAGAATACGTGTATGTATATGGATTTGAGACCTTAGACTGTACTTATTTTTGCAAATGTTGCGGAACGAGATCGAGCGCAAGTTGGAGATAAGTGTTAAAAGTTGCGTAATGGTCCAGAGTGGCTACTGAATGAATGTGGTGACGAAAAATGATTTCTTCATAAAGTAATTGGAAAATTTGTAAGTAAGAACAAATATGGCGATGTATTGTAATTACACGCGTGCTTGTATAGAGGGCAGCTATCGGCTAAGAAATTTTGAATGAATATTATTGGAGAATATAACGCGGAAGGAAGACATGTTTAAAGATGGATGACTGAAGTTATAAATAGGAAAGTCAGAGATTGACGAGTTAGTTAGTCAGAGTGAGTTGGTTGCTTGTGGTGAAGGTTGGCGGAAGACGCGCGAAGGTTGTGTGATAGAATAGGATGATGTTGGCGGATATTTGTGAATTTTAATGAGGCAGTAATTGTTTAAACAACTGCGTTACCCGAAAGGGGATGAATCGTAAAAGACATTCATAAATAAAACGATAATTAAATTGAAGTTGAAGATAAAATTGGTTTGTTTATTTTCAAGAAAATAAAAAGTGCGTAAGCAGATTTATAAAGATTAACAGCTGTTAGGTTAAAGTGTTAAGTGTAGCGCGTGTTCTTGTACGACATTCAGTTAAAAGTATTTATGAGACCACCTGTTAAGTGAACGAAGTGTTCGTTGTATATTAAGTCAATGTTTAAGTAACGTTATATGACATTGAAAGTTTATTTGTATAAGGGACTAAATTGGTATAAAGGTTGCTAGAAATTTTAGAGGCAACCAAACGTATACAGTTTATTACGTGTTATTAGACTACTTGTGAGTACAGAAAGGAATAAGTGTTTGTGAAATTGTGAAGCATTTGTTATGTGCTTCATGCAATTTAAGGAGTACAATGGACTACAATTAATTGATTTAAAGAAGAAAGAAAATCCAAGGATTTATGGACAATTTTAAGTAAGAAATTAGATTTAAGCATTTAAGAACTCAGTAAGCCGATTATCTTTTGGTTAGTTTATTTGCGTATTGTGGTTTAAATTATTAAATAGTTTGAAAGGAAGAGATAATCGTTCTTGAGTCTTATTATATGATTTGTTTTAGTAGTAAGAATGCAGTGGTATTGGTGGTTTAACTTTCAACCACGCTGATGTAATTTAGGTAAATATTTGTGTTTTGTTTTATTTTATGCAGGACAATATATATATATTTATCGTTATATTTTTACTTTGTTGTTTATTTAACCAGGTATAAAACACAGTTGTAACATTTACTTAATTGGTGATCTTGTTTTGACAATTTTAAAAGTAAGCTTTGCATATTTTAATTTTTTTTGGATTTTCAGATTTAAGGAACAACCTGAAAGTTTATATTTGCCAGGTTGATTGCAAAATTTTTATGTTTGTTTCATTAGAGCAATGCACAATTAACGGACCAGCTGTTAGTTCAAATTTCATTAAGTATAATAAAAAGTTGGAGTTTTGAAAGCTTAAATTTTACGAATGTCAATACGATTCAGAAGTTTTAAATAAAAAGTAAATTAAATTTAAAAGATATCGTTCATGTTAGAAATTTTAAAATTAATTACCGTTCATTGAATGAATTTGAGTGATAAATTTTATTTTGGAAGTTTTGGTATACGAGGTGTATTCAAAAGTTTTTAATAACCTGGGTAGTACTAAATTTATTTGAGTTTGAGTTGAATTGTTTTGGACGAGTGTTTGTTTTAGAACCTTCGTATATGAGTTTACCGAGTAAGCATAATCCTACTTTCCACAATCAAGTGGGTTAATTAACATCCAGCTTAAGACAATTATATTAGCAAAGTTTCGATTGTGGTGGCGCCTAGAGACATATTTTCCCGGACTGAGCTGTTTGAATGTAGGTGTAAGGTGTTTGAGCATATTAATCATTCATTTTACTTATTATTTCGACCACGCCCATCTCCCTGTTAGCTGGCTTGGCAACCCGCTTACATTAGTAAGCGTACACGACGCCTAGTGCGGTTTGGACGTGTAACAATGCATCTATTCATACTTTATAAATATTATTT
The DNA here is from genome assembly GCA_036346205.1 of Vesta saturnalis. Classification (NCBI taxonomy): domain Eukaryota; kingdom Metazoa; phylum Arthropoda; class Insecta; order Coleoptera; family Lampyridae; genus Vesta; species Vesta saturnalis. Next base: position 144,715 of record JARFJB010000215.1, read on the forward strand.
TGGTAACATTGCCTATCAAACAGTTAAATACTATAATATGTTACCGATAGGAAGATAAGAACAATGAAGGTCGAAGGATAAAATGGCTTATTCTAGAAAAAATTCGTGGCCAGCTAAACAGTCGGTAAGGATCGGTGACTGATATTTAAAGAAAGACAAAAAAGCCAGAAGCTTAATTATGTTTTTGAACACACGAACCTTCGAAACGACTTCACTACTTCAGCTTCATAAGTAATTTAGGACCCGTAAGCGTACACAGAAGGAAGGATAAAATGACAAGAAAGGTTTAATTGTATAACCAAAACTTAAATGGATGAAGACGATAAATATATATATTAAATTCAACTTATAACAAACGGAAATTTAATTTTTAATCTGGTATGTTTTCTATTAGCAAAATCTGAGGAGATCAGATATCTTATAGATTAGTACAAAAATATATCTATATACAAAAGAAATTATCGTAACAAAATCCAAATAACACAAGGAATTATATTAACGGCGCGAACAATCGACGCAGTGGCTAACATAATGATCCACAAAATTTTATTATCTACTTATAATACAAAAAACCCAGTACTCGGATAGGCCTCGAAACTTAGAATACATACTTAATATTTCAACAAAAAATAAATTGTTCTAGCCTCACATACAGATAGAAGAACAAATAAATCATGAGTATTATTAAACCAAATTATGAATGTACTTCTACGCGAAAAGAATGAATTACCATAATGAAACAAAACTAAAGGGGTTCAAAACATCCCAAAATAATGATTCTTAATTAAGACTATTATACCTAACTAACTGCTTCGTGATAATAAAGCGTCGTACGATAAGCATGTTGAACATGGATAGGTGTAAACTGTACTTTATACAGAAGAAAGCTATACGTTACATCAATTAATATAATGCATGAGTCAAGCAACGGTCGAGTGTGCAATGTAACATAAAAGTAGGTATGTACACAACAAAAAAGAAACGGAGCAAAGTGACACATAAAAATAACTAACTTGGGTAGGTAAGTAGGTACAAATAATTGACTGTTATAATATTTGATACACACAACAAATTTCTTTTAGGTTAACAAAGCATGTAGAACAAAGTTGGACGGTGAATCATCAACACATGAAATCACAATATCCAGAACTGTAGGTGGATGGACAACGGACAAAACACAACACAGACCTGACCTTAGGCAAATACTGTTACTCGTAGTTGAACTGCTTATAGTCGGTGGACTTCAGAGAATAGTGTACCATCAGTATATCGTGGTACTATAATAATACATCAACAGTGGCATGATAGTTACACTAGGCTACAATAAATTAATTTAGTGATGGATATCCAGAATTAAGCTGGTAACATACTCTCACGTGTAGTAGCCTTTGGAGAAGTATCGACACAATTGAAGCTTATCCACAGTGGTAAATAATAGGGTAATAGTAAGGTAGTAATAATGCTAAAATAAAGTAGATAAATTTACAGTGTGGTTAGGCTTCCGATAAATATTTACTACGGTGGAATGTGCACCGATAAAGAACTTGGAATTGTGTGGTTTCTTTTTTTATTTTAATCGAATCAGAAAATAATTAAGGTAAGACCAGAACCACAATAACGGCTTAATTATTTTAATTTCTAAAGGCCACTAATCTTTCAGATCCCTTTTGATAGGGCGATTTTAATTAAAGAAATCGAGTAGAAAATGGCATCCACACATTCAACCTTCTAATCTCAATGTCAAAATTGTTAGCGGAAGACGTTGAGAGAATTTTCACCGGAAGTGCATTATGGGATTGTCAGTAACAATAACAAAATTAAAAATTACCAAAGAATTTGTTTATTTACTAAATTTGTCAATTTTTGATGAATAGGCAACCACAGTACACACATGTACCGGCAGCTAATACCTAACTACCGAAAATTTGAAGAATTGCCAATTAAACGTAACAAATAAAAACGTTTAATGCTTTCACAAATATAGTTTAGCAACATTTCAAGTTTTAAATGACGATTAGTAAAGATAAACATTAAGATTAAAATATTACTTTAAAACACATAAGTTTATACTAGTAAATGACAATTATTTTCACCTTACTCTAATATTGCAGTATTAAAAATTTCACCACTGGAATTCCTTTGTTTTATAATTTTTATATTTTTTCATTATACATGTTAACAACATTCAAATCAAACATACAACAAAAATAAAAACGACGATTTTTCAGTTTAAAAGATTTTATGCATATATTACATTTCAAACATAATGTACTTTATTTTCACTAAATAATAATTATTAAATTATGTTACGATATATTCTGAAACGTGTTGTGACTCTAGTATGACTTTAAATGCGTAGCATTTTCTGTACATACTCAAAATATGACGATACATTCATTTAACTCTAAAGAAGTATATTTTCATTTCTTCACGACTAAAAAATTGTTTAACAAAATTTTACCTATAAATAAATATCGTTAACGGCTATCGGGTGTTCTGACCATAGCGATGAGCGAAGCTCAATCGTAGTTCTTTATAATAAATCACTAAAGTTCATTTGGATAATACAAATTATATGTCAAAAATGCACTTAATTTTAACAAATGTTTAAGAAAATATAAAGAATTTCATACAGTATAACCAGGGCCGGAGAAGCAGCAGGTGCTGAGGTATTTCGGGTGCCATTTATGCATTTTGTGTAACCCAAATTCACTAATCACAGCCATGTCTTTAGCCAAATAAACAGTAAGCCTTCACTTTAAAAACAATGCGGTTCATTTAAATAAATTTTTTAAAACTTAAAAGTCCAACCCATTTGTTTTTAAAATCGATTGTCAAAGTTTTCATTACCTTATTTGTAAACTGAAAGGTTAGAAATAAAATACTAAAACACTAAATTCACCATTAACTTACATCTTTAATAGTCACAGTATGTACATATACAAAAAACCTACAATACAAACAGTTAAGTTACGGTATATTAACTTAGACTAAGATTTCTGGACTTTTTCTGGGCAAACTCGTCTATGATATTGTCCAAATTGGTAGACTTACAAGTTCGTTTCAACAGCCAAAACACCCAAGCTTGAAAGTCTATTTTGGACATTGTCGAGCGGAAAACGTTTTTTAGCGATTGAGAACCAGAAAGAGCTCCGCGCTGCAACTGTTGTGGGATGGTAACAAATATTCGCAATGCTACATTAGGATTAGGAAATAGGGTTTCCAAATTTAAAGTTTTAACTTTATTGAGAAGGTCCAAGGGCGTAAGAGTTTTGCTACCAAAGTTAGCTTGGTAAATTAATTTCAGGTTTTGTAATTCATCAGATAGGTCGATTCCGATGTCATTAGAATAGCGCCTTACAAGCTCAGCTGATTTTTCCGAAATTAATACATCTGCCATTTCATTGCATTGCCACAAAACAGAAAACCCACTACAAAGAGACTGTACTGATCGAAACCGCACTGTCATATCCCTATGATACTGTCCAGTATTACATTGAACACAACATTTCTGAAATTAGTTTTGCATCATTACTGTCTTCATGACTATGATCCTCTTCATCAGCTCTCTTTCTTTTCTTTCGTCTCTTTTCTTCCTCTTCAAGTTGTTGCATCCTATATTTTTAGCCACTACTTCAGCTTCACTATATACGGTCCCATTCACAACGTATAGTTTTCAAGTCTTCTATCAGAGAACTAAGTTCTTTGACGCTACATCCATAGTTTCACCTCGGTGTTGAAGAACTCTGTTGACAATGTCTATTGATTTTAAAACCTGAAAGAAAGAAAGAATTCGTTTGTTTCCTTATTTCAAAAGATGACGTCAGTAATATTTTGATTGCCATCATTATACTGCAACTGCAGGAAGATCATTGCACTTAAATATAAACGAGACCTTCGCTCAGCTTATTATTGTAAACAACTGACGATGTTCTTTTAAATGAAATAACAAAATATTTAAAACAGGATATGAATTTTTTGAAAAGTTATTTATTGGTAATAAAACACAAACTAAATGTTTGAGCTTAAACTGATAAATAAACATAAAATTAAACAAATATATTTGGTATATAATGAATTATATATATATATATATATATATATATATATATATATATATATATGTGGTGTATTCTTACCTTGAACCAAATAGACGCAAGAAGAAGGCAGTTGAAGGTTTTGAAATATTTTTCAATCTCTCAAGGTCTCGACGACATTCAGAAGTTAGGCTAGTTCAGTCAATGCCTCCAGTGCTTCTATTATCCCTGGAAGGTGAGCTGCGACTGGTTTAACGCTATCTACTCTAGCAGACCAGCAGTCTTCGACATTGAGTGAAGAGCTTGTATCTTTCCTTTCAAAATTTCCCATCTTTGGGGCTGGAGCTAAATATGTTAAACAACTTTTGAACAGCTCCAAAGAAGTTACTGCAGCCACACAGCTTCCGCTGCTTGTTCTCCACACAGATTTAGGAATGACAAGTGCAAGCAGAGTAAACTGCTTCACTGTTAGCAGACAAATTCTTGCCTGAGCTCCTTTGTAGCTCCTTTCATGTTACTCCCATTGTCGTAGCCTTGACCCCTACAGTCTTTTAATGGGATGTCAAACTTTAGCCTATCTAAAATAAGGTCTGCAATGGCTTTCACTCTTTTGGTACAGTCGGTAAAGCAAAGTAGCCTTTCTTCGACTTGTAAGGCTGAGTTTCATTTTCAGTTAAATAAACGTATCTCAAAAGAAACGCAGTCTGCTCAACATGTGCAGAATCTGTGTCGCATCAACTATTATGGCATAGTACTTTGCCATTTCTCTTTCTTCTAAAATTTTCTTTGTAACTTGGGCAGCGCAAAGAGTAATAAACTCATTTTGAATATCGTGGGACAGATAATTCACTTGCATTCTTTCTCCCTTTTCTTGAAACGAGCGGACTCTATTTAAATGTTCATTCAGAACTGGATCATAATTAGCCAGCAGTTCCAAAATTCAAAAATTGCCATTTGAGGGTCCCCGATTTTATCACTACTAAAAAGCAAGTCCTCTTTCGGCTAGGAATAAAGTGACATTAAGAAGTCGCTTTAAAAGATCACGCCACTTGTCCTTTCTTGTTGAATGGAGTGAAAGATTAAGTCCGTTAGCGATTTATAATTTTTGATTTGATCACCTCTGACTTTCACTCAACATAGCAGCTTTTATGACTGGAACTACTCTCATGTTCAGGCACTTTATTGAAGAGTTTTTCCAGCGTTTTCCGCAGAATATCCTTCAGATAAAGCGAACGAAGATCGTTTTGGCTGGGACAACGTACTGAATATTCTGCAAGGTAAACAGTAAAACGCTTTTAACCTTGCTCCAAACAAGCCAATCACGAGGAATAAGTTCACCATTTGTAAGTTTCTTTGAAGACCGACAGAACGGAATAGCCTACGAATCCACAGGAAATTGTCCAGGCAAAGGAACATGAGGGTATTTTAAGTCTCGGCTGCTATCGAAAGCAGGGTCACCTACATCAACATATTTGTCTGGTAAAGGAAAAGGCGGTTTGTGGCCTTTGATAGATTCAATATTCGTATTCGACACAGACTGAATAGGACTAAGTCCCTCTTTCAGTGATGGGAACTGGTTCTTCCTTGTTTGATTCAATTTCATTTTGTTGTTCTTCATTTATAGGTAAAAGTAAAACATCTACTTTATAAGTATTACTATCGTTGGGCCTATTAGTAATGTTACTTTTTCTACAACTGACGATGATGAAGGAGGACATTTTAAAAACTGTCCAAGCGATAACTGGCCTTTCTTCGATGCTCTTTCTTTCAACTCGGTCTTGTCTTTCCTTCCTTTTTGAGCACCTGATTTGTGTTTGTAATTGCAACTCATAGTAAGTTTCATTAAAACACACTATACGCATTCTTAATTATTATTATTAATTAATTAAATTAAAACTGACGTATACAAATCACAAAACCGTGGCGAATCAGATCACTAACACAACGTATTACTATAAGGATAGGATAATGCAAACTAAATGAGGATTTTCTTGACGACGTTGCCTTCACGGCAAATCGTAGATCCATCATCCAATGTTGTTGACTCAACATACAATCAGAGCTTCTCAACAATTTCGTAACAAAATTAAATGGCAGTTTTGTAGGCTTTAGTAATAGAATATATTGTATGTAGTTCTTTGAAATATTTAACTTGTCATGCATAAAACTAACATATAAAATGTAGCTAAATGATTTTCATTATTATTGTTTTTATACAAATAATAGATCACAAATTCACAACTTAAATAAAAATAATTAATATGTAATTATTAATTTATTAGAGTATATTAAAGGAAATTGCAGATTATTACAATTCGAAGGATAGTAAACAATTTCTTTTAATGACCGCCATAATAATAAATAATTACCTATTAGGTATAGAACAGATATTTAAGAAGGATTAACATATTTACTTATAGAGGATTATCGCGGTTAACTGCTGAAAATACAATAGAAGGATTTATTTGTGACTAACAGGTTGGGTTTCAACGCGAAAGAAGTATAGTATGCTGAAATATCAAAGCCGCCTGCTATTTAAAGCTACACTGAACTTAATATTTGAAACGGACTATAGAATTTTGTACCAACCACAAAAATTTACATTACATCATTGACGCTTCGTTTACAGTGCTGTAGCATACACGGCCTCTCGCCGAGTATAACCGCAATTGTTTTACACTTAAAGTTAGCTGACCTTACTTACCAACTGAGACAAACTAACTAACAAAATAACTGGGTTATTTGCAAAGTAAAAAGAATAACTTTTTTTTTTGTAAATTAGGAGAAAACGAAACAATTTAATTGAAAAATAGTGATGCAATGAGCGATTTAGAAAAGAATAAATTAATTTTTGTGGTATGTTACAAAATAAGTTTTGATGATTCATACATATCTACATAAGTATATAATTTTTAGAAAGCAATGTTTGATGACGACTCTTCGGATTACGAATGGTTTAGTGATTCTTCCTTAGAGACTGCTGATTTAAATTTTTTAAATAACGACAGATCAAAACGTGTCCGTGTAGAGAATTATCTAGAGGTAATTGACAAATAAAGTGAAGAAGACTTCAGACGATTTTTTCGGTTAAGCAAAGCAACTGCAAATTTATGTATAGGTAGATAAGTTTATCGTTTAATGTGCAAGCAACTATACAGGGCTTTTTACGATGAGCGTTAATTAGACGTTTCTGGCAAACCAGACAACGGATCAACCTGAAAATTTGACAGTATGCATAAATTAATATGATCTACATGCCTAAAATATTTTAGGTGATGCGGCGTTGCCGCTTCTACTATAAAGTAGCGACTACTTTGATTTTTCAAATGGAACACCCTGTATATAATATCATATTATGATTTCCTATTACTTTGTCAACAACTTCATGTACTATTTCCCTATACCTATCTATTGCCGTTTAAGAGATATAAATTAATTTCAATTTTTTTTTTTACAAAAGATGTACTTTTATAAACGCTGATAATCTTGAACTCTGGTACTAAGACGATCAAATTCGAAATGGAGTGGAGTGATACCATGAGGATCTTCACTTCGAGTCATATTTTTATTTGTCTCATACAGGGTCTTTAAAAAATGCAGATACTTTGTTCACATGAAAAAAGGAGTGGAAGTCAATTTTTTCTAATGAAAATGTGTGTGTATTTACACATTTTTGAGCTCTGCATCTAATTTTAGATTGACTTTAATCAGATAATGCTATTTCGATTTCGAACCGTTTTCGAGATAAACTGTTTCAAACAGAAACTGACGTGGTTTCCTTGTATTCATCACTTATTTTTGAAATTTAACAGATTTCGTTCGATGTTCCTTCATCAGTCACAAATAATACAATGAATAAATAATTATTAAAATACTCTTCAACCATCAAATGAAACTTCTCTTCAAACAATAGTTTTATTAACGCTGATATACCAACTGAAAATAATTTCATGAATTAGTAAATTAATTCAATTATCAGTGTATTTCAGAATATGTTCGAGCACATCTCCACCTCTACTTAAACAAACATGTAATCTCTTCAAAAGATTTTCATGTGTAGCGCTTCTGATTAAGTCTGGAGTTAAACTATTGAAAGCAGTTCTAACTCTCGATTTCATATCTTCCATTGTTACTGGGTTGGAGTAAACCATATTTTTAATGAAACCCCACACAAAATAATCTATTGGATAGCCATCTGGTGTTCTAGGAGGCCAACGAAAAGGTCCATTATTACCAATCCATTTGTCTTCGAAGATTTCAGTTAAAGCTTCGCCTACTGAACTAGAATCATGGGGTGGATCACCATCCATTTGGTACCACACACGTTCTCTTCCTGGCCTATTATTTAACATCATTTGAATTCCATTTCTCAGTAAATCTTCATATTTTGTTGCATTCAAATTATGATCATAAAACTCGATATAACAAATTGACTCATTCTTTATGGCACAAAATACATTAAATTGCCATCTTTCTTGAAAACCCCTTTGGCGAACGACATGAGGATTTTCTGGCGCCCAATAATGACTGTTGTGTCTGTTGAAAATTCCATTTTTTGTAAACTTGGCCTCATCTGTCCATATGATATTCTCAAGGAAATGTGCATCCTCTTGAGTCTTGACAAGTAACCATTCAAAGAATTCCACTCTACGAGGCAAATCAGTCTCTTTCAAATGTTGGACACAGTAGAATTTATAGGGATGCCATTTGTGCTTATTAAGAATGCGATAAATTGTCACGTAGGGTATACCTATCTTCCTTTCAGCCTCGTGTAGAGAAGCATTTGGAAATGCATTAAAAAATCCCAAAACTGTTATGCCATTGTCATCAGCCACTGCAGGCTTTCTACGAATGATTTTTGGACGAAAGGTTCCATTCAATCTACAGTTTTATAGTAGTCGATTTATCACATTATTATTCGGATTCGGAACTTGTGGATATCTTTCATGAAATACTCGGCATGTTCTACTTGCAATTCTATTGCACTCATCATGAATAATTAATAAATTCAAGAAATTTTCGTTACTGTAACCTAATCTTGACATTTTTCTATTATAATTAGTATCACAATCAGTCAAAACCACCAACGAAAGTTTGACGTTTCAAAATTGGATCATTTATTTTTCAAAGCACACTATTAAAAATATTAATTTGCAATGTTGTACGGTAGAGACACTCAATACCTCAATGCATACAAATTGTAACTTTTTGTAAGGTACATATCAATTTCGAATTGACTGATTTGAGACTGTTGAAAAACTAAATCGAAAAGAAATTGTATTACGTAGTATAAAATAGATGTTAAATCTAAAAAAAAAGTGATAAATACAAGGAAACCACGTTAGTTTCTGTTTGAAACAGTTTATCTCGAAAACGGTTCGAAATCGAAATAGCATTATCTGAATAAAGTCAATCTAAAATTGGATGTAGAGCTCAAAAATGTCTAAATATACACGGTGTTCCATTTGAAAAAATTGACTTCCACTCCTTTTTTCATGTGAACAAAGTATCTGCATTTTTTAAAGACCCCGTATGAGGCAAATAAAAATATGACTCGAAGTGAAGATCCTCATGGTATTACTCCACTCCATTTCGAATTTGATCGTCTTAGTACCAGAGAGTTCAAGATTATCAGCATTTATAAAAGTACATGTTTTGTAAAAAAAAAAATCGAAATTAATTTAATCTCTTAAACGCTAATAGATAGGTATAGGAAATAGTAAATGAAGTTGTTGACAAGGTAATAGGAAATCATAACATGATACTATATCGAAATAGCATTATCTGATTAAAGTCGATCTAAAATTGGATGTAGAGCTCAAAAATGTCTAAATGTACAGGGTGTTCCATTTGAAAAAATTGAAATTGAATATATATATATATATATATATATATATATATATATATATATATATATATATATATATGTATATATATATAATTTGTGATGATTAAAATTAAATTATTGGAAATTAATAATTAAATTATCGAATATGAGGATAGGGATCAATGTATTTATTGGGAAAATTAATTTATTTTATATGTATTTATATGTATTAATGATTAACTGTGCACCGAACTAGCTCAATCTCAATTTGGGGATAGGGATCATGTATTTAGTAGGAAATTAAATTTATTCTGGATGTATGTATATGAATTACACTTTATAAAATTATCACAAATGTATAAGAATGAGTCTGAATATAATTTACTTCCAACGCATGCGTTGTAACGTAATTGAGTGGAGTTAATAATGTCAAAATTGTCAAATAATAATTTGGAAATTTACTGTTTACGTCCACAATTAAATTTAGAATATGAAGATAATTTAAACTTTTGTTTCCTTTACAGGTGTTTATACAAGTAATGTTTGAAATTCTATACCAATACATATACCTAATAAATAATAATTTGCAGGAATTTTAACACAACAATGTCCACAATAAATAGGGTCTTCGAGTTGTTCCAATTTGATGCAGGCACTTTCCACTTGATTCCAGCTTTTACCATACACTCATATGCTGCTGACCGGTACTCGGTTTGTCGATGACACCAACTTCCAAAAAACTAATAATGTTTCCTTCCAAATCGGCAACACTCCGGTCACTTATTTTATCTTGGTAAAATTTTTTTATTTAAATAAATTAAAGCTTATTGATTGGTATCGTTTAAAAAAGTGTTTAAATGTTGTCCAAAATTTTGTTATTATATCACTTTTATTTTTAGATGCCGGATCAAATTTAAATTATTTAGAAGAAGTTGTACCAAGAAATAAAACACCAATAACCAAATAAATGTGATTTTAATTTGGTAGAATGGAATCAAATCACGTTTGATTAAACGAAAACTTTTAACAAAATCGTAACACAAATTAACTCGTACAATATTTTCCGAAAACTAACAGGTATCGGAGACCGAACTATTTAATTTAATCGCCGGTATAAAAACAATTGTTCTCGAATATTTTCTTCGTTAATTATAACTTTCTTTACGATAATTAAATTAGGTTATGAAAACTTACTTATTACACAAATGCACAACACTGCTTTAACCTTTTTTTAAACTTTGAACAAATTCTAGAGAGATTAGCACTTCCAGGGCAATTCCTTTTATACCTTTTTGGTTGTTACTAAAAATTCAATTTTTTTTCAGCCATTTTACCTATGTAACTAAGGCTCTGATTGGTTGACCCATTTTAAAATTTGGACTAAAATAGAAATTTGGCCATAACTTTCTTATATATTAACGGATCTAAAAACTAACAACAGAAATGAAAACTACATAAAATTTCGAACAAAAAGATACCTAACAAGCTATGGTTCCTAAAAATAATATGCGAAATCACTTAATCTAACTTGAATTTGCTTATAACTATCTAAACTTACAAGCTACACTTAATCTAATTACATAAACGGAATCCTGGGAATATTTTACATAAGAACACATACTTTTAGAGTTAGAAATCTCGAATTTAAAGAAATTTTATGTGTATGTAAAAATATTCTAAATTCACCTCATATTTCACAAAATTTTGCGGTGAAATGCGATGTATCCTTTTAAAAACTGTGAGATACTGAGAAAGAACTCCTATTAATTACTTTAAGAGCATAATTAAAGTCTAATAATATGAAAAAACTAAATTTATGCAAAAAACCTAGAAATTATAACCTAACCAAACTTAAATCTAAAATAGCAAATAACTTATATTTAAAAATGTTTTTATCACTCAAAATGTTATGTTAGAGGTTTGTAATACTTGTCTTTATTATTTTCACTGTTCATTTCTAATGCATAGTGTCATATAGTGTTGCATTAAAAAAGTCCCTTCGTCTAACACACTTACTGGAATTTTCATTATAAAAATGTATATAACTATGAATGTCTTTATGTTAAACTATTCTATGCATTGTTCTTGCTATTAAACTTATATCACAATGTTTGTAACAGAGTTGCATTCAAAAATATGTGAGAAAAATGTCTAATATGTCCATATTATAACCCTTTTATGAAATTTTCACATTTCCTGCATTCTAAAATTATTTACACAATATCCCTAATATAATCCTAGCTATACAATTTATGTTTAAACACCTGTAAAGTGTTCACTTGCCAAAATACCCTTGAAAAATTGACTTTTATTGAAATAAAGGAAATACTAAATTGACTTTAAGTGTATTTAACATTCTTGACATTTTGTTGGTAGCACAATGCTTTTATGATGAAACCAAAATGTATAAATAATATTAGACTATTTTGTACAAAACAAATCTACTTTAAACACATCGTGAACCAGATTTCTATCAAACAATGTCTCGCACATGTATCGAGCTTGAAATCACCCCTTTTTATAACTAAATTATCATTTAAACTGTCCGATCCTTCTTTTACTTCTTTCTGAACATCTCAATATATATATTGAGATGATTAGATAAGAGTAAGACAGGGATTGGAGAGTTTAAACTAGGAATTTCTTTAAAAAAAGGGTTGAAATCAAGCATGATATGGTTACGATGCAGTTAATTGATGTAATTTGGCTTAGGATGGCAAGAAAGTGGATTTGTTTTGGTTAAAACAGTCTTAATAAAATTTATACATTTTGGTTTAATCATAAAAAGCATTGTGCTACTTAAAAGAATGTCAGGAATGTTAAATAAAGTTATTTCTGTAAGTTCGATTCAGCACTTAGTTTTGTCTCATTAAATTTCAGTTATTTAAAAGTATTTTGGCATTTGGATGTTTTACAGGTGTTTAACAGATACTGTAGAGTTAGGTTTATATTAGGGACATGTTATAAGTTAAGTTAAGTGCAGGAAATATGGTAAAATTCAAGAAAGGGTTACTATACGAGCATAATTTGATAATTACTCACATTATATATGGAAGCGGATGTGTGATAAACTAAGTAGTGCATAATAAATATGAATGACAATGTATAGAACAATGTTACAGAAAATTATTTACATGCAAATACATTTTTGTTCGAATTTTGAAAAAGTGTGTTAAACAATATGATTTCTTAAAGTGACTTAAATTTAGACAATACAAGCAATATGAACTATGAATATAATAAAGGCATTTTTTACAAGTTGTATGGATAACATTTTGGTGAATATGAACGTTTTAAAACGCAAATTATTTGTATATTTAGAAAAAAGTTAGGTTATGTGATAAATTTAATATTTTTTACAAATTTATAGTTTTTTAGATTAAGTTAGGCTTAAAATGTGTTGTTAATGTGATTAATAGGAGGTTTTCCTCATTTTCACACAGAAATTTAATATGTACAAGGCATTTGAACGCAAATTTTGTGAAATGGGGTGAGAATACAGATTTACTTTGGTAAATATAATTTTCCTTTAAATTTAAGATTTTGAACATTTAATGAATGTTTTCCAATACAAATTTTCATCAGTATTACATATATGTAGTTAATTTAAGTGTAGGTTGTAAGATTATTTAGATATAAGCAATTTTAAGTTGGAATAAGTCATTTCGCAGAATATTTAAGAGAACTATATCAAGTTGGGTATCAATTTATGCAGAGTTTAACACAGATTTCATTTCTGTTATCAAAATTTAAATCCATAGTTTTATAAGAAAGTTATCGCATATTTTCTAATTTAGGTAAATTTTCAAAATTATTCTGACCAATCATAGACATAGTTACATTATTTAAATTTCTAAAAAAAATTGAAAAAGTGGTAACAACTAAAAGGGTATAAAAGGAATTGATTTTGAGCATACTCTCTTTCTATATTTCTCTCTACAATTTTCCATTTGTGTGCAAAGTTTAAAAAAGTGTAGTGTTTTTGTGCAAAACAAGTAAGTTCATTAACCTCAATAATTATCGGGAAAATTAAATACAAAGTTAACGGAGAGACGTGAAGTTCAAAAACAATTGTTTTTAAACCTACATTTGTTTAAAAATAAAGTTAGGTTACCGATACCTGTTCATATTCGTAAAGTTTAGTACGAATTAAATTTCTTATTTGTGACGATTAATGTTTAACGATTTTAAAATTTCGTTTGTTTAATTTAAATGCTGATTACATTTTTCCATAATAAAATTGTAATCATTCTTCTTCAAATTGATTTTTATTTTGCTGCGACATTTTAAATAATCAACGTTTGAATCGGGGCCTAAAAAGAAAGTGATATTAATTTAAAGTTTATATAATTATAAAACATTATTTAAACCGATAAAGTTTAAAATTCTTAATACGATTAAATAATATCGTTATCGATCAAAATTTGTGGTTGGGTGAAACCGTAAAGCTTAAAATAAAACCGTTTACCTAAACAAAGTGACCAGCAACCTGAGGGCCTGTGCGAAGATATTAGGTGAATTGTAGCGTCGAACTTCGTTTATCAAGTATTTCGATCATCTTGGAAGGTGCTTGCATGTACAAATGGAACCAGCTGTATGAAGACATCCGTTTGCAGATAGGACTTTGCACATGTGAGTTAATTTTTGATCATAACCCTGTTTACTGTGACTTTATTTGTGTGATTTCCTGCTATTATTATTTGTTTATGTATAGGTGTAAATGTTTATGTAATAGTTGTTTAAACACCTGCAAAACAAGTAAAAATTCAGTTTATTTCCAAATTTTATATTTCAATTATTCAACTATAATTATAATTTCAACAAGTCATTATTTAACAAATTTGACATTTTTAGCAATTGAGTTCATTAAATTCATAACGCATGCGTTATAGTATAAATTTTGTTAAGATACATTTAAGATATACAATTTTTTTTATAAGTTGGAATCCACATAATTTCGAACCAGAAATAATTTCCCTTTAAATCAGAACTCTATCTCCTAATTGAGATTAGAGCTAGTCCGGTGCATCATAAACAACAATAGTATATTATTATATTTTAATAATTGCCAATAATAATTAAACTCTATTCCCAACATTTAAATAAAAATCTTTCCCTTACATAAATCTTTAAATAAAATTTACCCATTGCAAATTATATATATATATATATATATATAAGGTTTAATGTCCATTAACAGGACAGTAAATTTAAATTAATACAAAATGTATAGTGTAACTCAAATCTTACAATGATATTAACAGAAGTTATTGCTCTCAAGTAAAACTAAAATATACTGCAAACTGTAATTTGGTACTGATAAATTTTTGTAATTCAAACTTGAAATTTATTGAAAAATTTGTCAGGTTACAATAATGGACTATGCTTTTCAACACTGAGGTAAATTTCTTAGATACATACATGGGTGTTATTGTTGATACACTGCTTACAATATATTCTTTGTACTAAATTGTAGTGGCAGTTGAGCCTTTATTTAATACAAAATTGTCATTTCAACTTTCTGCTGAGTTTTATGACTGTGCTGTTTAAGTCAGCAGATTACAACTTGCATTGATTAGAATGGAGACGGAAGTAATACCACAAGTTAAAATAACCTAAATATTACATTACAATTAAAAATATGTTTAATATTCTTTCTACAAGAAATATTGTGAATATCGTACTTACCTCATTTATGAAATTATTAACATATTTATAGTTACTTTTATTTCAATTAATATAACAAAGAGTTACCGAAGCAATGTATAGTGAATAACATTATCGATAATTAATGCACTAAAAGTAGGTAGATACTTATTTACATTGTTTTAAAATAACTAAAATTATAAGCTATATTATATTGTTCTTCAATATTTGGTTTAAACTTTTATATAGCATAAATAATGATTAATTTTATAAGAAAATGTGTATACATTTTTTTTTATTTTAGAGGCTGCAAAATTATCCTAAAATATTGTTATTAAAATTATTTCATTTTTTTTATTTCCACTTTGTAATTTTGAAAGTCATGTGTTGTTCTACACCACATTACTTAGAGTTACAAAATAATATCAGTTGCGTAGTAGGCAGCATTACAAGCACGATGTTTTACGCAATTAATTTGACGCTGGCAAAACATCTCCATATCTAAGTACTGTTGATATTCATACAATGGAATAAGTTCTTCAGAGTAACTTTAACAATTTGCCTGGATTATAAAATTTCTAGGCTGAATTACAACCGGAAATATTTAAGGGCTATTTTGTGCATTTTAGGTCTACTCTGGAAAGAATTTCATGGAATTTTGAAAACCTCCACTCCAATTATGCAACTTGGTGCAACTTTACTCTCTCCTTATATTGTACTATACAAGTCAAAATATCTTCAAGGTCACTCGTACTCTGGTGGTGAGAATTGAAAGCTTTTGGAGCTCTTTCAAGATCAAACTTTTGGCGGGGAATTTAAATTTTTGGAGCGAAAAATGTAAAGCTAAAAATAGAAGATGCAAGATCATCATATTCTTAGAAATCTAAAAATAGAATTTTCAAGGTCAAGGATTGTTGAGCATTTCTTAGAAATCAAGAAGTAACTAAATTGAGTTTAGGTCAATAGGTCCATAAAGTGAAAGCAGATCAAGGCGGGGGCCATCATCATCACATTACAATCCTTAGAAATCTAAAAATAGAGTTTTCAAGCAAACAAGAAGTAGTTTTCAAGTCAAAAGAGGTTATTAACCCCGCAGAGGGTATCATATTATATTTCTGAGAAATATAAAATACATGGAAACGAGAAGAGTGCCAGGTTGCTGTATATGCCAATAAGTAACGTGAAATGACTAAATTGAGTCAGTCAATAGTCTAAACTAAAAGTAGATTAAAATAGTGATGGTGGTAGTAGTAGTAGTAGTAAAAATAAAAATGAAGAGACACAAGATGAAGGTTATTCTTCTCCTGTCACTGAAAGCTTCTAATGAATACTTAATCGATTGTACTTATTATAAACTATCGAACGATACTCATCATGCAAAACATATGGAAATTGTATACAGTCCACACCTCAATCTTGCACCAATAGTGCGTATGGGGTGTCGCAACTGTGATCAAAGCAATAATGTAGTGTTGGATATGAAGGAATGGAATGAGCTTCTAAGATGGCATTCATATATAGAATTACAATTTTTCCGATCCCAAGAAATTTAAAACAGAATTGATTGGCCAATGTAAACGAAGAAGAAGATATAATCCATGATCAACATTATGAATCTCTATCTAGCAATCTTGGTATTTATTACAATTGGGAATTGATTAAAGGATATGACAGAATTTTGAAAACTATTATGATAGCAAACTACAACTGCTGTTCTTGCACATTCAATTCACATAGTATAGAAGAACTATTCAATTTAAAGGATATAATAAGCTATAGATTGGAATTTCTTGAATCTTACAATCTGGCGTGTTTTTATGAAAAGTTCATACAAGTTGTTGACTACCGTCGTTTTCGTGAGAAAGAATTCCGTGGTGGTGATGATGACATTAATAAAGACATTGAAGATGTTATAAATGCTAAGTATAATATTAATTCACATAACACTGTATGATTAATGAAAATATTGTGTTATCGTCCTGCTTATCTAACGTATATCATTTACTAAATAAAGAAATATTAACTATGATTTGTTTTTTTGTGATCTCAATTTAGGTATAAATACCCTGATTTATCCATCTAGTTAAACAATGTTAGGTAAGAAGCTAAAGAGTGTAGGTGGTGGTTTAGTGAATACGATAATCAATAAACATCCGTTTGAATCGCATTTAACTTGTTACCAGTATTGTGGTCCTGATACAAAATTAGAGAAACGACACGCACACGGTGACCCCAGTATTAATGAATTAGATTCTCAGTGCAAACTTCATGTTATCAGTTACAGAGATTACAAAGATTTAGAAAGTGGACATAAAGCAGATAAAATTTTACAAAAAAAGCTTGGGGACGCTTTAAATTATCAGACGTAACGTTAGGTGAACGAATTGCAACTTTAGCAGTCAGTACCACCATGACAGCAAAGAGAAAATTAGGAATGGGGTATAAACGTCGATCTAACCTGAAGAAGAGGAAAGAAAAATATCAAGGTTCCTAGAGTAATTCCCATACCTAAACAAGGAGGATGTTTACTATTTCTTATTCCGTTATTCACTGGATTATCAGAAATTGATGGATTCGCTGGCGGTGCATCAAAAATGGCAAAACATTGCAAGAAGAGACATCGCGCCATAATCGTATAATAGAATCGATCGCTATAGGCTCCGTGAATAAGAAAGGCGGTGCACTTTATCTAAAACCATACAAATCTGGTGGTGGTGCGTTATAATTAAAACAGTTTCCAAAAAACTGAATAGACTACCCGAAAGACCGTTAACAGATATTGATTTAAAGAAATACACCAAAAATGGGTGCTACTTTAGGGATATTTTTATGAGAGATAGCATGCCTAAATTACCATGAAAAAATGAACCAGGAATTATTAACTTACATAGCCAAAGCGGACCAGGTACACATTCGGGGATCTAAAATTTATTATAACCACAACCAAGATCAAGAATTTAATACAATTATTTGCGGACACCTATGCCTGCAATTTTTATATAAATAATCAATACAACATCAAATTTTCTCAGTTATGCCAATAACATTCAGTTTAGAAGGTGTTGGTAACACAGCTAGCTACAACTTCTGCCCACCGATAGAGTTAGATTTGAGGAAGAATTACATTATTGGATTGGTTGGATTTTACGGTTGCAACATCATTAGAAACATTTATACAGGCAACGATAGATTTTATTTTAGAACAAATCCGTCTCATTTGCAAGTGATTAATATTCCACACGGTGCATATGAGTTAGATGGACTTATCGATTATCCAAAATCTAAGATACCGACAGAAAAGTTTAGCATTAGAGCAAACAACAATACACTTAAATGTGAGATAAACAGTTATTAGAGAACGATTTTACTAAAGAAAATAACGTTGGCCTCATGCTAGGGTTTGAGTCTAAAATATTAGAACCAAGTATTTTAAATATGTCTGCGTTAGACATCCAAGTACTTAAACACTAATCTACACGTAGAGTGCAGCATTATAAAAGGATCTTATCGAAACGGGAAACCTGCAAAAGTATTATATGAGATTGACGTTTCAGTTCCACCAGGTTATCGTCTAGATAAAACACCCAACAATACTCAATATTTAGAAGTAAACACCAACATAATTAGTAATATAAAAATTAATTTGACTAATCAAAAGGGTGAATTAATAGACTTTGGTGAAAGTGAATCATTCACAGAACGCTTAGAACTAAAAGAACATGGGTCTGGGAATTAATCAACGACGAATTCCATCTTTCAAAAATTCATATAAAAGACATCATCCCTACAGTAAGTCATTAATTAGTCATCAACCTTCATTGCGGTTAACATCTGCAGAGAAATACTTTTTAACGTCAATTGGTTTAAAAGTTCCCACCGACAATGGCTGAATCATTAAACGTATTTGATACTATAATTAAATCAGATATTCACACTTATCTTCCGTATGTATCTTCTAAATATGGACCTCCTGAAAAACTACGCATCTTAATTCAAAGCCAAGATCTAATTACGGCTACTTACGATAGTTTTCTGTACAAAGAAGGTAAGCTTGAGGTCAAAAAAGAAGATGAAAGAAAATCATGCAACATAACCAACAATTTTCCCAACCTTCTTTTCGAAGAAATTCGTTATGAGTTAGTTGGTCAACCAGTGGACGTTTGCAGAAATCCAGGCGTAACACCTACACTTAAGGGATATATTTCTTACACGGCAAGCAAGAGCAAAGCACTAAGCCATTTGGGGTGGTCACCAAAGAATGAAGAACCATTACAAGTAGAATTCGATGAGAAAAATGGAGGAAAATTTTTTACCACATATTTGGAATAATGGAGGATTATCGTCAAGTTATTGTGAATATGCGTCAAGAGCTGCTTTTAATTCGATCTAGAACTGCTACTATGGTGATGTTGATGCGACAATAACTTTAAATAAAATTAAATGGAAAGTACCACACTTAACACTTAGTGATTCTGCGAAACTTAACTACTACTTACAGTAAAATTCCAAAGCAATTAATTCGTGACAATGCGAATCTATTTATATTATTTGAGCAAGATGAATTAAACTTAAAACATGCGTATGAGGATCATATAAGTCCCACCATAAGCATGAAATTGTTTCGGGACATGTGTTCAAAGTGCTGGGTAGATCCGTTTGGTTTCATGGTCATAAACAAGGACGCTGAAGTTAATAATAGTCGCTATAGGAAAAGATTTGATGAATATAATACCTTAAACTGCTTACAGTAGTTTAGTAGGTACTGATCTGTTTAGGTATTAATAGCTATCTGTTTAATGGAAACAGCTGTCTGTTTGAGGTAAACCGGTATCTGCTCAGTAAACCCGTTTTGATAGAATGGGTAACAAGGAAATGATATTAAAGAAAAAAATTATTCGTAAAATAATACAACAGAAGTATAACAGTATTAAAACTGCTCGCATTGATAATGAAAGAACATTTGAATGTACTTATAAACCCATAATAAAACCTCTAACTGAAATAGTAAATAAAATCAATCAACATTAAAAAACAGCTAAAAAGGAGCCCATTGACGTTAATCCCAAAAAACCACCCCTATTCATATTTCCAAGAAAGCACGCTACTACCCCCACTAGCCCACTCGCTCAAATTTAACGGACCCCAGGCTTCACTCCATTAGGTGATCCAAGAAAGGGTGCTACTAGTCCACTAGCTCAGCTTCCGTTCTTTCAAACGAATCCTCCTCCAAGTCTTCGTACACTATCCTTCTTAGATTCATCTGTTGTAGGAGAGATTAATACTGAGGAAGAAGACAAACCTCTTAGTGTCACAGATGATTCTACTACCCGTAATGAACCCATCTCAGAAGAATTTCTCGAGCAGTACATGAATTACCTCGTGTATACGTTGAACGTATTATGAGGGTTCCTGAAGGTGCCATTGATCATACTTATGGGGTCCACTATGATACCAAAACTGACAAAATGGCAATTGGTAATACTCCTGTTACAATTAAAGGAAACGATATGGTTATTAAAAATGTCACGTACAGAGAGACTCCAAGTTTATATGATCTGCTTATTATGAATGAACCCAATTTAAATCTAGTAAATTTAAAAGATAGAAAAGATTACAAAAGTATTTTAGAAGCTACGAATGTTGCAAGGCGAGGTTATGACGTAAGTGGACAAATTCGAGGAAGCCGCAGCATAAAGTATACACAAATAATCAAACCTTTGCTATCATCATCATCACCCACAACCAAGGGAGGTGGAGCTATGTTCTTTAAGGAATTAACAAACAGGCTGATTGAATTCAAGAAATTAATCCCTCAGTTTAAACTGATTGATGGTAATCAATTTGATATCGAGAATAGGAGACTAAAAATGTTGCCAGTCGCATAGATCCTCAAGATTTCATCACTAAGCAATACTATTTATCAACAAGGTTCAATTTGAATGGAAACCGTTTGATTCAGTTGGCGGGCCCGGAAGAAGATGGTGATGCTATAAGTAAAGGATATCTTGATTTTTGTTATACAAGCAGTTCAGAAAGCTTTTAAAGGAAACTCTAACACTTATCATCATCAACTTAACGTCAACGAATTACATTAACTTGCACGAAAAAAATGTAAACGAACGCGAACAATAGTTAAAGATTTTGATGACCTTTGGCGAGCAGATTCAGCTGAATTTAACACATACGCCAAACAAAATAAGGGCTATAAATATATATTAGTGGTTATCGACTGTTTTTCGAAATACTTGTGGACTAAAGGATTAAAAAAGGAAGCAGGACAAGAAGTTACCAAGGCCATGCAAACAATCTTCAAACAGGGTCGGGAACCTAAAAATTTGCGGACAAATGCAGGAAAATAATTCTACAATGAACATTTTACTAAACTAATGCAGCGTTATGGAGTCAATCATTCTCGACCTATAGCACAAGAAAGGTAGTAATTGTGGAACGTGTTATCAGAATCATAAAGTGTGCTCTATATAAGACGTTTAGCCTACAAGGATTGATACAATTGATACCATAACCATGGATTATAACAATCGTAAGCATAGAACTACCGGAATGAAGCCTAAAGATGTCGGTAATCATACAAAGCTAGCGGCTTACACTCACATAAAAAAATTCGGTATGAATCGATATTGTGTGGGTGGCATAGTACGAATCAGTAAATTTAAAAGTATTTTTGCCAAGGAATACACACCCAATTGGTCTAGTAAACTATTTAAGATTGTGAAAATTTATATTACTAACTCCACTACGTACATATTGGAAGACATGAAATGAAAACCTGTACTGGGAGGGTTTTATGAACATGAATTACAGAAAACTAAGTATCCCGATGTGTATCTGATAGAAAAAGTGCTTCGCTCCAAGAATAATAAGTAATTTGTGAAATAAATTACTTATATTAGTTATATAGTTTGTATTAAAGGATGTAGCTCTTAGATAAAATAAAACACACATGAAAAATAATTGTATTTTATTTTAGTTCATTAAATATTACATAAAACGTTTTACTAAAATTTCATTATCTTATATAGTAAACCTAAAGTACTTCTATAATCATTTAAAATACTTGATGGCCATATTCCTGAATCTGGCCGCATATCCATCCTAAGTAAGAATTTGTATTTCTTTCACCTTTATGAATGTTTTCTAATATCCAAGGAAGGCAAAGACCCCCTAGCTCCCTCTAGTTACAGGTCTATCAGCCTTACTTGTTGTTTGGGTAAAATTTTGGAGAGAATGGTCAGTAACAGATTAAGGTGGTTACTTGAATCTAAAGAGCTAATAGTTCCGAACCAGGCAGGATTTCGAAAGCATCGGGCGACGACGGATCAACTTGTGTACCTGGAAAATGCAATTCAAAACTCGTTCCAGCGGAGACAGCATACAGTTGCGGTCTTTTTCGATCTCGATAAGGACTACGACATGACTTGGCGATATGGCATTCTGCGAAAATTATATAATTGGGGAATACGTGGCAATCTACCGTTATTTATATCGTCCTTTATGAACAATCGCACGTTTAGAGTTCGAGTGGGAAATTCCCTATCAACTATTAGGATACTAGAAAATGGTGTGCCACAGGGATCCACGCTAAGCGTAATCCTTTTTGCAGTTGCCATTAACGACCTAACGTCGTCTGTTGATGCTACTGTTGGAAAATGTTTATATATAGACGATCTTACCATCTTTCATTCTGGACCCACGATCGGACCCGTCAGTCGAAAGTTACAGGACGCAATAAACCGTGTCGTTTTAAATGCAGAGAGAAAACGTACTGCGTACACTTCTGCAGACTTCGAAGACCTCATTACGACCCTCTTCTGTATATAAACGGCAATCCGATACGGTGTAAAAGCTCAGCGAAGTTCTTGGGGTTAATATTTGATGCTAAACTTTCCTGGCACGAACATGTTCAAAAGCTTATAATTAAATGTAAATTAGCCTTAAATGTCGTCAAATGTTTAGCGAATACTAAATGGGGAGCTGACCCTGATGTTCTACTACGAGTATATCGGTCTTTGGTATTGTCTAGGATTGAATACGGCTGCGTGGTATATGGCTCCGCCCGGAAATCTTTACTGAAGCGTTTGGACCCTATACACCATGCGGGGCTTAGACATTCTATAGGAGCCTTTCCAACAAGTCCTATAGTAAGTATATGTAGTGAAACTGGGATTCCACCTTTAGCAGTACGGTTTCAAACGTTACTCCTAAGTTATATGATTGGAGTTAGGGCACAACCAAGACATCCGAACTACCCTCTTATGGGTCAGAACCTCAACGTATACAGAGATCGGCAAAGCATTACGAGACCGGCATGCGTGAGAGCACAAGAATTGCTCGAAATTCTGCAGTTTCCGTTACCGGAAATGTTACCCATAGGTACAGCAGAAATTGCTCCATGGCTAAATTCAGAAAGTAATATTCGTTATGATCTCACGGTATTTATTAAAGATAAGGACTCCGCAATTCTGATCTCCTATAACTTTCGGGAAATCCTTAGCGAATACCCAGGGGCAATACACATATACACAGATGGGTCCAAAACCAATTCTGGAGTTGGATCATCATTTGTCGTGGGCGACGTTGCTCACGTATGGACCCTTCCTAGGCATGCGTCCATTTATACTGCGGAGTCATACGCAATCTGGCAGAGTCTGCGATATTGCGATTTAAAATCCGACAGGCATAGGTTCATTATAGCCACTGATTCACTCAGTGTCCTTCAAGGTATCTCTGATCCTTTCTCTGATGATCCCCTAATACAAAGCATAACTTCCTTAACCAAACACCTTTGCGATATAGGGAAACGAATAACCTTCATTTGGTTACCTAGTCACGCAGGCATAAAGGGAAACGAGTTAGCCGATCGAGCTGCTCGGCAAGCGGCGGATCGAGATACCGTCGGGGTAAACATACATAAACACCTCGACGTTAAAAGGCACGTAAAATCACTTTGCTATGATGTTTGGGCATGGGAATGGGGTAGGGTCAATAACGAATTAAGCTCTATTAAAAACACAACAAACAGATGGAGACCACCATTCCAACTTTCAAGGGCTGAGCAGGTTAAGCTGCATCGATTAAGAATTGGTCATACGGCTGTTACTCACGCCCATCTGCTTGAGGGCCAAGAACCCCCTAGATGTCATCATTGCGGTGAACGCTTGACCGTAGCCCACTTTCTGTGCCAATGCGATGGCTATAGTGAAATACGACAACGTCTGGGTCTGTCTGATAATAAAAGGGATAACCTTACGGACACGACCAAAATTAAAGCCAGCATTACTTTCATGCGCGCGATAAATATTTTTAACAAAATTTAACATTAGCTTCGGAAACTATAGGGTCGAATTAATAACGACAGCTGGTTAACGAAAAATGGAAAATAATATTGGGAATAGTGCCAATGACCTTAGCAGTCGACACACTACATTTTAAAGAAAAAAAAAAAATATCCAGTTGAAAATTTCATAATGTTCTTCGTTTTCCCACGGTTCAAACTTATAGTTGATGCTTTGTTGTATTAATATTTCAATTAAAATATCAAGGCACTTGTAATTAGCATAATATGCTGCTTTCTCGATACATTCAGATGCAGAACATTTTGGCAAAATATATAGACACCGAAAATTTGGGAGTATTAAAGTGGAACGTTTAAGCAGTGAGTTGGCTGAAATTGTGAACAGTTAAAGTACATTGTTAGTCGTTGTGTGTATGAGTGAGAGAGGGTAGATTTATGTGAGAGAGAAACAAACTATGAACAGTTAAAGTACATTCTTAGTTGCTTATGTGTATGAGTGGGAGGAGGTAGATATGTGTCAGAGAGAAGGTATTTGATCGTTATTACGCAGCGAGTTTGACAAATAATTTTTGATTTATACAGATTTACCGTTCATTATGCCAAGTTAAAAAATAAGACATTCACTATAATCATTTTCATGAGTTAATTAATAGTAATAAATCACATTATAAATATTATCTAATTAAAGCAATTATAATATAAAAATTATGATTTGAAAATTTTAATGTACAATGCTGACTAATTAAAGATAAATATAGACTGTTTGCATTCAAACATGCATACAATGTGAAACAACTGCGCACATTATCTTATAATTCTTGATGCAGTTCACTATGTATAATATTTGCCTCATTGAAAATTGAAAATTTGGGGTCCTAATCAAACTAAAATGTTTGAAATGGTTCAGTAACATGCATGTGCGTCTCTTCTGAGCTTACGTAAGTACAAAAAAGGTGCTTTAAGTGATGTTGAATTGGTTAATTTAAGGACCATTTTTCCCATTTTGATAACTTTATACATGAAATGAATAAATTGCCACTTATGCAACACAATCATGTTGAATAACAATTTTTTTTACTGAGAATTAGGCGTAAATTTAAAAATTCAGGAGCGCGTTATGTTTTGGACTTATCTAAGGTCCTCCCCCGCTACCCCCACCACACCCTGCAAAAAAGAAAGTCCGCGTCGGCTTGTGTTTCGTCTCTTTCCATTAGATAGCACGTATGTCGTTTAAATTTTCTTTTTAACATTTTACACCTACACACACTTCCTTTCTATTCCATGAAGATTGTTAAGGTAAACGTCAATCATATATGCAATACTACTTTCACTATTGCATATGAGTCTAGAACGTTTATTTCATTTAAAGTTAAATATAAAACCATACATAGCTTTATGGGTAATGCCTTTTAAAATTACAGGCTTTTTCCAACAATTTTGATTCATTATTAAATAGAAATACAAAAATCATTCTACATAAAATTCATTTAAATTTTACAACATATAAAGCAATTTTTTATTTTTGAACTCGGAGCTGCTTCATTATTCTATTATTTCATACAGCCCCAAATCTAGTTTTAATTCTTTTAAAATTACAAGCTGTTACAACCTTGATTCATCATTAAATAGAAATACAAAATTCATTCGAAGTACAATTCATTTAAAAACTACAAATTTTACCTGTATAATTAAACCAGAATTCCGAAAACACCCCTTTATACAACTAATGTGAAAATTAATTCAAAAATTAAATTAAACAAGGTTGGCTTTGTAATAAAACGAATACGTTTTCAATAAGTAGATTACTTAATCTCCTGTATAAACGACCTGTTTATACGTTTTAACGCAATTAAAATATAACAATTGAAACCATCCCGTTTTAATAAATAACAAATTATTCTCTGTATTACCGAAACTTTCCATTTATATAAATTCAATTGAAATAGTTTATTGACATCAATTGACCACATCTGTTTGCATAGTTTCCTTAATATTTAGTAAAACGCAAATAAATTGAGGGCTAAATATCTCGGTATTAAATTAACCGTTTCAAACCTGTATATAGAATTTAAGCTTAAGTAATAATTTAGTTTTCTTTTCCCATTATCGTGTGTATATAAGAATTAATTAATTATCTCAGTAATTTTAATAATTGCAGATGCATTCGCATTACGCATGCAATCTAGACCATTTATATTATTCTGACATTGACCTAGTTTTGTAAGAGCATTAATCCCCTATTACGATTACACTGAACCTGAAACCCATCCAGACCGAATGATTAGAAAATAATTAACATCGAATTAATTATTTACCTGTTCCACCAGATGTTCTGTATCAACTCGTTAACCTCAAACCATGATTAGTACTTACTTAAATTATCATTATAGTAAATAATACTTACCCATTTAGTATAATTATCCAATTAATCTGGAGAAAAGGCCATTATATATATATATATATATATATATATATATATATAATCAAATGTTGTTTAAATCGTGGCTGATTTAAGTTAAATTAAACATTATTAATTGAAAGATTTAGTGGGTAAGGCCAATTGGTTGTGGGCTAGTTTAAAATAAAGAAAAGATCCTTTGTTCATATAGGGAAGCTTTGTAAATTTATTACCTTTGTCAACCAATCTACAAGTTTAAGTTATGCGTTGATAATACATATAAATTAAGATAAGATGAATTAACTTACGATCGTGGATACAGTTAAATAACATTGAAGCAGCAATTCGAAAGAAGATATTTCTAATTTAAATTTGTAATTAGATGTCAAATATCAATTTTGGACTTTGACAAAAAATTAAAATTACTTGTCATAGTTATACGGAAAAACAAAGAAAATGGTTAATGAAATCAATGATAAGTAGATTAATATGTTGAATGTGATTGTGTGATAAGTGTAAAAGTGTTATGAATAGGATTATTTAAGATTATTTGAATGTCTATTATTACATAGGACTTTTACTTCTATGTGGACATTCTGGAGATTAATACTCAAATAGACCTATTACGTGATAACTCTTCTTACACTAAACAAAATGGTAAAATCACACAAAATAAATCCTTCTGTCACTAAGGGTTAATTCCGTTAATGGTTCATGGTCCTATGATTTCTGTGTTATATCTAGATTTAAAGTATGTTAGAATATTAATTATGTTTAAATTTTGAGTGTCACTTCTCTTATTTTCAGTAACTTTATAGTCTGTACAGCGTATATGGGCCATTTCTAATTAAACTATTCTTTTGAATAAATTTGATTCAGAGGTCCAAAGACTTGCACTTTGTCGAAATAACAGGGCTGTGTCCAGTGGAATGTACAAGTGTTGAATGAACAAAGCACAAGCATCTTTTACCGAAACTCTTATTGTCACTGCGGTGTGATGTTAAGTCTATATCTAAGATTCCTTGAAGTCATGCCGATATATCGATATGGTTACAAATTTACTACAAGGGATCTTATATATACATTTGTTTTATCTAAAATGGCGGTCTTATCCTTAAGCTGACTGAATAGATAAATGTTAACTCTTTTAATGTTTTAGGGGCTATGATGATGTTCATTTTATCTAGTTTGAGAATTTTATTAATTGTTAAAGGAGTAAGAGTACTAATGTAAGATAATTGAACTGTACTTTTTATATTTCAGTTTCCACCTCTTACGTCATTTCCAATGGTTCATTGTTACGTAAAAAGACTACTTATTGCTGATATTGTGTTGGTCATTTCAATGTTAGGTAGATGTATAGTAGTTTCATTTAACATTAGATTACAAGGATACGAATTGTCTTTGAGTAAAATATAAACAGTAATATCTACCAGTTTTTGTCTTAAATGATTGGATGGGACTTATTTTTGTATACCTAGTTTTTAAACCCAGTTAAACTAAATTTAGTACTTTCATTTTAATATGTGAATCTGATATAATAATTGAGGTACTTTCCTGAACTCGTCGGTTTCCTGAACCAGTCTAGGATTATGACATTAGAGTCATCTCGGATTAACAGAGTGTCCAAAAGTACACTGAATTTATCAGTTTCTTTTCGATTGTAATAATAAGTTGGTCGTTATACCTGTTGAAGACTTCAAGATTTCATCATAGTGATCTGGAACAGCACATATGATGTCGTCAACATATTTTTAAAATGGAACTCAAAACTTAGTTTAGGGATGACAGGTATCAAGTAAGTCATCCATGACGTATTGTAGCCACGATGGGCTTAATTTGGAATCCCATGGGCGTTCCTGCTATTTGTTTAAAAAATTGACCGTTGTATGAAAAAGGTTGGAGTCAAAAATAAATTCTGTTAATTTAATAAAATTATCTTTGGTAAGCGAACAATGTTGTTCTAAATTAGCCCAGTGGTTGTGAAATAGTTTTAATCTAAATTAATAGGTATGAAATTAGTAAAAGAGATTCAACATCCAGACTAATCAGCTTAAAGATTGAGATGGGATATGTTTATGAAATTGTTGACTGAATTCTGACAAATTCGAAATGATTATCTGAATGACATAATAATCGTTATTAATAAATTTAAGCCTCATGTAACAATCTTGGTTTACAAACTTTGTAATTTATGTTAGGAACCTCAATACAAGAAATAATTGGTCTCATTGACAATATAGGTTTGTAAAGTATTTAAATGGTAACCCATAGAAAACTTAGGAGCTACACACTAGTAGCATCATTAATCTGGATTTGGCTAGTTCATTAGTAATTTCTCTTTTTCTTTAGACTTGAAACTAAACTTATTGGATTTATTCTGAATATGTGTTGTTAAATTAATCTTGAGGAAATTTGGCTTGTAATGGATTGTATCATTAAGTAATAATTGATTGCAAAGATTCATTATATTGTTCTTTATACATGATAACTGTTACATTCCCCTTGTCAATGCATTTGTGACAATAATATTTGGGTGACCTGATAAAACTTTATAATTTATTCTGAACTTATCTTGCCTAAATAAGCTATGATATATATATATATATATATATATATATATATATATATATATATATATATATATACTACTTTTCAAAATAAACCGTTATAAATTATCGAGTCACAAAACAACGCGCATTTTGCGTTTGAAAAATACTCAATCTAAGTTTGATTACTTAGAACCAAATAGAAAATTCGTAAGTAAAAGATCGTCTACAACAGCCAGTCTGCTTTGCTGCCGAATCAACAGGCGTTACCAGAATTAAGTTTGAGTTATTGTTTATTGAATATTGTTTAATTTTTTCATTTACTGTTACAAATTTTATTTATATACCATTAATTTCAGCTTTCTGAATTTATTTTAATTTAATTATAAGTGTACCACAACTATGATTTATGAATATATGTATAAAACCTTCGTTTTACCTATGTTAATGTAATGTAAAAAATAAAACGATAAAGCAAATTTTACAAGATTCTCACATTAGAGGAATTAATTAACGTAGAATCATTATATACTATAAACATAACTCACTTGTTGTTTAATTTGTATTTTACAAGTAAACGATTACCAAATAGTTATTTATGTATTATTTAAACGAATTTTTTAATTGTGAGGCGTTTTTTGAGCAGTACTGCAAAACGCCTGACCATAAAAACAGTTATGCCGGAATGCATTATTAGAAATGTTATGCCTCAACGAGCACCATATTACAAAATTTAAGCAGTTCGAAAATTTATATTAAAAAATCATTTATGTTACAATTGATTTTACTGGTAATAGGACATTACCATCAATTTTAATAAGTTATATATTATGATTAATAAATAAAATTCAAATTCATGATCATTTATTTTTTTAAAGTAGAGTTCCTTCTAAATTTTGACCTATCAGTTAGATGAGTCTCATTGTTCTACCGATTTTATTTTATTTTTTAATTTTAACATAATAATATTTAAATTATTAAATTAATTAAATTAAACCAACATAAACCAAATTAGTTAAAAGTTTAAAGAATACATGCAGTTTATTATATATATATATATAAATAATTAATAATATATATATATATATATATATATATATCTTTCAAAATAAAGTTATAAATTATCATCACAAAACAACGCGATTTTGCGTTTGAAAATACTCAATAATTGTGATTACAGAACAATAGAAAATTAGCCAAAGAAAAGATCGTCTACAACCAAAAGGTGTATTGCTAATCAACGGGTTAACCAAATTAAGTTTGAGTTATTGTTTATTGAATATTGTTAATTTTTTCATTTATGACATTTTATTTATATACCATTAATTTCACGTTTCTGAATTATTTATGTTAATTTATGTGTACCACAACTATGATTTATGAATATATGTATAAAACCTTCGTTTTACCTTGTTAATTAATGTAAAATAAATAAAACATAAAGGCAAATTTTAACAAAATCTCCATTAGAGGGGAATTAATTAACGTAGTAATCAAATACATAAACAAACCACTTTTGTTTAAGTATTTAAAGTAACGATTACCAAATAGTTATTTATGTATTATGGTACAACGAATTTTTTATGGTGTGAGGCGTTATTTTGAGCACGAGTACGCTGGCTAGAAAAACGCCATAGGACCATAAAAAACAGTTATGCCCGGAATGCATAAAAAATGTTATGCCCTCAACGAGCACCAATACAAAATTAAGGCTAGCTTCGAAAATTTATTTAAAATCATTTATGTTACGTAATTGATTTTACTGGGGTTGTAAACGGATTCGGGCGCCACCCAAACATAAGGTAATGTCCAGGCGGTCTTTGGGTACAATCCCGAACGTATGCGGTTTCAAACCGTTGCTCCAGGTGCTACAGCAGAGGAAAATATTCAGGGTCGTATTCTGAGGTAGAAGATATACCTAAAACAAAATTAATTCGGACGGACGGCGGGTACGGAAGTTGACAAAGGTCACAGGCCCCTTGACAAACAAAACCCTTCACCAGTGATTGATGAAAATGAATGGTTCTTAATAAATACGAGCCCTATTAATTTATTTAGATTTCAACGGTGGATGTTTGTATGTAAGCGGTTATCAGTAGCAAAGCAACTTGCAATATCACGACTGTTTTAAACACAATTGAACTATTAACTTGATTTAAATGTCCAAAAAGAAACAATAGGGAAAACTGTTTGTATCCCTAAATTAATAAAGCTTATCTGAGCTTAAAATGAAGACTTGTTGACCTCTTTGATTATTTTTCGTTTCTTAGGAATGATTTCCTGGATGGTAGTATGATGTTAAAATTCGAAATCCTCGGTTGACCTTACGATTTGTGGGTCGATTATATTTAAAAGTAATATGGCAAAGGCATAACGGCCTAACATTATTAATGCATTGATTAGAAAAAGGTGGAACGAAATACATTTTTTTGTTGTAATGGAATCGTTAGAAATAATTGTTACTTGAGTTGTTAGGCGGACGATTGTAACACACTTGCAATATTAAATCCAATATTAAAATTGTTAAGAGTTTCAAAATCTGTTTAGTATTCTAATCCAATATACTAATTTTCTAATTACTAAAGGAAACTCAAATTGATGCTGACTCGATAATAAATCCACCAAAGGCGATTGTAAAACTGTACGTGTGGTACCGAGAATAGCGTGCAAGTCACTGATAAAATTCTTACCTGCTTTACCCAATTCCAAAATATAAATTTATTATACGTTTATGCAATCTGTTATGCGCCGTTACATCTCGATAAGCATTAAATTAAGTACTATAAATAATTACCGTGATTCATATTGACCGTCAAATAAATATAATGTTAAAGTTTAGTTATTCAGAATAAAATTATTTATGATAAACAAAAATCAAAGAGATCTAAGAGATTACCGTTAATTATAAATAGAAATTTTCTCTTTTATTCCGAAATTAAAGCTTGATAAACAACAATTTAGTTTGTGGTAAAACGCACATTTTATAGATAGAGATAAGTAAACCGAAACATTCAAAAATAGACTTTAAAATCCGATCAATATAGTTAAGAGAGTTTTAAATGAATAAAACAAGTTATAATTGAAACCGTTCTTATAAAATTGATCAATTTATATCTTAAAAAATTGCATTGTTAAATAACATTTTCGATATAAATAATGAAAGTTAAACCTGCAATAATTTCTATCACATGAATTCCAACTACAATAGGAATTGTAATCGCGTTACCCTTGTGTAAAGAAACTATTTTTAAGAACGCATTCCAGCCGTTACCATATGTGCAAGAAGCAACCGACTGTAAATTTCGAGTTATAACTATACAAAAGTGTTCGTAATTATTAATTCAGACATTCTGTAGAAAACATATTTTTTAGTAGAAAGTGGTCAAAATTGTATATCAACCGATCACTTATTTAATGACTTGGTGATGTTAAAGTAAGTACTAGATCATTACTTGATTTAAAAATAATTAACACAAGTCGATACCATGTGGTCTCAGCATAAAAGCATGCCCCATTTTTCATATTTTGTACTCTATATAGGGAAGTGCCGTGTCAAATGATTATTTTTTCGCTCTCACTGCTTTAAGTGCACTTACGAAAATTGTGTTTTGTTCATGAGTATGAGTTAAAGCGTAGTTTAAAATTGATTAGTATAATTATACTTAATAAAAACCCTCGATGTAATTAGGGTTGAAAACTAGTTAATTTATTTGGACAAGTAGTAAAAGTTGCTTTGCTACTGAACACCGTTTCCGTTTAAACCGTAATCATTGCAATTGAAATAAATTAGTAGAGCTCATATTTATTAAGGATCATTCATTTTCATCCATCATTGGTGAAGGAATTTTGTTTGTCAAGGGGACCTGTGACCTTTGTAAAATATCGTATCCACCTTCCGTCCCTAGTAATTTTGTTTTAGGTACATCTTCTACCACAGGATAAAACACTGGGTATTATCCTCCACTCAGATACCTGGAGCAACCGTTGGGAAACCGTACAAGTTCAGGATTGGTCCCAAAGACCGCCTGGACATTAGCTAATCTTTGGGTGGGCCCTGATCCCGTTTTCAAATAAAATTACCGTACCTTATAAGTATCTTAAATAAATTTATTTCCGAACGAGTTTAATTTTTATATTGGTGTTCGTTGAGGGCAAGCTTCACTTTGCCAACACCGAAAAACCCTTTACAATATTAATCAATTTAACTACTCTTTACCTCATACTCAGTAACAAAAATGTAGCTTCATCTATGTATATAAGGAGTGAGAACGAAAAGATAAAAATTCGGCCGTGGCACTTACCTATATAGAATACAAAATATTAGAAAGAGGGGTGGTTGATATTCCCAGGTTTCCTACGATGAGGCAGCAGCGTCACAAGTCGTTTTAATTAATATTAAATCAATTAATACATTTTTTTGTCACTTTCTACTAACAAATATACCTATTCTACAAAATGTTTTAATTAATAATTACGGACACTATTGTCTAGTTATAACTCAAATTTTACAGAAGTCGATTGCTTCTTGCACATATGTTAGCGGTCAGACTGTATTTTTAAAAATAGTTTCTTTACACAATGGGAACGAGATTACAATTTTCATTATAGTTGTCTACCTGGATCATGCGATGAAAATTATTGCAGGTTTAGCTTTAATTATTTGCATCGAAAATGTTATTTAACAATGCAGTTTTCCAAGAAATAAATTAATTTATAAGAACGGTGTTAATTATTAATTATTTTACTAATTTAAGACTCTCTTAATTATATTGATCGGGTTTGCAATTCTATTTTTGAATACTTCAGTTTACTTATCTCTAACTAATATAAACATAAAAGGTTTTTAATGCAATTTTCCATCTAAAAGGTGCGTTTTAATACAAACTAAATTATTATTTGTCAAGCTTTAATTTCGGGATATCAATAAAAGAAAATTTGAATTTACATTAACGGTGTAATTATTTATAGTACTTAATTCAATTCTTATCAATGTGTAACGGTGAATACTTAATTAACTGCCGAACTTAATTACGGTTTTTGTTAGCGGAGTGAAAAGGAAAAACTAATCTTCACAGTGGAGTTATTATTGAACAAAGATTCTTGTTTGAATGAACTGTATATCAACATTATATGCTGTATAAAACATTTAATTTCAAAGTTTCGTGAGTGAGTATTCCATAAATTCGTGTAATGTTGGCGCATCGTTTTGAATGCTATAAAACTGTATATTCACAAGAAAAAGTTTTTATTGTAGGTGTATTGAAAATAATCCAATTAATTTCAAGTTAGGTTATAGTTCTGATTAAAATAGTGTTTAAAATAGTAAATAATTTACATATGCAGGTTGTCACTATCGCTAAATCGACTTATTAGCTCATTTTACAACTTTTGGTCAAGATCGGCCATCATGTCTGGGTGTGTGTGTCTGTGTGTGTGTGTGTATGCGTGTGTGTGTATGCGTGTGTGTATGCGTGTGTGTGTGTGTGTGTGTGTGTGTGTGTGTCTGTGTGTGTGTGTCTGTGTGACTGCGTGTGCGTGTGTCTGTGTGTGTATGTATGTGTGTGTGCGTGTGCGCGTGCAGGTGCGTGTGCGTGTGCATGTGCGTGAGCGTGTGCGTGCGCGTATGTGTGAGTGCGTGCGTGTGTGTTTCTGTGTGTGTGTGTTTGTGTGTGTGTGTGTGTGTGTCGGTGTGTGCGTGTGTGTGTATGTGTCTGTGTGTGTTTGTCTGCGCGTGTGCGCGCGTGTGTGTGCGTGCGTGTGCGTGTGTGTGCATGTGTGTATGATAACTCCAGAACGAAAACACCTACTTACTTAAAATATAGTATTTAAGGTTGTTTTTATTTGGCGTAGTGCTGATTAGATTTGAGAAATCCAGCTGCGGAGTGGATGTGTGTGTGTGTGTGTCTGCCTGTGTGTGTGTGTATGTGTGTGTGTGTGTGTGTGTGTGTGTGTGTGTGTGTGCGGTATGCCTGTGTGTTTGTGTGTGTGTGTGTGTGTGTGTCTGTGTGTGTGTGTGTTTTTAAGGTCGTGTGGTGTTCCACACCAGATATTTATCAAATGTTTCTAAAACAGCTGCATATTTCAAATATATAAAAATATCTAGATATAGACCTTAAACATATCAACTAATTATGTTCTATGAAATTTTTTGATATGACGCGTAATTTAGCGGCAAAAGATTCCAAGGTAGGATTTAAGTATTCATTATCTGAATAACGATTAATTTTATAAGAAAAGGTGTAGACGTATTTTTTAAAGAAAATTTAATTTTGCATAATTTTTTTTTATAAAGTTTTTTAATGTAAAATGAAATAAATGTAAAAATTAAATAAATATGATTGAAAATGCTGATGCTGGCTGTATTATTGATATTTTTATAGACTTTGGAATTTTTTTTTAAGTTAACGTGTATGTGTCTATTAATCTTTATCTGCCATGAAGTTTTAAACGACATTCTGACATAGATTATTGTTTTTGTTTTTACAATGTTGCCTGTTTTCGTTATGAACGTATAAAAAAGGGGTTGCACAGTTATCAAAAAAAATTGACATTTAAATTATTTCATTTCCTTTAAGATCATCTAGATGTGTATTAACCTCTGTCTGTCACAAAGTGTTAAATGTCTGTTTGACATAGATTATTGTTTTTGCGTTTACAATGTTGCCTATTTTTGTATAAAAGATGTTGCATAGTTATCCTAAAAAAATGTTATTGAAATTAAACGTACCCTTTTTTGTGTTATGCTTTTAATAAACTAGAATGTGTTACATGTTATTATTACATT
The DNA here is from genome assembly GCA_036346205.1 of Vesta saturnalis. Classification (NCBI taxonomy): domain Eukaryota; kingdom Metazoa; phylum Arthropoda; class Insecta; order Coleoptera; family Lampyridae; genus Vesta; species Vesta saturnalis. The sequence goes on from JARFJB010000215.1 coordinate 181,269, forward strand.
GTTAATGCTACAAATGATTTCTTGAATTTAAGCAAAATGGAAATTTAAAAGTGTCAGCAAGTCTAGATAATATGGAGCCCATGTCAGTCGAACTCAACATAAGTCATATTCTCTATGAACATTATACTTACATTCAAAATTATTTTTGTTTGATTCCTCTTGAGATTCCCTCTGATACTGAAATGATTATGGAATCAACTCCCAACTCCTTCAACAAGTCACGATAATGTGCCTATTGATGGGATATCTTTAGATGATGAAAATACTGAAGTGAGTAATTGTGGTCATAACAAACACTTAAAAAAAGATACATGTAAATTGATAATTTAGTCAGACTTAATTCCTATTAGACATTGAAGTGAGTAGAATAGGGACACTCTTCCCTCCACTTTTTTTTGTGACGTCACAAACCCAGCCCACTTTTGAGCCTGGGAATTTCGAATGACGCCCACGTGGGGGTCGTATTTTTCACCTTGAGAAAGTTGTTTACCTTCAGAAACTGGTTCACCTTGAGAAAGTGGTTTACCTTGAGAAAGTTATTTATCTTGAGAAAGTATTTACCTTGAGGAACTGGTTGGCCTTCAGAAAGTGGTTGGCTTTGAGCATGGACTTACGCGAGAAATTTGAAATTTGAATTTTTTTTTAATAATGGGGTTCTTGTAAGGTAAGTGTAGGAACTATCTCTTGGACCTGGTCTTGCGCGGGAAATTTGAAATTGTTTTTAATAATAAGGCAACTAGCTCTTAGGCCTTCGCCCCTTGTGGTGACCCCCTTCGTGCAATTGTATGGAGGCTCCAACCTTATAAGACAAGTGTAAGAAATAGCTCTTAGGCCTTCGCCTCTTGTCGTGGCCTTGGCTGGAAATTTGAATTTGCTTGTGATTCCATCTGGCGGTATATTTCAAGGGCTAATTAGGGTTTGTTTATGTTGCTATCTAGCGGTATATACGGACTAATGAGTGCTTTCTGTAATAGAGGTGACCGCACCTAGAGGTATTTTTTTAAACGTACATACAGGTTCTTGTAATTGTTATGACGGAGAAAACTGAAAATAAGGGGCACTGTCACTAACATGTAAGACAAGTGTTGGACGCTTGAATCTGTTCTCACTTATGAACACTTATTTTTGATTTTAATTATAAGTTACAATTAATTAATCACCTTGTTTTTTATAATCTCAAATAAAAAAGATGAAAGGGTTTTTAATAATTTATTAAAACTGTATCATGTGTGAGGCAGCGGTTTAACCCTGGGGTTATGAGCTGCGCAGAACCTCATCCCTACTGGTAACGGCAAATCACACATATGACAGTTATCTTTTGCATAATACATAATTCTTATGCAGTTTTCGCCTAAATTATCGTCTTCTTCTCCGCCTACCAAAAAGTTATGAGAGTTCGCATGGATGTACTCGGCGGTAGTGTTATGACAAATTAATTAACTAATAATAATGATAAAATGTATCTATGAATACGCACGATTATTCTCTGATTTGTAGATACACACATTTTACTATTGTTCGTGTCACACACACACACAAATCTATAACAATTGTGTATATGAATGTATTACTTTTCTGCTGTTCTTATGTATACATATACAACATTCACTTTACTACGAGTATAATAAAATATTTACCTTTTTTGGGTTTTTTAATGGTCTATTTTAAATTATACTGCTTTTCTTCCCTTTATAGCTAATGTTACAGATAGAATTGAAAAAATCCTAATTAAATATGGCATTAGGACTATTTTTAAACCTACAAGAAGAATAAAAGAACATTTAAGATCACCTAAAGATGTTTCAAACCCAATATCATCTTCCGGAGTGTATAAGTTATCTTGTTCATGTGGAAAAGTATACATCGGAACCACAAAACGTTGCTTTGATACAAGACGTAAAGAACATATGAGATTTTGTTGATTAGGTTAACCAGAGAAGTCTGCGGTGACTGACCATCCTTGAATAATCTTAATCATGACATTCAATTTGATAATATGGAAATATTGTCAAGACAAACTCATTATTACGTTCGTTTATAACGTAAAGCTATTGAGATATATAAACACCCTAATACTTTTAATAGACAAGAAGAAAATCTCCGTTTAAATAGGTTTTGGCATCTTATACTTAAAAAAGAGGCATAATGAAACGTCTTGATTTTGCTTTTAACTCAGCACTCTAATTTAACATAAGTAGTTGAAGTTAAGATTAAAAATTAAAAAAATGTTCTGCATTATGCTTTTCATTGTTAATAACACTTGCAATTATTGACAAATATATCTCTTTGTTAGATTTACATGGATTATTTTATTTGATGCCATGTTTATATTTGTGAATTGAAGTTTTTCACAACTTTATACTTACATCATAACTAGATTAAATTTTGTTAAATGTGTTTTTTGGCTGACATTTTTCATTGTTAGCCTTCGCCGTTAGAGGGTGTTCTGATTTGTCATTTTTAAGACAGTTTAACAATATTTAATTTTTAATGACCTAGTTATTCTTTACTAAAATTTAATTCTCTAGTTGGCTTTATGCGTTTCTCAAACTGAAATATTAATAGCAGACATAAACATAAACTTTAATAATAATAAACTTTAATAGATATTACTATTGACGAAGATAACTGTAAGTGTTATCGAAACGTTTAGCTTCTATAATTTAGAATACACCATTAAAAACCCAAAAAGATACGTATTTTATTATGTGTGATAATGATGAAAGTTTTATTTTTATATTTTCTTTAATATGTTTTTTTTTTACAAATTTTTCGGTATTTATTTGAAAGTTGTATTTTTTTCCTCATTACCTTTTAAAATACGGATTAAAAAAAATAGCGCTTATATTGTATACATAAAAATTACATTCAAAATAAATAATAATACCTAATTAAGATATAATTATTCTCATTAGTAGAATGTATATCAGAAATTTATATCTCTTATAATTAATAAACGGTTTAATTTAAGCTCATGGCGAATTTTAATAGGTATTTAAAGAGAACAATGGGATCATTTTGATATAAAAAAGACGATTAAAATATATACCATTGTATTGCACTATTATGAGGAAACGATCTTCAAAAACGACAATAAATCAAGCCGAACGCATAAATAGGTTTTTAATTATATCCATTTAATAGGGAAATTATATAAGGAATAAAATTCTGAATGTATTTGGAGATTACTATCAAAAGTTTGTTATTTTCTGTAATAGAAAGATAAAGGGATTTTTAAAGGTCTTAGATTTTTAAGTTGACATGTATTTATCTCTATTTAATTAAAATCATTTTATTTCAATGAAGTTTAAACGTCTGTTTGACGTAATTTTACAACGCGAGTTTATACCGTAATAAACATATCATAAAGAAAAAATGCATAACTCTCTTATCCTAAAAAGGGTTGGAGGGAGGGAGAGAGGGAGAGAGAGAAGAGAGAGAGAGAGAGAGAGAGATAGAGAGAGAGAGACACAGAGAGAAAGAGAGAGAGAGAGAGATAGAGAGAGTGAAATCTGAGAAGCATGAGAGGCGAGCGGGGAGAGAGATACCCGAGAAACGAACGAGACGAGAGAGAAGAGGGAGAAACAAGAGAGTCGTGGGTGACGAGAGAGAGGAGCACCATCAACTTCTATTACAGAAAACATTTGCTAGTTTAAAAATACGTCACTAGACGGCGTTGAAAATTTGCTTTAAAAATACACTACTAGGTAAGGCCACGATCATCTTCCATTACAGAAAACAAGCGCTAGTTTAAAAGTACACGACTACATAACGTCACAAGAAAGTCTGCTTTTAAAAATAAGTGTAATCATACGCGCCAAGACCGTGAACATCACATTTCCATTTTCATGGGGATTCCAACTCGCGTAATTAGCTAATTAGGGTTTTAGATGTACTTGAATAGTTGTTATTGTAGTTACATAACTGCTGAAATCAGAAAATAATTACTTTATAATGATAGCTGGAAGGCTCTAAGTACTTTATATTATTCCGTTATAAGCAAGACGTCTAAAGTGAAATGTGAGCAGCTGTTAACTCTGTCATGGCGTTCCTCCAATACGTTTATCGTTAACAACCGTGGTAACTACTCGTTTTTTTTTATTTTACCCTTACCACTTATTTTATCTACTTTATTTAATTGCTGGAGGCCTGTTTCAAGTTTGACTATATTTGCTGTATAGGTATTTTTTACCGGTTTAATTGTAAAACGTATTTTTATTACTGTATGCAAAACGAATTTGTGGGATATTATTGTCATTATGCCATAGCTGTCTTACGAAATGAAATAGGTGTTAGCTTAAAAAAATGCTTGTATATTATCAAACTTGTAAATTACCTTAGTTTTAAAACGTTTGTGTATTATCAAAATTGTAAATGAAAGTCAACTTGTTTATGTGAGACGGGTTGTTTGACCGTTTTCAAAACGAATAGTGCGTTCAAGGTTGTTTATAAATCTAAGACCGTTTTTACCAAAGGTATTTTCGAATTTGCATGATATTATTATTATGGCGGTCTAATGATAATGATAAGCGTTGTATGTAGATAATTAAATACAAGTTCAAAATTACCACCAAGCGGGCTATGACAACGAGAGCGAATTCAAATTCCCCACAATAACCAAACAGAATGCAGATACAGATTCAAATTTACCGCCTTAACCTTCAGAGAGTTAGAGACAAATTCAGACTTCAGACCTATCGACCAGGACAAGGGGGCGAAGCCCCAAGAGCAAGCCTCGAACCCCTACACTTACAAGTTAGAATTAGGGCCCCACTTATTAGAATACAAATTAAAATTTCCCGCCAAGGAGGCCAGGTAGCGAAGAGCCGAAAGCAACTTTCGAAGACTTATACCTGTCTTATAAGTTAGCATTAGACCCTCATAAGTTCAAATTTCTCGAAATAAACAATCAGAATGTAGACTTAAATACAAATTCAAATTTCCCGCCAAGGGGGCCAGGGGCCAAAGGGCCGTAAGCAAGTTGCGAAACCGTATGTTTGTCTTATAAGTTAGCATTAGGCCCCCTTACTACAATGCAATAAGCAATCAAAATATAAAGACAAATACAAATTTTCCGCCAAGGAGGCCTGGGGCCAAGATTCAAAAGCAAGTTGTGAAGTCCTATCTTATAAGTTAGCAATAGGGCGCCGCTTATTAGAATACAAATTCAAATTTCCCCCTCATAGAAGGCGCCACAAACAAATTCAAATTTTTGGTCAATGGAGCGAAGGCCTGAGAGTAAGTTGCTAAGCCCTATACCTGTCTTACAGGTTAACATTAGGTCCCTTATTAGAATACAAATTCATATTTCCCGCTATAACCAATCAGAATGCAAACACTTAAATACAAATTAATTAATTTTCCGTCATTGGGGCCTCGACAAGGAGGAAAAGTCTCGAAAGCAAGTTGTGAAGGCCTATACCTGTTTTATAAGTTATCATTAGACTCCCTTATTAGAATACTAGTTCAAATTTCTCGCAATAAACAATCAGAATGTAGTTAAATACGAATTCAAATTTCCCGCCAAGGCGGCAAAGCCCCGAAAGCAAGTTACGAAGCCCTATATGTCTTATAAGTAAGCGTTAGACCGCCCTTATTAGAATAAAAGTTCAAATTTCTTACAGAATCAGAATGTAAAGACTCCCTCCAAGGGGGCGAAGCCCCGAAAGCAAGTTATTGGACAAGGGGGCTAAGCCCGGAGAGCAAATTGTACAGCCCTACACCTGTCTTACAAATTAACATTCAGGCCACCTTTTTAGAACACAAATTCGGATTTCTCGCCAAAAGAAAATGGCTGAGGGTCTTGATTATGATTCATAATTAAAAGGGTTATGATGATACAATTTAATTATAACAAAATGGCCGAGGATCTTGATTATGATGCTTAATTAAGAAGGTTATGATGATGCAATTTAATTATGTCTCGTAATTTAAATAGCTTGTTTATAACTCATTTCAAATTTTCAACCGTGACCAATCAGAAGACAGAGACTTAGTCCACCAAACAGAACACAGATGCCCAGTTGTGGATCTGAGGATTAATCAGAAACTGGAGGGACTGGCACAACCAATCAGGTAAAAGGAGGGGGTGTGGCCTGGTCCTAGCCCCGCCTTAATACACGTACAACCAATCAGGTAAAAGGAAAAGGTGTGATTTAGTCTTAGCCAGTACTCTAATGAAGCCATAAGGGCATTATCTAGTCTTAACCCCCGTCTTAACATTGCCAAAATGGCTACTAGACCACACCCTAGGAGCATCCAACACCCCTAACCAGGGGTTAGACCGCCAAAAAGGCTCTTAATATTGCCAAAAGGACCTTAATTAGGGGCTAAACCCTCCGGGGGCTGAAAACGCCCGCGAAAAGAAGCCGGCACTACCCCTAGACCCTCACTTCATTTTTTCCTATAGGATCAGGGGGGGGGATTTGCCCGCTCCCATGCGGGGCCGCTTCTACTCACGATTAAGAGAAATACTGTCTCCTAGCGTATATGAATTTCTGCAAGTGTTTCTAGCAATTTTTAATGGTATTACTTCAGCCAAGTGGATATTTGGTATTTTGTAGTGCCTAGTTTCGTATTTAGTTTAATAACATTCACCCGTGTTTGGAGGGGTGACGCCCATAAATCAGGTTTTACACATAATGCTTTCTTTCTTTCAGAAGTTGTTTCGTAACCAAACGCTGGCGTTAGCTGGATAAAGTAGTCTACACCACCCGCGTATTCTAGTGTAGTGTTTAGCATGTTATAACGTAAATCAAGTTTACGTATGAATAAACTTTGGATTATTGAACTAAAGTTAAGGAGTTGGTTGAACGTAAAATATTATTTAAATATTAATATTTAAACCTACAAGAAAAATTAAAAAATATTTAAGATCACCTAAAGATGTGTCAAACCCAATATCATCTTCCGGAGTGTATAAGTTTTCTTGTTCATGTGGAAAAGCATACATTGGAACCACAAAACGTAGCTTTGATACAAGACGTAAAGAACATATGAGATTTTGTAGATTAGGTTAACCAGAGAAGTCTGCGGTGGCTGACCATCCTTGAATAATCTAATTCATGACATTCAGTTTGATAATATAGAAATATTGTCAAGACAAACTCATTATTATGTTCGTTTACAACGTGAAGCTATCGAGATATATAAACACCCTAATAATTTTAATAGACAAGAAGAAAATCTCCGTTTAAATAGGTTTTGGCATTTTATAATTAAAAAAAAAGACATAATGAAACGTCTTGATTTTGATTTTAATTTTAACTTTTGGTATATCTAGTTTTTTTGCTATTTTTCCTAGACCTTGAAACAAATGCTTTACCAATTGTATGTTAAATTACAACAGCAGTCTAATTTAACATAAGTAATTGAAATTAAGATTAAAATTTAAAAAAATTACAAAAACGTTCTGCATTACGCTTCACATTGTTAATAACACTTGCAATTATTGACAAATATATCTCTTTGTTAGATTTACCTGGATTATTTTATTTAATGTCATGTTTATATTTGTGAATGCTTCATGCTATCATTTTTAAATTGAAGTTTTCACAACTTTACACTTACATCATAACTTGATTAAATTTTGTTAAATGTGTTTTTTTTAAATTGAAGTTTTCACAACTTTACACTTACATCATAACTTGATTAAATTTTGTTTGTTGTGTTTTTTGGCTGACATTTTCCATTGTTAGCCTTCGACGTTAGAGGGTGTTCTGATTTGTCATTTTTAAGACAGTTTAACAATATTTAATTTTTAATGACCTAGTTATTCTTTACTAAAATATAATTCTATAGTTGGCTTTGTGCGTTTCTCAAACTACAATATTAATAGCAAAAGACATAAACATAAACTTTAATAATAATGAACTTTAATAGATATTACTATTGACGAAGATAACTGTAAGTGTTATCGAAACGTTTAGATTCTATAATTTAAAATACACCATTAAAAAACGCAAAAAGATAAGTAATGATGAAAGTTTTCATTTTTATATTTCTCTTTAATATGTTTTTTTTTACAAATTTTTCGGTATTTATTTGAAAGTTGTATTTTTTTCCTCATTACCTTTTAAAATACGGATTAAAAAAAATAGGGCTTATATTGTATACATAAAAATTACATTCAAAATAAATAATAATACCCAATTAAGATATAATTACTCTCATTAGTAGAATGTATATCAGAAATTTATATCTCTTATAATTAATACACGGTTTAATTTAAGCTCATGGCGAATTTTAATAGGTATTTAAGGAAAACAATGGGATCATTTTGATATAAAAAAGACGATTAAAAATATACACCATTGTATTGCACTATTATGAAGAAACGATCTTCAAAAGCGACAATAAATCAAGCCAAATGCATAAATAGGTTTTAATTATATCCATTTAATAGCGAAATTATATAAGGAATAAAATTCTGAATGTATTTGGAGATTACTATCAAAAATTTGTTATTTTCTGTAATAGAAAGATAAAGGGATTTTTAAAGGTCTTAGATTTTTAAGTTGACATGTATTTATCTCTATTTAATTAAAATCATTTTATTTCAAGTTTAAACGTCTGTTTGACATAATTTTACAATGCGCGTTTATACCGTAATAAACCTGTCATAAAGAAAAATTGCATAATTATCTTATCCTAAAAAGGGAGGGGGAGAGAGAGTGAAAGCTGAGAAGCATGAGAGGCGAGAGGAGAGAGAGAGAGAGAGAGAGAGAGAGAGAGAGAGAGAGAGAGAGAGAGAGAGAGAGACCCGAGAAACGAACGAGACGAGAGAGAAACGAGAGAGTCGTGGGTGACGAGAGAGAGGAGCACGACCAACTTCTATTACAGAAAACATTTGCTAGTTTCAAATACGTCACTAGCCGGCGTCGAAAATCTGCTTTAAAAATACACTACTAGCAAGTTGCGAAGCCCTATGCCTGTCTTATAAGTTAGCATTAGGCCCCCTTACTAGAATACAAGTTCAAATTTCTCGCAATAAGCAATCAGAATATAAAGACAAATACAAATTTTCCGCCAAGGGGGCCAGGGGACAAAGATTCAAGAGCAAGTTTTGAAGCCCTATCTTATAAGTTAGCAATAGGGCGCCGCTTATTAGAATACAAATTCAAATTTCCCCCTCATAGAAGGCGCCACAAACAAATTCAACAATTCAACAAATTTTTGGTCAATGGAGCGAAGGCCTGAGAGCAAGTTGCTAAGCCCTATACCTGTCTTACAAGTTAACATTAGGCCTTATTAGAATACAAATTCATATTTCACGCTATAACCAATCAAAATGCAGAGACTTACATACATTATTGTTTGTAATTCAAGACCAAATAAAATAAATAAATAAAACTTAAACACAAATTAATTAAATTTCCGTCGTTGGGGCCTCGACAAGGGGGTAAAGCCTCGAAAGCAAGTTGTGAAGGCCTATACCTGTTTTCTAAGTTATCATTAGACTCCCTTATTAGAATACAAGTTCAAATTTCTCGCAATAAACAATCAGAATGTAGAGTTAAATACAAATTCAAATTTCCCGCCAAGGGGCGTAGGGGACAAAGACCCGAAAGCAAGTTGCGAAACCCTATGTCTGTCTTATAAGTTAGCATTAGGCCCCCTTATTGGAATACAAGTTCAAATTTCTCGCAATAATCAAACAGAATGTAAAGACTTAAATATAAAGTCAAATGGGGGCCAGGGGACAACGGGCCGCAAGCAAGTTGCGAAGCCCTGTCTAGTTAGCATTAGGCCCCCTTACTAGAATACAAGTTCAAATTTCTCGCAATACGCAATCAGGATATAAAGACAAATACAAATTAAAATTTTACGTTTTTGGTCAATGGGACCAAGGCCTGGGAGTAAGTTGCTAAGCCCTACACCTGTCTTACAAGTTAACATTAGGCTCCTTATTAGAATACAATTTCATATTTCCCGCTATAACTAATCAGAATGCAGAGACTTAAATACAAATTAATTAATTTTCTGTCGTTGGGGCCTCGACAAGGGGGAAAAGCCTCGAAAGCAAGTTGCGAAGGCCTATACCTGTTTTATAAGTTATCATTAGACCCCCTTATTAGAATACCAGTTTCTCGCAATAAAGAATCAGGATGTAGGGTTCAAATTTCCCGTCAAGGGGGCAAAGCCCGAAAGCAAGTTACGAAGCCCTATATCTGTCTGGTAAGTAAGCGTTAGGCCGCCCTTATTAGAATATTTTCTCACAATAAACAATCAGAATGTAAAGACTTAAATACAAATTCCCCTCCAAGGGGACCAGTGGGCGAAGCCCCGAAAGCAAGTTATTGGACAAGAGGCTAAGCCCCGAGAGTAAGTTGTGCAGCCCTACACCTGTCTTACAGGTTAGTATTAAGGCCACCTTATTAGAATACAGATTCGAATTTCCCGCCAAAACAAAATGGCTGAGGGTCTTAATTATGATTCATAATTAAAAGGGTTATCATGATACAATTTAATTATAGCAAAATGGCCGAGGATCTTGATTATGACGCTTAATTAAGAGGGTTATGATGATGCAATTTAATTATGTTTTGTAATTAAAATAGCTGGTTTATAACTCATAATTAAAAACAATGCCTCTTATTAGAATACAAATTCAAATTTTCAGCCGTGACCAATCAGAAGACAGAGACTTAGTCCACCAAACAGAACACAGATGCTGAGTTGTGGGTCTAAGGGCCAATCAGAAACTGGAGGGACTGGCACAACCAATCAGGTAAAAGGAGGGGGCGTGGCCTGGTCCTAACCCCGCCTTAATACACATACAACCAATAGGGTAAAAGGAATTGGTGTGATCTAGTCTTATCCACCACCTTAATGAAGCCATAAGGGCCTTATCCTAGTCTTAACCCCCCTCTTAACATTGCCAAAATGGCTGCTAGACCACACACTAGGAGCATCTAACACCCCTAATTAGGGGTTAGACCGCCAAAAAGGCTCTTAATATTGACAAAAGGACCTTAATTAGGGTCTAAACCCCGCCCAGGGGTCGAAAAATGGCCGTGAAAAGAAGCCGGCATTACCCCTAGACCCCCACTTCATCTTTTTCTATACGGTCAGGGGGGCGATAAGTGTTTCTAGCAATCTTTAATGGTATTACTTCAGCTAAGTGGATATTTGGTATTTTGTAGTGCCTAGTTTTGTATTTAGTTTAATAACATTCACCCGTGTTAGGAGGGGTGACGCCCATAAAGCAGGTTTTACACATGATGCTTTCTTTCTTTCGGAAGTTGTTTCGTAAGGTAGTCAGAATTTACAACCAAACGCTGACGTTAGCTGGATAAACCAGTCTACACCACCTACGAGTTCTAGTGTAGTGTTTAGCATGTTATAACGTAAATCAAGTTTACGTATAAATAAACTTTGGATTATCGAACTAAGGTTAAGGTGTTGGTTGAACGTAAAATATTATTCAAATATTAATATTTAAAATGTAATAATTAAAACTTAGGAAAATTAACAAATCAGTTTATAATGGAAATAGAGAATCATAAGGGACATGTTTAATTATTTGATTCATAATACGTTTAAATGCTTCACTTAAAGCTGCTTCGTAACCATGTCCAACATCATCAAACAAATCTTTCCAATTTTCATTAAGTACATGATTCATTTCAGGTCCTAATACTGGATCACCATTAAAGAGATTTTTGAATTCGAAATCAATTAATTCTGGCAATAACTTTACGGTAAAGGTTTTCACTTCTGCATATTTTACATCGTCTTTTTCGTATGTTTCTCCAGTAATTGTAAACCTTACTTTACATTTTGCTAAAAAATGTATGTTTATTTTTCATAAATTGGCAGTTTCATGTAAATAAGTCGACTAACATACTCAATTCTATGAAGTTTTCTCCTTCTCCAACAATTGGTAAAATCATGAGGTAACCATTTAAGTCGTAATGTGCATACATGTAAATGCCATCTGCATGTACATTAAAACAATTTTAAATCCATCATCAGTGATAGTGCCTCTAGAATATTACGTTTTGTTTTATTAAATAAATTAGTATTACTTACTCCGCATCATCAGCTGTTGTAAGATGCAAGTTATGATATTCAATATTCTTGTAATGTTGAACAACATGTACTGCTCCGGTACCTTCACCAATCGAAAGTTGATCAATTCTAATCGGATTAATCGGATCATACTTAATTTCAGATAAACCTAAATTACGAAAAACTCAAAACGCGATTAGGTTTTAACTAATTTCGATTTTCTCACCTTTGCCTAGTAGGGGAAGACTCACATCATATGCGTTTTTGAGACACTCGTTTAAATTTGGGTCACTCCTTCTACATCTTGGAATAACATCCGCTGAAAGAACAGTTTTTGAAAAATTTCACTACATTTGGTATTCTTACGTAAATCTAAAGCTAGCAAGCAACAAAAGCATGTTGTTACCACTAATAAAACTATATTTCTCATTCTATTGCCAACTAATGTTAACGTGCTTATCAAGTTCGCTTTTATAAACTCCATTCTTCCTCTTGCAATTAAACCGAATTAATTTCCCACAATTTACTTATAAAACGAATATTAATTTCAAGGTGAAGGAAATACTGGTTTGTGATTCTCAAAATAATAATACAGACAATTGCATATTTTGAGAATATGGCGGTTAATTAATGTTTTTATATAATACACTTAATACATTAACCACATTAACATTAATATTGCTTGATTTTTACATGTAAATTTTTACACTGAAAAAAGTCACAACTCATGGTAACCAGCTAGTAAACAACTATAAAAATTCAAATGGAAATATTAATTATGTGTAATTATGTTTAAAAGTTGTGGATTTAACTTTATTACAATACCTTTATTACAGGGCATAGGTTTAGTTCAATGTATTCCAAAATTATACAGTATTTGTGAGTATTTTATAATTATAAGGGTTCATTTTCATTCAATTTCACTTCGAAGTCAAATTGGAAATTGTACGCATGGCCAATGCGAAGTTAGGCACGCATCGAATTTTGTGAGGTTATTGTAATTATTTACTTTATGGAATGTCGATTACCTTTCACAAAATTATCTTTCCAACGGAAACATACGAGTTTTTATTGCAACAAATAAGTACGGAATAGAAAAAGGTAACTAGTACTTTCCTAACCAGAAAAAGCAATGGTGTTGACAGATAATCTAACCTGTAAATTGTAAACACAGCAGTGTAAATGGCATTGCGTACAATTTCCAATTTGACTTCGAAGTGAAATTGAATGTAAATGAAGCCTTAAAATGTATAATATTAACCTAAGAATTGTACTTGCAACATATATACAGGGTGAATATTTTAATGTGTTACAAGGGGATATCTCGAAAACCGTTTAACTATTAAAAGTGGAATTTTAGGATATTAACATGCTGCAAGGGGGGCGTATTTTGACGTCTTAATTAAAATTTTATGACACACAATTTCGTAAGGGATGGAGGTGACATTAACATTTCAAATAGGATGATATAATTTTTTTGGAAAAAATTGTTACCTTGAAGTCAGTTATGTATTACAACAAAAAATCATCAAATTTATTCCATTAGTTTTTACAAAAACAACAAATTAAGTTTCAAACTGTAATTAAATATTTCCCACGGAAACGACTACACGTGTTTCCATTCGTTACATTTATGGGCATATCTTGAATAAAAATGCCATATTAGCTTCTACTGCGTTTCATTTTAATTGTACTCAGATTTATAGGTTGCTATTCAGAATCTGAGCTATAAAAATAATTTGCAATAATCCCTTGCTGATCCAAAAAGGATTTCCATTAACAATTATCAAACACCAAGTATTGATTCTTTCATCCGCCTAATTTCTGATGAAAAGGATACACTTGCAGAAAGATAAATAGACACATACTTTGACTGCAATTCATTTAAGTCTAACCTTTAATAACTCGCGTTATCCCCCATTTTATTTTCGATAAAAATGTTTTATAGATTCTGAGAAAATGAAAGATAAATCTCAAACTTACCGTGAGATTGAAGTATGACCTTTTGGGGTCATTTTCACACTTCACTCATAATTTTCCATCCAGTGGTTCCAGAGTAATCTACAAGTCTTTGAGAGTCTCTGATGACTGTATTCTTTTTCAATTATTTCGAACTGTCATTCGGAATTTTGTGACGATTTGGTTGTCATTATTGAGTTTTAGTTGTCATTATTGAGTTGTAAGTCACTAATTCGTATCATTCTTTTACAGTTGTAGGCTAAAATCATGCCAATAAAAAAATCTTTCGTTGGAAAACAGCGTTCGAAGGCTATGAACCAGGCCAAGAGGCTCAAACGAGAATCTGCTGGATTGAATCTACGTAACGAGACGGATAGTGCAAAGTTCCTCAAGTTGAACGCCTCGGTGACGTAGACTTGTGGCAATTGGCTCTTTGAGCAAACATGCTAAGAAATGTCAAGGGGTCACCTTCAAGATTGTGCACGAGTCAAGACGAAATCCCAGTCTAAGTTTGAAGTGCCAAGTGTGTGATAGAGTGTTGATTTTTCCAACCGATGACGAAAAGTGTAGTTTACCAGTGAAGGAATCCAGTGTCTGGGCTGCAAATGCCACCGGAATGGGGCATACTGCCATGCATCATGCCATGACCATTCTCTATGTCCCGTTGATGACCATGTCCTAAGCAAAGATGAAAAGTTTGACGACTCTTTGGCAGATGCAGAGTCGCAAAAGTAGCAATATGGGGCCGGTTCTGGACCAGTTCAAGGTCACTCGCCCTCTGGCGTTGAGAAACGAAAGCTTTTGGAGCTCTTTCAAGGTCGAACTTATGGCGGGAAATTAAAAATTTTAGATCTGGTCAAGGTCAAAGCTAAAATAGAAGTTGAAAGGTAATCATAAATCTAAAAACAGAGTTTTCAAGGTCAAAGATTATTGACCTACGGTGGTGTCATATTACATTTTTTAGAAATATAAAAAGGCCAAGGTGAAAAGCTAAAATAGAAAATCTAAGAATAGAATTTTCAAGGTCAAACTTTTTGGCGAGAAATATAAATTTTTGGAGCTGATCATCATCATATTACATTTCTAGTCAAGGTCAAAAGTAGGTATTTAACAAATTTAAACATGTTGTAATATTTAGTCAAGGACACATATTTCTTATATAAATTGCAGCGAGCTGTATGTTGAAATAAGTCAGTCTGCAACTCGTAATTGTTAAATATGGAATTAATAGGGTTAAACCAACGAACCTATTGCAAACCCTTTAAAAATGCGTGCGAGCTCGATATATCGAGAAAGTATAAAGTAACGAATATAGATATAATTAATACTAAGTACGGTGAATGTATAGTGATAGAAACGGGCGATTTTAAATATGTATTACCGGAACGCTTTTATACGTATTTCAAAGAAGAAGAAACACGAATGGAAGACTTTAAAACACTCCTAAACACGAAGGATGTGTTCATGAGTAGTTTGGGTGCGGCTGGCAAAACAACAAACATAACATTTTCTTTTTAATAGTAGCACCTCTACCATATGTAAAATGGGACATACTTTAACTAGAATCATTTCCTTAAACAGTGTTTAGTTGTAACAACCTTTTTTTCAAGTTGTATTAAATAATACTTTAATTTTAGATCTTTTATTCATTTAGTAGTAAAATAGTAAATATAAGAAAGGTTTTTAAGTTTTGTAAGTTTTGTATGTGGTAGGCAACTTAAATTGCATATCTTAATAGTACATATTTTTTAAGTGAATATATTTCATAAAGATTTATAGTTCCCTTTCCATAGAAATGGTATTCTGATCATTTAAAAGTCGCGCAATGCGTAATAACTAGCCTTTTTTCTTTTTCAATTCACTTGCTGCTAAATGTAATAGCATGAAGCATGTAGTTGTGAATTTTCCCTAAATTTTAGTGTAAAGTGCCATCGGTAGATGGTAAGTTATTTTTTTTCATTATAGTTAAAACTAAAGCCTTTGCTTTTTTTTAGGCACTTTCTTTTTTTTTACTTTTTCTTTTTTTTACTTTTAAAAAGTACCACTTTTATTAAATACCTTATTTTACTTGGTTTACATCATAAATCGCAATTTTTTTACATACTAAAAACTTCAAAGTAATGCATTAATTATTATGGATTCGAATTATTAAGAATAAATTATCAAGATAATTCCAGTGGGGTGTGGCTGGTAACCTTAGATCTGGAGATTGCACCACAATGATGCTATAATAATTTCATCTAGTTGACCGTTCCGTTTCATGTGTCACCAGTGGTAATAAAATATATACAGAACTGAAAATGTAAACTTTCACCATTAACACTCATAATAAAATACTTATCTTTTTTGGGATTTTTTAATGGTGTACTTTAAATTATACAATCTATAATTTAAAGTACACCATTAAAAAATCCCAAAAAAGATAAGTATTTTATTATATACAGAACTGTTCAAAGGTATAATTTTTTAGTAATTAACGAATAGATTTAAGACCTTTTCCATTACAATTGATTATTAAATAAACGTTAGTGTGCCTTGTAATTTTATTTTCATTTTGATTAATGTTGTATTATTATTAACAAACTTGGTTTAGCTGTTCCAATAACGTATATTTAAAAATAGCTTGGCGCCCGAGATATCAATTTATTGTTTTTATGTTTTTCTTATTAAGTATAAGAGAAAATAATTAAGCAGATGGGAAGCATGCAGTATTTCAGGTATGTTAATTAAACTCAGTATATTAGAACTCTCCCTTATCTTCATCTACCGATTGAGCCGGCGGCAGTAGCGATTGATATTTGGTAATTTTTTTCTATTAATTAAAATTATTCGATCAATTACAAATTGTTTATTACATCATCGCTTTTGTTATAATGTTATAAATTGGCCCAGTTTTAGTGTTTATACTTTGGTGCCGCTTTTTAATGTTACATAGTCATAGTGAAATTGTGAGCAAGTAAAGTCATGCAAGCAGCAATAAAATCATTTCTGGAACGATCCAAACTCAGAAGTTCACCATTATGTATGGATACCTCACATCATTGTAGTAACAATATGAATAATAATTTAACGTTTTGTTGTTGGTGCTATCAAAATAGTGATGGTAGTAGTAGTAATAAAAATGAAGAGAAACACGATAAAGGTTATTCTTCTCCTAAGACTGACTGGACATCATCATCATTTCAACATAAGGATATGACTTGTTAGTCATAAAAAATTTTTAAAAAAACAAGAGGGCAAGAGTTCAAGAATTTCAAGAGTTGTAAGAGTTGCGAGAGTTGCAAAAGATCGAGAAATCAGGAGCCATTCCTTTTATACTTTTCTCTTAGATACCAAATTTTCAATTTTTTCTCTATATTACATACAAAAGATTCTAGCTTCTGATTGGTCTAAACAAAATTGTAAACTTAACTAAAACATAAATTATGCTATATCTTCTTCAAAACAATTCGGATTTGATTTTTAATTACAGATTTGGAAGCAGGGCAAAATTCCGCATAAAAAGACACCGCACAAGCCCTATTTTTCTTTGATAATTTTCTTTCTGACAACTTATAATCTAAATTTACTCATATCAAAACAATCTTACATCCTGCAACTAAACTAATTACATATTCAAATTTCACATCAAAAACTGTATCAGAATACATCTATTTCAACCTATTTTATTTAAATTTTACAAAATTTCCACCTTCACATCTAATATTTAGGTAGTTAACCCAATTTTTCTAATTTTATGTTTATATTACATAGTTATAGTTAAAGTCCTTGTTGAAATGAGAGAAACCTACTACTAAATGTTTTTATAATTTATTTTAAACTTATCTTACCCTATAAAAACTATAATTTTGTGAAATTCTTACAAATAATATTTAACCTAACTTAATATAAATTTACTTTTAATTTGTGTAATAACTGTCTATAACGTTTGAAATGTTCATAAAATGTGTTCTTATATCTGTCTCTAACACAAATACTGTTCACTTGTATTCCATAGTTCTTACTTTTGTCATTTCACATTTTCACATTGTTTAACTATTTGGTCAATTTTTGTATAAAATTTGCAATCTTATATTAAATATCACACTGCACAATTGTTGTTCATGTTCTTAATTATGTTTTTAAGTCACCACCACTTCTTATGCACGTTTTATACAACTTGTCTTTGAATTACAAATGTACTATGTTCGTACCATACCCTTTCTTTCATATTTCAAATAGTTTATGCATTGTACCTAATACTATACATTCTACATATTATAATTATCATACTCCGTGTGATCAATATCTGTTATGTGTTCAAAATGCTAAAATTCATTGAATAAAATGCGAAATTACATAAATATGTTACACGAAACTAATCGTACCGACTAATATTAATCATGTTGACTTTTCTCACATGCTACTGGTATAGCTCAATGCTTTTATGAATAAAACAACCTTGTGTAAACCCCACAAAGCCTGTTTTATCACATCAAAACCATAATTTTGCACTCGTAACTATTTTCTCATTGAAGATGAACTGTATACTTCCTCAAATTTATCTAACTTGCCTACTATTAGCGAATTTCAAACTCAATAAACTCTAGCCCTTTATTGCCTAATTCTAATCATCTCAATATATATATATATATATATATATATATATATATATATATATATATATATATATATATATATATATATATATATATATATATATATATATATATATATATATATATATATATATATATATATATATATATATATATATATATACTGAACTGATCCTAAACTCCCCACATATAGTTTTATTTTATATTATTAAATTAGATTTAAATTTATTATTTATCTATTTGAGTAAGTAATTTAAAACATGAATTTAATTGCATTTATACTATGTATTTTAAAACAGTCGGATGCTACGTGAACTATAACTTTTACGATGATACTCTTTTTATAATTATTTAAATTGCCCGAACTAACTTTTAAAAACAGTCGCATGTAAAGACTCATCAAAGGGGATAGGGTTCAAAATTTAGAAGAAACTTTATTTTTAAATGACAAAGTAAATTATTATTTATATGAATTATACTAAGATTTTGAATATAATAATTATAGTTAATTTGATTAATGCACATTGAATTATTGCCCAATTATATTTTATTGTATCTACCTTGTTCAAAGGAATTGAATTATAAGTTTTAATTTGCATTAATATATGTGTCACATCCTGTACATAACAAAAATTCTTCAAAATGTATACTTGGGCATGCGCTGTGAATACGCAAACATGTGACTTTTGATTACAATAAAAATGAAATTCTCCATACATGTAAGTATAAATACGTTTAAATTTATTCAATATTATATTAACCATTTAAAATTTTAGACCAAATAATATTCCCTTTGGACATGCATACACGTTGTCGCACATCATGATTGTTACAAAGGATGGAAATTATGAACACAACAATGAAATATCAATGTCAACAATAAAGTACAAAATCATAACACTCACATAAAATGTCCTCCATATCCGGTTACTGCTGATGAAGTCGATTGTAGAAGACAGCTCCTTTGAACTGCAACTCTGCTTCTCGAACATCCAAATTTTCTTCAATATAAACAGCTTATACGTTTACGTAAGTTTCACTAATGTTATTATATTTCTGATGAATTTTTATTTTTAGGATCATCACACTTCTTATATTTATTTCAAAATAAATTTTGAAAAGCATGGATAGTTTGAAGGTTATTATAAATTAAACACGCTTCCAGTAAATAATGTGTATAATGATGATAACACGAAGAGAACACAATTAAATATCCATAACAACGTAAACAAAACAAACTTAAAAAAAACAATGTCGAAACTGTGGAAATATTTTCATTAACTATCGATAACATCCGATTTTGATATTTAAAAAGGTAAACTAATCTTAATTTAATTATTTCCCGACAAAAGACTATCACTTGTTTCTTTTAACACTTCCGATACTAAAATCGCACTTTGTTTTTAACGAAGTGACGTTATTTTGTTTAAACTAATTTCACAAAAAAAATTTGGCAACATCTTACTTTAGCAAGCTGTTGAAACAGAGAAAAATTAAGAGAGATTGTAATCCTTCAGCACTTCTATTTATATGATTATGGGTAACGACCAAAATCTTCGATTGTTCTCAATAGTTACCAACAATGTTTCCTAAATCCTGATTGGCTACAGCAATTTTTACATTACGATATAATTTCAAAACCCCATAACTTTTGCCCCCTTAAACCTATCTTAAAACTAATAACATATTCATAATCTACATAAATTTTCCTATAATTTAAAACCAAACACGAACTAATTCCTATAATTAATAACCAAGTTAATTTTTACACTGAATTATTGATTTTAAGCTAATTTGACTTATTTGCATTTTTTAAGCAGTTAAAAAGTTTAAAATAAACGAGAACGTAAAGCACCAGCATTCGGAAGAAATTGCACAAAAATGTAGAGAAGCTACGGCCAAGCTAAGAAGTTCTCCTGATAAAGAATATCTTTTCACAAAAGTGAGTAAACATTTTTATCCATTGGGGAGCAAATTATTTAGGAATCGTTTTTTACTTTTAGGTATTTTCCATGATTGGAGTTGCTGGAGGCTGTCGCAGAGAAGAACTGTACGGAATGTCTTTAAACGATATAGAAATCACTGCTTTTCAAATGGTTATTACTATTTCTCAAACAAAAACAAATAGGCCGCTGGTATTTACAGGAATTAAAGAAGCACGCAGCATTAAATTTTTGGAGCTATTTCAAAAATATGTAAATTTACGTCCAAAAAATACTGAACATGGTAAGCTGTTTTTGGGCTACATGCGTGGACAGTGCATCAATCAAAGAACTGGAATTCACATAATTGGCGGAGTGGCAAAACGTATCGCACAGTTTCTGGGTTTAGAAAACCCTGAAACCTACACTGGACATTCGCTCAGAAGAACAGGTTCTACGGTCCTTGCCAATTCGGGAGCCGATATTTCTGTTCTTAAGCGATTTGGTGGGTGGAAAAGCAGCACCATCGCAGAAAAATTTGTTGAAGATTTCCTTGGAGGGGAAAATAAAATTGCTCGTATAATTCAAGGTGGAGAAAGTTTTGTTGAAGTTGTTACGAGACGACGAGGAGAAGCATCTTCTTCAGAAATTGTATCTGAATGCAATTGAAGCCCTGAATTCAATACATCCAGCTCCAAAGGCAATACGTGTATAAAGACTGATGTAATTGGCACTGATACTCGATCCACAACAGTTGTGATTGTGAGAAAATTCCTTCAATTCAAATTAATGGAAATGAAAGCTGTACCATTAATATTAATTTAAACATAACAAAATAACCTTAACTCTTATTTTTCAGTTGAATTTCACGTTGTCTTATTTTCAATTAAATTTTAATTCTGTATCTGTTTATTTTCTAAAAATTGATTAATACATTTTTTCTGCAGTTGCCTTTGAATTGAGTACCGTAAAATTCCTAGTGTACTGTAAAAAGCTACTGTTCCGTAAAAACGTGTTTTACAGTATACTAGAGTATGACGTAAAACTGACAAATACAGTACGGTATGAAATAAAAAAAATTACCATAAAGTGTACTTACGCGTAATAAATTTGCAGCCGTCGTAACTCAAAGAAAATCACAAAATCGAACAAAAAAATTAAGCACCAGTGAACAATATTTTATTGTTGTTGAAATTGACAGGTTCCGAATCAAAATGCCAAATTTCAACTCGGTGCGCATATTTATAAGGTCTAGGTTTCAACAAGTTACTTCCTGAAACAGTAATTTCAATTGTACTGAATGTTTTGTTATATAATGAATAATGAATACCTTATAATTATCACAATTTTATGTTAAATAGACTGATACAATCAAAAGGGTGGGAAGATTTTAAACGATGGAAATTCAGCATATGATTTCCCGCGAATATTCAAAACAGCAGATATTATTTGTTAATTAAACTCAAAGTATTGCGAGAGTTATAATTAAGAAGTAAAGTGAATCATTTCTAACGGGATTCGCAGTTCTGTTATATATCATTTATATGAAGGATATAGTTACAAATATTAAATCAAATGTAAAAGCTTCACAATTGGTTGACGATATAGGTGTATAGTTTGATTCAAATAAAGTTGGGTATGACTCATTCTTAAAATTACACGAAGCACGATTTAGGCGACGTAAGTCTTCATTAAACCAGTAAAGTATCTTTCAGTTAATATTTTTATTTCATACCAATACATTATAAACAAATAAACCCTTCGTTACCGTAACTGTAAACATGTTCATAACTCCCTAGGGAGTTATAGTAGGGAATTATAGATCTATAACTCCCACTAATGTATCTTGACAAATGTTTGCAAGCTTGTCAGTTGATATCTCCATGGTAACAATGCCTACTTAATTTTTAAAAGTTCGTTTAATTTTAATAACCAACAAAATTTCGTTTTCATGTTTCATTTATAATGAAACATGAAATAAAATTATTTAACTATCACGTGAGTTATGTATGTTAATGACCTCGGCCAACTTACAATCCCTCAGGACTAATGTCCCTCGAGGTTGCAATCCGTAACCCTCGGTATTTAACTCCCTTGATATATAAATTACTATTATCGACAGATATCTTCACATAAATTTCTATAAAATGTTAAAGAAAGTTGAAAATTATTGAAAGTTTTTTTATATTTTAAACTAGAATATATATGTTACATCCATTTTGTTGGTAGAGTCAAAAATATTTTGCTGCGACAGTGAATTTTTGTAATTTAGGACTTGGTTTGATTATAATTACATACCATCATAATACATAACCTATATATTTGTAAATAAACAAATATTTATTTTGTTTATTATATATTAAATCACTTCAGGTGAAAAAATTGATAAAAGTTGCAATTAGTTTGTTATTCTCAAGATTCATAGCAACCCTTCTAGAAGCATAATTATTGCTTTGTAACCGACATAATGCTTGTAGATACTTTACGATAACATAAATATCGATACATTTGTTATTATTTCATTTTTGTGGAAGAAAGTGTGTACAGTGCATCCCATTTTGATTGAGACAGCCAGGTATCTCGGTTGTTGTTGAAGATAGAACCTTGCGGTTTCCGCGGTCCTGTGCCACTTTCTTGTGAAACTCAAGATGGCCTGAACGGATTTTGCCTAACTTCTTTCGTTTATAAATTACAGGGTGTTTTTGAAAACCCTCCAAATCTAAGAAGTTTCTCAGCGATAATGTCAAATTGAAAACTTGTCCCATAGAGAATTTTACGTAGATTCCAGGGGCGCACTCAATTTCTTTTTTCGGGGTATCGTTATGGAGATAAGACTCAAACATATGATTTTTTCAATGCAACACCCTATATTTTATTATCGCATTAAATTACTTACCTTCGAAATGATATATAATATATAAACATGCTCCAAAATTACTAAAACATTGAATTTTAATAGAGTGCCATGGATTTCAAAGTTTTACTACAGGGATTATTATTTGTGATTTTTTTATAGTAGGTCATGGATGCTACAAACACTGTTGTTGACTTTTGGAGCATTGTTTTGTCAAGTGACTGTGGAGAAATCAACACATCTGCAGTCATGATGATAAATTTTAATGTGTTTTATTGTGTTTGTGTTTGGCGATTTTGTTAATTTGTGAAATTTTATAATGGCTGAAAGTTTTTTTCAGAACAACGAAAATTATGATATCATACGTTTCAATAAATGCCATGAAAATGTTGACGAAGCATTAGAATTATATTTAAACAGGTAAACTAGTAATTTACAATAAGACATTATATGACATATTGTTTTTA
Source organism: Vesta saturnalis (assembly GCA_036346205.1). NCBI lineage: Eukaryota > Metazoa > Arthropoda > Insecta > Coleoptera > Lampyridae > Vesta > Vesta saturnalis. The sequence continues at coordinate 205,081 of JARFJB010000215.1, forward strand.
AAACGTTAGATATCCAGAGAGGCGTCAACCTAGTCGAGCAACGATATTTCGACTAAAGAATAATCTACTAAATTATGGTGCGTATTCTAAACCTCGACCCAAGCCGTGTAACAAGGAAAATAATGAAGTGGATGAAATAAATATCTTAGCCAGCGTCCGTGTCTCTCAGACTCCTTGTACGAAGTTAGAAAATGACACTGGCGTTCCCCGATCACGGGTACAAAGGATTTAAAAAAAACACAAATTGAAACCCTACAAAGTGAATATTGTCAATAATTTTACGAGTAAAGTCATATGGTCAGACGAAGCCCATATAAGCAGTGTCGGTTTATTTAACAGGCAAAATACAAGGCACCGGTATGATAAAAACCAACACCTAATATTTGAGCAACAACAACAGGGTCGATTTGATTTTAATGTAGCCTGTTTCTTATTGGGGACATCAATAAAATACCGCATTTTTGAAGGGGCTCTCAACGCGAATAGGTACTTGGCAATTTTAGAAGAAGAAATACGAGAATTCCTGGAGAATGTTCCCCTCGCCTACCTTAATGCCATTTACTTCCAACAAGACGGTGCCCCTGCCCACAATTCGAGGTTGATTGGGCCGTTTTTAGAAGAAACTTTCCAGGACCATTGGATTGGAACAAATAGACCCATTAATTGGCCTGCAAGGCCACTTGATTTGTCAGTGTTGGACTTTTTTTATGGGGTTTTTTGAAAAATAAAATATACGGTAAGAGGCACAATAATATTGAAGAACTTTGTGTAACAGCAGTGGCAGTTTTCCAGAATTTACAAAATCGTCCTTTCATAATTTTAAATGCATTAAGAAATTGTGTCAATTGTGTGTTAGGGAAAATGGACATCAATTTGAACAATTCAATGAATAAGTTACCGAATAATTTCGAAATGAAATAGTATGAGTAAATATTTAATTATGAACTTTTTATTACTATTTATTTGTTGCTATTAGTTACCTACGTTTTGTTAGTGAATTAGTATTAGTATTGTTCTTGTTGCTTTCATGGAAAAATCACAAGTAGTATTTCTTCAATTTGAACTTTTTTTGTATGAAAAATCCATAGCCTACTATTAAAAATCAACGTTTTAGCATAGATGTACACCTGTGTGTACATCTGTGGTATTAGTAATTTTGAAGCATTTTTGAAGAATTTGTGTTTATACATTATATACCATTTTGAAGGAAAAAAAGTAAGGAATTTAATGAGGTGATAAAATACAGGGTGTTCCATTGAAAAAATCATAAGTTTGAGTCGTATCTCCATAACCATACCCCGAAAAAAAAATTGAGTGCGCCACTCAATTCTACATAAAATTCTCTATGGTATAAGCTTTCACTTTGACATTATCGCTAAGAAACGTAGATATGGAGGGGGTCCAAAAAGTGTGAATTTTCAAAAACGCCCTGTAACTTATGAACGAAAGAAGTTAGGAAAAATCCGTTCAGAACATCTTGAGTTTCACAAAAAAGTGGAACAGGACCGCGAAAACCGCAAGGTTCTATCTTCAACAACAACCGAGATACTTGACTGTCTCAACCAAAATAGGATGCACTGTACGGGGTGGCGAATTAAGAATGCGAGGTACTGTATCTGGGAAACTATACATCGTAGAGGCTTGCGGAAAAAAAATTATACTAAAACGGCCAATACAAAAACCTGGAAAATATTTTCATGTTTCTGAAATGGCCGCTAGGGGGCGTAACTGCAATCTTGAATCTAAAAAAGTGATGTTTCTGTGAATTCTGCTATATTAACCGAATAAAAAAATAACTGATCTTTGAAGTCGAGGATAATCTGAACTTTTCTGTTTGTCACTTTTTGACGTATCTATAAAAATAAAGTGGTGGGGGGTATTCAAAGGTTTTCTTAAATCACCCCCCGTATCTTCGAAACGGCTAATGCGATTTTAACAAACTTGGGCGCATTGAAAAGAGCTTTTTTTGGGTTACAAATGGTAAAATAATTGAAGTTTTGTTAGTTTCACATGTCGTCGCTAGAGGGCTTTGTTCGACATTCCGACAGAAACAGTTAATTTCCCCAAAAAAATTAAATGCATTGGTACGACTTTTGTGCATGAACAAGTAGCTAAATGATGCCTAAACAAGCTCGCGAAAACCGCATCTCGATATCATGTTCCTAACCTAAATTTTTTTTTTTAACTATATTTTTCTGGAATTGTTTATATTATGTAAGTTGTGGCCCTAAAAAGGACCGATTTAAAAGAGGAAGGTTTTTAATGCCCCTGTAAATGCACGAAATGCTGATTATCACTCTGTGCATTGCTGAGGCCTCTTGTGGGTAGACAAAACTGCAGCTTCAATTTCGTCTCTGAATAGGTTACCTAGAAATTGCGATTTTAAATGTTTGTAAATTTATTCATCAGAATAACATCATCCTTATTGAAATTACTACGGGCAAGTAAGCAATGCTAAAAGTTATACGAAAGGCCTATTTTTTGTTTGTTTAAATGCATATTCACTATGGATATATATATATATATATATATATATATACGAAAAATACAATTAATAGAAGCAGGCAATGGAAACAGATACCTAAACAAAACATATGTAATCCTCAAATTGTCAATAGTTGTCAATACTTTCGCGTTACTTTAAGCAATTTTTGTGCTTTCAAAATGCGTTTTACGAATAATGAAGTTGTTGATATGCTTGCGGTTTATTTTGAATGTCTTCAGAATGCCGCTGTAGCTAAAAGAGTTTATGCGGCTCGATATCCAAATCGGCGTCCTTGCGATGTAAGAGTATTTTCCCGATTAGTGGCGAGCTTACGAGCCAATGGTAGTTTTCGGCTTACGTTTCAACGGCAAAGAATTGGAAGAACACAAGAAAATATTAACTGTGTACTGGGCTATATTGAAGGAAATCTTCATGTTAGCATAAGAGCATTATCCACTAAGTTGGGCATATCACGGATAACGGTTCAAAATATTTTGAAGGACCATAGGTAAGTTCTAATGGCCATGAAAATATATAGATATCCGTATAAACTTTTTTTAATTACTTCAAGAATGCACCCATATTATGTCGTTTTGCATCAGGCCTTGAAAGAGGAAGATTTTGATCAAAAGTTAGACTTTTGCCATAGGATGTTAGGCATGATACGCGAAAATAGAGAATTCTTATTTCAAATTCTTTGGACCGATGAAGCCACCTTCAGTAGTGACGGGAGAGTCAATCTGCACAATATGCATTATTGGTCTGCAGAAAATCCCTGAAGTTCAGCGCCAAGGACGTTGGAGTTTAAATGTATGGTGTGGCATACTGGGAGGCAGAATTATTGGGCCATATTTTTTCGAGCAACCCCTAAATGGCAATGTATTTCTTGACTTTTTGGCCAATCAATTACCGTTGTTGTTGGAAGATGTGCCTCTGGAAACAAGGCAAAAATTGTTTTTGGAGTTGGATGGTTGCCCAGCACATTTTGCTATTGTATTTCAACAGCGGTGGATTGGAAGGGGAGTCTGTTTCCATGACCTCCGCGATTGCCAGACTTAACTTGCCTCGATTTTTATTTATGGGGGCGCTTAAAAGACATCGTGTTTCGGACTCAACCTACTACTAGAGAAGATATGAAAAACCCGATTCGTAACGCAATACGTAATATACCGAGAGCCGAAATTGAAACTGCAGTTTTGTCTAGTCATGAGAGGCTTCAGCAATGCATAGAACGCGATGGTCAGCATTTCGAGCATTTACGGGGGCATTAAAAACCTTCCTCCTTTAAATCAGTCCTTTTTAGGGCCACAACTTACATAATAGAAACAATTCCAGAAAAATATAGTTAAAAAGAAATAAAAATTTAAGGGATTTTCGTATAAAGTTTTCTTTGGCCGATATTTTGGGTTAGGAATAAGATATCGAGACGCGGTTTGGTTTTCGCGAGCTTGTTTAGGCATCATTTAGCTACTTGTTCATGAGAAAAAGTCATACCAATGCATTTAATTTTTTTGGGAAAATTAACCGTTTCTGTCGGAATGTCGAACAAAGCCCTCTAGCGACGACATGTGAAACTAACAAAACTTCAAATATTATAAAATTTGTAGCCCAAGAATAGCTGATTTCAACGCACCCAAGTTTGTAAAAATCGGCTTAGCCGTTTCGAAGATACAGGGGGTTACTTAAGGAAACCTTTGAATACCCCCCACCACTTTATTTTTAGACATACGTCAAAAAGTGCTAAACAAAAAAAGTTCAGATTATCCTCGGCTTTAAAAATCAGTTATTTTTTTATTAGGTTAATTTAGCAGAATTCACAGAAACATTACTTTTTTAGATTCAAGATTGCAGTTGCAGCTAGCGGCCATTTCAGAAACTTCAGAAACTATAATATTTTAATTTAGCACATAGTTTAAATAGATTTCATATTGTTCCAAGTTAATTGAAGAGCAATTTACATAAATCAGTACATGTATTCAGTCCACCTATTGTAGAATTATCAAAATGTCATGTAAAAATTACAATAATATATATATATATATATATATATATATATATATATATATATATATATTTTATTGACATAAAAACTAACTATTACAATAATAGTTTGCCTAAAATGACATAGTAACGTATAAACAAAAATAACATGAATATAATAATAATAATAACATTTTCATTGAATGAAAAATTATATAATTAATTAAAAATGAATTATATTAAATGTTTCGAACCAAATTACATTGGAATTAAAACATTTAAATTAGAAAAAATTATTCACTATCAGTATCACTCTCATAAGTGGAATCGTTAACAGATATAATTAAGAGATGCGCAATCTCAAAATGTTTCTCGATTTTCCACCACTCTAATATAGATACTTCGGCATGTTTAATGCATCTCAATTCGTTGCAAGGATTCCATCCATATTTCTTTCACATGGTCATCGTTAAATTTGGAATTATGTCTTCCTACATTTTTGTTGCAGTGTTCTTTGCAGTTTTCACATCAATTCAATTGGATTAAGTTGACAGTGATGTGGTGGTAACCGTAATACTCTGTGTCCACACTTGTGTGCTACTTAATCTGTTTCGTACACATTTGGTGTCGCATTATCCGTAACTAATTACAGTAATTCTTTTTAAACATGAGTCATAAGCTATGTTGTGCTTTAATAGAGAATTACATATTTCTTCCTTCTCAGATGACTTGTTTGGAATTTTGAATGACAACTTGCATTGTCCATTACAATTAAAGATGGTTCTTTTAAGTTTGCAATTAAATTATTTTCTAACCATTTTGTAAACAACTCCACACACATATCTCCATGATAGTCTGCACTTTGTGACTTTGTAGAAAACAAAAGTAAAGCATCGAAAATAGAAATTATAATGTAATGACTAAATTACCACAAACCTTTTTCCTTCGCCCACTGGCTTCTTCTTTACGCTTTCCTTAGATTTATTATGCCAGCTTCTTTTGTGCGATCCTCGACTGAAAATCCAAGTTTCATCTAAGAATACAGAAATGTATAATTTTTCTTCTTTATTTTTGTAATGTTCTCTTAAGAATCGTACACGATTGGCAGCAATATGTCATTGTTCCAGTAAACATCTTCTACCATCATCTACTTTAGATGAAAAGCCAATGGAATGTAAGAGACGTCTTAAACTTGATATACTTAAATGGAAAACTTGACGATTGCTGAATTCTTTTTGTAATAATGCTAGCGTAACATATACACCTACAAAAACAGGTATAGTACTAGACATGTCTTGCATGTTTGTATTTACATTTTGAAAGCATTTCATAAATTTTTCTCTCTACAGCATCCTTCACATAGTCATCAACATCGGTGAACTTAGATTTCATGTTTTCTGCGCTTAGCTGGTGACTTTGCAGGTTTATTTTCTTTTTGAGGTTCTGTAACCCTTTTTTTTATAGTACTAACTGTATTTATGCTAACCACACATGCTTCAGACGTGCGCTAAAAGTAGTTCTTCCAAGTATTATATTTTACACAATAATGTACTACATATCTGTATAGCAGATTCAAATGGAACGAGTGACCTTTGTTTGTCACGTTCCCGTTCCAAATAAATAAGCACGTTAATAACAACAAGCTGCGCTTGAGATTTAGGGTGCTTGTTATTTTTAAATTTTGTATAAATTATGTAAAAATGTTACGAAATTACCAATAATTCACTGTACAAGTTGTAGATGGTTTTGAAAAAAAAATTGTTTTTTGTAAAAACTAAAGCGATAATGTATAAACAATAATTTCAAAGAATGACAGGAGTGACAGATGCTGCTTATTTATCACAACGCTCGTTTTAGTGCGCTAATATGAATTATGCATCAGATTTATGTTTTTATAGCCATTCTTCTTTAATACTTGTAGTTGAGAGAGATAAAAATAAGTAACTTTATTATGGAGTTTTACATGGATGAGTCATAGCCGACTTTATTTAAATCAAACTTTACACGCAACAGTAACTACGCCAAAAAGAGAATTAGAACAAGCAATAAATGATATTCACATAAATTGAAGAAGCAGTGGGCAGTGAGTTAGTCTTGGTCCCAGAAAAAAGTAATATTCCTACACTTTAACAAAAAATGACTTTGAGGTTAATTTAATTAAAAGTAATTCGTTGCATTACAGGGGGAGTCTACAGGGTGTTTGTTTTTCGAGTGCTTGCATGAGGTTCTGGCTTCTCTTTAGATATAAACAGTCGGTTAAATTAGGGCAAAATTGCACACTGGCCAGCACGGCATAACAATATTTCTGGCGAGCGATGTGTAAAAGTTTTACCTAAGTCAAATAATACCTGGCATACAGTGGCGGATTTAACACCCGGCTAGGTCGTCATTTGCCGACCGGGCCCCAGCTCGGCGGGTCCTTACCTTTTAAGTTGTAATGTAAATGACATACCTATTGCTATCAGTACAAATATTTTATATTGGTTCCATAAAATTAAAATATTCTTCAATGTCATTCGAAATAAGAGGAACAAAAAATAAGGACTAATTAAAGGAAATGTTTACCCAGTAAAGGGCTTTCCTTTTCGTGGAAGGATCAATCCGTGATCGCTTAAGATGCACTTTACACCCTACTGCGCTGCAGTTACTCAAGCATAAAACGCAATACTTTCACTTTGAATTGCAGAATGCGGATTATGTTGTTATGACTAAATAGTAAACTGCTGACTGCAATTCTGAGAGATTTAAATTTAAGCATTTTTTTAAGTATTAACGTTTTCGCTTCGGAATATGAATGATTGTTTCTGTTTGTTAATAATTACATTTAAGTGATTTTGTTTTCTTCAGCAAGGGCAGCAGCAATCCTAATGTAAGATGTTTATTTATTATTTATGTTGTAACTTCGTAAATGTATAAAAGGACGACGAAGAATATTTTTAGTTTTTTTGCTCTACTGTTTGTCTTAAAAAAATCAGATGAGCATAGTTTATTTCAAATTTCAAAATTAATTACTAATTTCGCTTTTAAATAGTTTCTAATCTCTACAAAACGATAATGTTTTATATTTCTTCTTCCTCAGTTGTCGACAAATGTTTTCTAAAGGTTCGGGTTCTAGCTATAATCATAAGAGCGGTAGCCTTAAAAGGAAATTAAAAGAAAGCGCGAAACTTGAAGAAATGGGAAACGATCCAAAACAAAAAAAAATTAACCGAGTATAAGTATTGAAAATACGTAAGTATCGGAAGAGCATTTATCTTCGAACACAAATGTAGATATTACCAAAGGTGCTACTAACGACATCGACGAAACAAAAAATATTACATTAGAATTAACTTCCTGCGAAGTTGTTTTATCTGAAATTAAAGAAATCACGGATCAGCAGCAGCAAATTAAACCACATATCCATGATTCAGATTTGAAAAGTTTCATAAACGATAAAGCTTTATTTGAAAATAAAAAATTGACTGACAATGACAAAAGGTCTCTCCTGCTACTAGGAGCATGCCAGCCCGTGGAAACGGATATGCTCGATTATTCCTTCCCAGTGTCAAATAATCGACATTTTGATTCATCCAAATATTACGTTAAAAAAGCCACAGGTGAACAAATTAAATGTTTGTGGTTAGCGTACTCTCCTAGGAAAGACATTGTGTATTGCCAATATTGCTGGCTATTCGGAAGTGAAGACGTTAGGAAGAGTTCCTGGTGCGCGGGTTTCAAGGACTGGAAACATATTGTGGAATCTTCCAAGATACACAGCAGAAGTAAAAACCACATTAAGTGCTCTATTGCGGCTAACATGTTTTTTAAAAAATTTTATATAAAAAATGTTTTAGATAAAGAAATTAGCGAGGAAGCAAGAAAGTGGCGTGAAATTTTAACAATATTGTGTGACTCAGTGATAACTATTGCAGGACTAGGAGTGGGTTTTCGTGGTCATAGGGAAAATGTTAACTCAGATACTAACCTTGGAATTTATTTAAGTATAGTGCATTTAATATCAAGACATAATCCGACACTACGAGCTCATATAGAAAATTCTGCTCGTAATAAATATTTGAGTAAAACAATTACAAATGAATTATTAAGTACTATTGCTAATAGCACGAGAAATGTAATCTTACAAGAATGTAAAAGGGCAAAGTATTTTACCCTTCTTGCTGATTCAACTACGGATGTAGCTCACTTAGACCAAATGGTTTTGTTACTACGGTATGTGGTAATTACTAATGAAGAAGTTGAAGTAAAAGAAAGTTTTCTCTGTTATGTTCAATTATTATCAAAAGGAGATGCTTCTTATATTTGTAATATTATTACTACATTACTGTTTGAAGAATATGGTTTACAGAAGGGTAATCTATGTGGTCAAGGTTAAATTTATGAGACCAATAAAAGTCGGCTTACGCTTGAGAGCAATTTAGCATTGCCAAAGTGCTATCTGATTAGATTGAGGCGGTTAAAGAACGCTTCAGCGAAAGTGGGTGGTGGAATTGTAATAAAAGAGGTATACATAAATTACGTTGGTACTCCCTAGATTCATGTTTTAATGGTAGGTTACTTACAGGAATTATAATCAACATATGGAACATTAAGAACCCATTGATATTTTTACGAAACGCATATGATAGCTTTGCACGTAAGGTGAAATTAATGTTAAGGCAATCCATGCTAAATGTGAATGTGGTCTTAGCCTACAATTTCATGCAACCCCAAAATCATAGAATTGAGTTGAAGAATTTTGCAACAAAAATTTGCGTTATTGATATGTCAACCAATTTACGTGTGCGGTACAATGAAAACGTGTATGATAAGTTACAGACAAAATTAAAGAAGTTTTCCGAAAGGGATTCTGGTTGGACATTACATGAAGTTTTACATTTAAAAGTAAACATTAATAGCTATGTCCCATTTAGAGGTGGTCGTTCAACCTATGTTAAAGTTTCCCCCTTCATAGCAGTAAATCATGCAGTAGTGAATGTTAAAAATAACGATGAGTATTGCTTCCTGTGGGCCATTATTTCGGCATTATATCCCGCTTCACAGCAATCATATCGGACTTCTAGTTATCCTCATTTTAGAGATGTTTTGAAGTATGATTCCATTCACTTCCCCATTAAGCTTGATGCTGTAAATAAAATTGAGAAACTAAACAACCTCGCAATTAATTTGTACTGCATAAATGATAAAAAAAGTGGCACCCTTTGCATTGAGTAATCAGCGAAGCGGCAAAGAACCCATAAATCTTTTAATACTTTCTGCTAACGATCAAGCCGGGGATGATATTAACACTATATACCATTTCACATGGATTAAAAATATGTCAGGTTTATTTTCAAACCAGAAATCAAAGGATGGTCATAAAAAAGTGATTTGTAACCGTTGTTTGAATCATTTCTAGTCAGATGTAGTTTTAGAAAAACATTTAACATATTGCAATCAACTTAATCAATGCTCTGCTAGGCTGCCTACCGAAGCGGAAATGAATTTGCAAGTTCAAAAATTTCGCATTCCAAGAAAAGGTACCCTGGGGATAATACTCTATTTCACTCTAAACATATACCTTTAAACAAGATTTCACACGAGTTTGCAGGATTGTTAAGCAAACGAGTGTGAAATAGACTTTTCAACACGTGTTTTACACGATACTTTTCCGACGACCACCATAAAAAAATCAAAAGTAGGTATATTATTTTATTGATTAAAGTTAATTGGTATTATTTTATTAATTAAAGTTAATTGTGAAATTTTGACAGTTTTGGAAATGTATTGGTGCTAGAACCCGGTGGTTTTCTTCTGTAGATAAGAAATTTTGAATTTTTTGCGCGGCACAACGATCTTCTGTAAGCACCTCAGGAACCACTAATGAAGTTTCACACAGCAGCGGCGACTTGGTACCAGAAGTGGATGATGCAGCTTTTTCACGCAACGGCGGCTGTTTGGTGCCAGAAGTCGATGCTACTGCTTCAACAATGTGTTTCGAGATTTCTATCTTTTTACTGATCGAGTCATTTACATAACCTTCAGCAGTCCCGCTGGGCTGCCATCCGCCATGGCGTTTTAGGGCTAGAAGGTCACCAGTTTTGTCAGCAACAATTGTTGCTGGTGTTCTTCTGTATGTGTGTCCTGTATATGTTTCTGGGTTAGGCAGCTTCAAAAACTTGGCAATGTCTTGAACTATTTTGCCTGATTTGTTAATGCCCACATATTGTTTAGTACATTTTCCTTTTTGATAATTGATAAAGAATTTTTGATTCATTGTTGAGGGTCGCAAATTCATATATTTTTTACAGACACTATAAAAATTGTCTGAAATAACAAATTGTCTCGGTTTCTTAGTTTTGGTATAAGGCACATCAACAATTAATGCTGAATTCACATATTTAACATTACCCAGTTTGACATTATAAATTTCACCTTTCCTCATGCATCCACAAACTCCAAAAATAAGGGCCGTCTAAAAATATTTGAGATTAGAAATTGAAATTCAAATGTCATGTTTACATACTTTTGTTAATAAAAACACTTCATTAGGAGCTGTTTCCAAAAATGTTTTGATGTCGTTATCAGTTAAAACATTTGCTTTTTTTGGCACATAATTTACTGACTGCTTCTTTAACAGAGCTTTTAACTTGGGATACGGAGCAATGTTGACATCATGTTTTGTTATTAAGGTTCCTCGAAGCATGGAATATATCGACCACAACGTACTGGATTTATATTTTGCACTGAGGTCGCTGAAATATGCCAGTAATACTTTTCAGAAAAAGAATTTACTTTACTTTTAGGTCTCCAGTCCATGAATTGTTTATAAGCATATTCATAACGCTCTTTCCACATTGATGGTAACAAATTCTCACATGCTTTTGCGGCTTTTCTGCGATTTCCGGAGGGTAAGGTTTTCATAATTATCACTGTCGCTTTCATTATTGTTAAATTCCATTTTTATTCAAAGTTGGAACTGTTTTACTTGGATATGTTCGTCAGTTTCAGAATTCACAAATGACAAATGTCAAATTTCATTGGTAACCATGATTGCATAATGTTGAAAATTTTAATTCATAATTAATTAAAATTTTCAACATCGCTGACAGCCAATCAGATTGATTGATTTTATATTTTACACAGTAACTCCCTCCATTCGCAATCTCCCACTTTCAATTTTTTTTTTTTATGATTGTGGACCTGAACAGGCTAAATAAGGCCTATCGTGCTAAAGCACTCAGGAACACTTAGGAGGATGGATAGAGGGATAATGAATTGCCAATAGATGCCTATGAACAGCTACCTTAAATTTTCTCATATCATAAGTGAGAGGAAAACAGGAACTAGGGAGATCATTCCAGAGTTTAGAAGCCGTGTAGAAAAATGTGGATTGCGCCCGTTTGGTACGACAAGTGGAGATTTGTAGTGCATACTGATGATGTGATTGAGCGAACCGAGTGTTTCTCGCAAAGATAGCCGGAGATGGTATCAAAGAATGTAATTCACCAGCACAATAGCCGTTGTAATAACGATAATACAAAGAAAGAACTGAAACCATCCTTCTATGATCAAGGGACTGTATGTGAGAAGTTAAAGACGCTCTCTTTTGAATACGATCAACGATATCGAGAGCGTATTGGGGAGCACTAACCCAAAGGTGAGAATTATATTCCAGATGAGGCCGAATTTGGGCCTTATACAGCAAAAGGAGTTGTCGAGAGGTAAAGTACTGCTTAGATCTGTACAAAAAGCCCATTTTACGAGCAGCTGTTTTGGTAGCTGACAGAAGATGATCAACCCATGAGAGATTTGAAGATACAGTCATACCCAAGAGAGTAATAGAGTCTGAAAACTTAAGAACTGAGCCATTCATACTTACAACAGGAAATGATCGATCTTTTTTGGCGGACATAAGGCAACACTGAGTTTTGTTAGCATTAAATTTAACTAGATTATTGCTTCCCCATTCGAGAATACGTTGAATGTCTTTGTTGATTGAATTTGCCATTTCAGCTTTAATTTCTTGATTTGACATAGAAGGTGGATTATCACTATGAGTAGACTGAGATGAACTACAGTGAAAGGTGCTATCGTCAGCAAAGCAATGGATGGGGTTAGTTGTTGAAGAAATAAGGTCGTTTATGTACAGCAGAAAAAGTGTAGGCGCTATAACGGATCCCTGTGGTACGCCCGCGTTAATGCTAACTTCTTTTGAAAAAAAGCCATCAACTACGACACGTATTCGTCTTTCATCAAGGAAACTAGAAACCCAGTTGATGAGCGCATCATTTAACCCAAACGAGGTGAGTTTGGCAAGTAAACACTTATGCCAAAATTGGTCAAATGCCTTTGAGATATCTAAAGCGACTACAACTGTTTCACCGGACTGCTCTACTGTATTGTTCCAAACTTGGGTCACATATGAAAGAAGATCGCCTGTTGAACGACTTTGCCTAAACCCATATGATGGTCACTAAGGAGTTTGTTAGTTTCAAGGAACGTGAGCAGTTGCTGATTGATGGCTTTTTCCATGATTTTAGACAAAATGGAAGTGATGGCAATTGGTCTGTAATTTGAGGGATCGGTCTTATCACCTTTTTGGGAATAGGTTGAACATTTGCTAACTTCCATGATGAAGGAATTCCCAGAAGATATAGAGATCGTATAGAGCTTAGATAGGACTGGTGCTAGTTCGGGGGAACATTTCTTTAAGACAATAGCTGGGATACCGTCTGGGCCAGTCGCCTTATTGAGATCAAGCCTACTGATGATCGATTCCAAGAGCTTGTACCGAAAATGAATTGGTTTCATAGCGTATGAAGAAGAGTTGACTAGGGGCACATCTTTTCCAGAATCATTGATGCAAACAAATCCACAAAAACCTTGGCTTTGTCTACAGAATCAGCAACTACCGATCCGTCAATAGATGTCAGGGGGGGAAATGAAGATGTTCGAAAGTTTTTACTAATGGCTTTTGCTAAAGACCAAAATTTACGACTGCCAACTTTTTAGTTTTAGTGATGACACTTTTACAGATATTTCTAGCACCAACGTATTCTACATGACTGTCAACCGATTTATTAGATTTCCATTTAATGTAACATTTATTTTTTAAAGATATTGCATCAGAACAAGCCTTATTGAACCGGGGTTGGGAACGTGAATGACTTACACGGTACTGTTTTTCGGAATGTATAACTCCATTCCCATGAGGATGACTTCAGATACTGAAAGAGCGATGTCCGAAGAAGAGGACGACTTAAAACAATATTCACGCCATGGAAAGGTTGCAAAGAAATCCCGTAAATCACTCCATCGAGCTGACTTAAAACACCACAAGGTTCTATCGATTTTGCGAACAACAGTGGAATTAGGTACAGTAGAAATGATTTTTATTAGACAATGGTCGGAAAGACCTAAAGGCGAAAGAACGGAAGTTTTATAAACAAAAGGGTTTGATGTAAGAAAGAGATCTAGAAGATGTGGAGTATGGTTAGGGTTATCAGGGATTCTTGTGGGTTCAGAAATCATTTGTGTGAGATCACATGAAATAGCAAATGTTTCTGCACTATGACCAGCGGGATTTGTAGTAGATGAAAATTGAAGCCAATTAGAGTTATGAACATTGAAATCGCCTACAAATGAGATATCGCAAGATGGAAACTGAGACAGGAGATAGTCAACTTTCGTACTAAGGTAATCGAAGAAGTCTTGAAAGTTGCTGTCATTAGGAGACCTATAAATGCAACAGTAGAATTTCACAAAATTAGGACCAGAATATTTAAACCAAATCACGTCAAAATTTTTATTTTCTAAGGAAGAAACCCTCTTGCAAGCAATTCTGTTCTTGATGTAGGCACATATGCCTCCTTTATATCGAAAGTTAGAGTGAAGATGGTATTGAGGAAATTGCAAGTCGGGAGACTTGTGTTTCAAATAGAATAGTGGTCGTCGGAAAAGTATTTTTCGCTGTAATTCAGAAAATTTACAATTATTTTTCTCGTTCCCACAGAATGTAGGACTTATTTTTAAAAGTTAGTAAAAAATCAAATACTTTATTAAATCTAGATGTTGATGTTGTGGATAACGAACTATCAGATTCAAGAGGTTTACATTTAAAAAGTTTAAGTGTAACGCGTTGGGCTGCACGAATTCAAGCTATTGAAGCAGTTAAATTAAATTTTGCGTGTATCATTGAATGCCTAAATGCCGAAGCTGAGAGGGACGATGCTACGGATGAAAACATAATGATGAGTAATACTTTGAAGGCGTCAATGGATTGGTTATTTTACTTGAACATCTTATGGTGGGAATCTATATTGCAAGCTGTAAATTTAACACAAACTTTGCTACAGAAAAAAGAAATAGATTTGTTTATTGGTCAAAAAGCAATGACAAAAATTATTTCCCAAATGCCGAATTTAAGAACTGAAGAAGCCTACGAAAGGTTTTTAGAGAAAAGCAAGGCTGATTGGGAAAATATGAAATTAAAAAATCCAGACTTTTCAGTTAAAAGAAAACGAAAAACAAAAAAAATGGATGGCGAAACCCCAGATGATGAGCGTTACAACTTGTCTGAATATGACAAACATAGATTAGGTTACTATAGAGCATTAGATATAATTATTAATGAATTAGACGAGAGGACCAACGAATTTACAGAAATCAGTAAGATTTTTGGATTTCTTCATCCAAGTATTTTAAAAAGCAATTGCTTTTCGGTAGATCTCAAGGTAGAATTGAGAAGCTTCCTGGATATATATTTCAGTGACTTTAAAGACACAATCAGTGACGCCAGTGTTCTCGATTATTTAAAATTTATCGTCCAAATGAAGTTATAAGACAGTTATAGTTTATCTTTTAATAAAATAAATATAGGCTTATGTGCACGTTGTATATATGTATTTATGTTTAGTCGGGGCCCTTGTGCCGTTTTACCTACCGGTCCCAATCGTTTAAATCCGCCACTTCTGGCATAAAAGGTTACAAGGTATATTAAAGATTTGTATCTGAGTAGATTTAATGGTTTAAAGCTTTGTTACAACAACAAATTTGAATGCTGCTTTCAGTTTAAAATAAAATTAAAAAAACTTAGAAATACTTTTGAAAGGTAAATCAAGACCAAAAATATACTATCTAATTGATAAATTTTAAATGTGCACCTAATTGGTAGCAACATGATTTAAAGTGAATCATGTTTTAAAAACTTTAATTTTGGCAAAAGATCTTTTTTGTTTAATCTCCGAGATAATTTGTAATTTTCTTTTGTTTTTCTTATCTAAAATAGATACTCGCCAGCGCGTCGTCACCATCCTCTATGTTCCTCTGTTCCGCTTCCAGTCGCCTTCCACGCTGTTGGTGCGGGTTCGATTCCCGGTTCGTGCACTTTTTTTTCTCTTAGGTTACAGTGGTTTTGTTTATCTAATCTAATTATGTTAGGTTACACTAGTTTTTTTTATCTATACATCGGCACATCCTATGTCTGCCTATGTTCCTTTATTTACCGTCTCCTTAAGGAAGCAGTAAACAGAGGAACATACAGGATGGTGATGTCATATAATGTGGTACCGATTCTCTGGCGAGTATCTATTTTGGATAAGAAAAACAAAAGAAAACTACAAATTATTTCGGAAACTATATATATATATATATATATATATATATATATATACAAGGTAATCCTTAAGTAATTGTACTTAGAAGTATGGCAGATTCCTTACTTTACAATATTACGGTTTGAACCAACTTGCTTCCATAAAATGTTGCAAACAAGGAAGATACAGAGTGTTAAACGTTGAACTTTAAGATTATACTTGTCATTAACCCTAAAACTTAACGGTTTACGAGATAATCGCATTTTAGAGATCAGCTGCGTTATTTAATTATTCATTTCGAGAAATGTAATAGGTGTATTCGCTAATATAGGTAATATGATGAAAATTATTAAAGTGTAGTAGGAATTAACATTAGAAATGTGTATGGTACTTTAAACTAAGTCCTAATAGGAATGCAATATATTTATATATTAAGAAAAACTAAGCTAAATAACATTATAACTGTAATAGTGTCACATTAAATGTTCAATATGTCCACCATTCTCGTCGATGCATTTATCTACACGTTCCGTAAAAGATCGTCCCATATTAAACAACATCATTGGGCCAAAAAACCCTCTGCTGTATTTATTTCTTCCCAAACTTGGTCGCGGGTATTTATGGGATCCTTGTAAAGAAGTTGTTTCATTGCACCCCAAAAAGAACATTAAAGCTACGTTATTTTAATAGAAAAAAAATTATAATTCTCATTAATCTTGAAACTTAACGGTTTACGAGATTTTAGGGATCAGCTGCATGATTATTTTAATTAATCATTTCGAGAAATATTAACGTAGTAGGCAGACGTTGTAACAACCCATTTTGAGTTGTATTAAAATATATCGTAATTTAGGTTCTTCATTCGTTTAGTTGTAAATATAAGAAAAATTTTAATTATTTATGCATAATAGCTATGAGGTAGGCAACTTAATTTGCATTTTGGTGTAACTTAAGTTCATATATTCTTAAGGGTATATACTTCTTAAAGGTTTATACTCCCACTTTAAATTATTTTTCTGCGCAAATATTTTCGCGCACGGCTATATCGTCTGATATTCTAAGCATTCATTTTGTTCACTTTTTGTGGTACGCGGTCAGATGCAGAAAGCTTTTTTTGGGTTTCCCCCTAAATCTAGTGAAAAGTGGCATTGATTTGATGGTAAGATATTTTAACGCATTATACTAAAAATTAAAACATTTGCTTTTTTCAGGCACTTTTACACTTTTAATTTTACCGCTGTTGATTGCACAATTAACTCTACTGTTACGTACGCTTTCATTTTATGATTGCAATTTTTGCATTCAAAATTTCGAGAAAATGCATTAAATATTGGTTTATTCAATTTCAAGAAGACAAATTTATAAGAAATAAAATTCCAGTTTGGGTGTGGTTGACAACATAAAAGCATTGTTATTGCAATATATTGCGCAACATTTACACAAGGATTACGTCGCCTTGGTTTGCATTTCTGCATTATTTTTATAATACCAGGGGTTCTCAAGAATATGTATTATATTTTGTAACAGGTATTTAATGTTTAATAATTTTTTAGTAATTTAAGGCTATTTTTAAGATATATTTTTTATTTTTTACATTTTGATAAATTTTTTATTGTAAAACTCGGTTTAGTTATTCCGAGCATTATTAAAAATACACTTGGCGTCCGAGATCATTTTATTAGTGTTACATTGCAATTTTTTTTATATTGATGTTCAGTGGAAGTAATCTAGCAGAAATTGTGGTAATTAAGCAAATCAAAAGATTGAACCACCCTACGTTAATCTTCCGATTGAGTCAAAGGCACTATTTTTAGTGAATGGTTTGTATCTCCAGTTAGTTTAACTATTTGTTTTTGGAGAACTTTTTACACTTATTTCTTTATTCATTTATTTACAACCAATTTATTATATTATTACGATTACCAGTTCGACCAGTTTATTTATAACGTCACGAACGATTTTGACAGCCAAAAATTCTTGTTTCAATATTGTCTAAGTTGTGTAATATTTAGTTATAACAAGTAATTCAAATTTTAAATACACGAGACTTTTAATTAAATGGGCAGATACCAATTTCCTGAAGGATGAGCTTCAACCGTGCTATGAGAGGGGCGATATGAGTTTGCCGCTATGCTCCTAGATTACAGTCGGAGAGGGCGTGCGGTCCTTTTCTATAAGGAACAATTTGTAACGATGTTAAAATCGGAGCGCCACTGACTCAATACTAACTCGTCAGCACTTGAGCCAGCATGTGCTGAAGATGGAAGCTCAGACGATCTCAATAGCCGTTCTTACCTGTCGTTAACCGTCAACTGATTGCATTCGTATTACAATCTTAAATACTTAAACAGATAATTAAAAAGACACATAACATATCAACATAGAGACTTTATTTGCAAACGCACACACACCAAAATATCTTTGTACATTGTGGCCTGAAAGGCCCTCCAGAAATTTCCAAAACCTGATTGAATTTACAATAAACTAACTATTCCGTCAAAATCATTTAGAAATGTACACAAACGTAACTTAGTTATATTGATCTGATCGGCCGCCTTGTACGTACAACTCGACTCTGTACCTAAACTTTATGCTTTCTGCAAATTCTCACTCTCATTCACTCTACTTCAATCAATTCTGCTAAACTTGTGAGATCCTGATTAAATAATGAAAATTTATAATTCGGCAACACTGCTTGTAAGTTTTATTTTGCAGACAACATTGCTACAATTTTCTATGCCACATACAATAGTTATATTAAAAATGATTGCATGGGTTTTAACTGCTTTGTATTGTTCATTAATTTGCACGAGCTTTAATTTAGTTAGAATAAATTTTTTTTTCTCTTTTATTTATAGTTGCATGCGTTTCTAATATTACAAATTTTGCTTCATCGAGGTTTTTTTTTGTTTGTTTTAATTAACAGAGTGAAATTTTTTGTTGCTTAGTTCAGTGTAGGTATAACGTAAACAATTTTGACAATCATAATTCTCAAAGGGACAATTCCAATTTTGTAAGTTCATTAATATTGAATCGACCATTATTAAATTCTTGGACGAAAACAATAATCAGACGATAATGTAAGTATTAACATGAATCAACCATTCATAGTTACAAATTTATTTCTATTTACAGCATGTAGACGGCGATACACCATTCACAAAATCAATACACTAATTGTACTTCCCCGATTACGGCACTAACATGTATTCAACAGCTGATATGTTCCCACAGAATTGGCTTGTTGTAACACTTCTTATAGAGGCACCCAAATCTCGATACGACCATCGATAAACCAAGTTCTAGTACAATTCTTTTATTACCAATTTGTACCAAGGGAATTGTGCAAAGCGTGATCTTTATCCTAATGTTTGTACAACGGTAAATTATAATAAACTCCAGAAACGCAAAACTCGGGTTACGACTTCATACGAGGACCGTATCACAAAATCCTAAACTAAAATTGAAATTGCGACTGCAATTTAAAACTATCAGTAAGTAAATCAGATATTATACAAAAAAATTACCTTCTTCGAAGGGTTTCAGGTATAGAAGCTGAGATAGTATACTGTTAAACTTTTTAATCCTCCGAAAAGTGCACGAATTAAAATTTAGATAAACTACTTCAAGATAATCTTCAAATCGTTTATTAGGTGCTTTAGGCTTAATCCTTATATAACAAAAGGCAGCTAATAATTAGTTATTTGCCCAATACACCGTGTTAATACATTTTTTGTAGCTTTTATAAGATGGCCGATGAACAAGATAAAGAATACCCACAAAAATTCCCACTATCACTAGACAATCTTAAATTTTCCAGATGGTGGCAAGAATACTAAAAGAAGGCGCAGATTCCTGTATGACTTATCTATTTACAGAACCCTGTATATTTTTAAATAAAGTTCTGATTTTTCTTATTGATTATTCCCCCGTTAGATGACACTACTTTACACAATTATTGTTTTTTTGCCAATTTATGTTCTAGTGTAAAATTAAAACGTAACATAGTTTGTATTTGTTTTGGTTAATTAAAGAAAAGGGAAAAATGCCGAAGCATAATAATTATTCTAATACAGATATGTGAGATATGGTTGCTATTTACTGTCAGCAAAATTTTAATGAGCGTGCTGCGAAACAAGAATATTTGAGAAGATATTCAAACAGGCAGCAACCTAATCATCAAACATTCAAAAATCTATTTAAGAATTTAGGCGAAAGTGGTTCGTTTCGTCCTAAGCGTGATAATGTAGGCCGACCAAGAATAATTACGCCTGATGAAGGTACGACGAAACAATGGTTCGCATTGAAGATGATCCTCAGGTTAGTATACACCATTTATCTACTGATTTAGGCATCAGTAAAACTTTCATCTTAAAAAGACCGCACCTCGAGAAGTATCACCCATACTTTTTTACTCCGGTGCAAAATTTATTGTCAGTATATCTACCGTTAAGATTCCAATTTGCAAGTTGTAACAACCCTTTTTGTCTTTCATTCGTTCTGTTGTAAATATAAGAAAATTTTAATTATTGAAATATAGGTATGTGGTAGGCAACTTAATTTGCATATCTTTTTAGGGGTTTATAGTGCATATTTTCTTAAAGGTTCATATTCCCACTTCAAATTTTATTCTGCTTTTATCTTCTGCGCAACGCGTCATCATCATCTGACTTCCTAAGCCTCCATTTTGTTTTTCACTTCCTGATAAAGGTTGTGCTGATTAGGAAGCATTTTTTGGGTTTTCCCTTAAATTTTGTGTGAAAGTGCCATTAATTTAATGGTAAGATATTTTAACGCATTATACAAAAAATTAAAACATTTGCTCATTTCAGGCACTTTTATTTTTTTACAGTTACTTTAACTTTTACACATATAATCAATAAAAACATAAATACAGGAAATCAAACGAATAATCAATACAACAAATGGGTTATGATAATCAAAATTTCACTTACATGTGTTACTGCATTTTTCCAAGGATGCTTTTATTTGGCTGGTTCCATATTCGAATATTGTACGAAGACTTCTTCCCATATGTAGCTGATGATACTGCTCTGCTGTTTACAATGGTGCTGCATAAATTTTCATAATTTATCCAAATCCAATTTGTCGATGAACGACTTTTCTTCGCGGTAAATGTGATGTAACGTAATATTGTTCATATATCCTCACTTAAGCACATAACTTTTAATTAATTTCACTTTTATTTTAGATCCCGTCATGGCACTATGCGGCGCTTTCAAGGAAAATAAACATCAAATCGAAATAACTGAATAATTTTATTAACATGAGAAGAAAAAAAAACACATCAACCGATATTTGAACAATACTTCAAATCGAAACAATTTTATTATTATAATCGACAATTATATCGGTAACTTAATTTTTAAATTTAGTTATAAGTAAAAACAATTGTTTCTGAGGTCTCGACTCTTCACTGATCGTGTTTCAAAAACCGATAATATAAACGTAACTTGTAACTTACATGTTAACACTAACACTATTAACACTTTGACTTGTTAGTCATAAAAATTTCAAAAGGCAAGAGAAAAAACTAGAGCTCGAAAGCAAAAGGCAAGAGCACAAAGGTAAGAGAGCGAGAAATCAGGAGCAATTCCTTTTATACATTTCTCTTAGAAATTTTTAACTTTTTCTGTACTATACACACAAAAAATCCAAGCATCTGATTGGTCTAAACAAAATTGTAAACTTAACTAACATACAAATTATGCTATAACTTTCTTAAAATAAGTTGGATTTACATTTTGAAAACAGATTCGGAATCAGGGCAAAATTCCGCATAAAAAGATATCTCATAAGCCCTATTTTTCTTCGAAGCGTTGCGATTTGACAATTTATAATCTAATTTTACTTATATCTAAGAAATTCTATATTTTACGCCTAAACTACATACATATTCGTAATCTACATGAAAAACTGTATTAGAATACATTTACTTCAAACCATATAACTTAATTTTAACAGAAATTCCTTTTTCATATTATAATTTTAGTTAGTTAACCCCACTTCTCTAATTTTATGTTCACATAACTTGTACATTGTAAATTTCTTTATGAAAACGAGGGAAACCTTCTATCAATTGCCTTTATAATTTATTTTAAGCTTAAATTATCCTAAAAAATACTATAAATTTACATAATTCTTAAATATAATACCTAACCTAATTTATTACAATTTTACTCATAACTTGCGTTTAAAACGTCCAAGTCACTTGAAATATTATTTTATGATGTTCTTATAACTGTCCTTAATATCAATACTGTTTACTTTCACTCAATAGTCTAAAACTTTGTCAATTCAAAAATCCATATTGTTTAACACATTTATGTAAATTTTGTACACAAAATGTATTTTTATGTTAATTATCCCATTGTAGAAATGTTGTTCATGCTCTAGTTAATATTTATAACGCACTACCACTTCTCCTGCACTTTTTGTACACTTTGTCTGTGAATTATAACTATACAGTGTTCGTATCATAACCCTTTCTTAAAGTTTATATGGTTCCTGCATTGTAACTAAATCGATACATATTCTACATATTATTATTAAT
Organism: Vesta saturnalis; assembly: GCA_036346205.1. Lineage (NCBI taxonomy): Eukaryota > Metazoa > Arthropoda > Insecta > Coleoptera > Lampyridae > Vesta > Vesta saturnalis. Next base: position 227,696 of record JARFJB010000215.1, read on the forward strand.
CTACTTCATGTGATTAATATCTGTAAGGTTTCTAAATTGCTTAAATAATTTGAATAAACTGTAAATTTACTGAAATATGTTCTACGAAACAAATCGTACTCACAAATATCAATCGTTCTGAGCTTCCTCACATGCTACTGGTATAGCTCATTGCTCTTTATGAATAAACAAACTTGTGCAAATCCCACAAAGCCTGTTTCGTTAAATCAAAATCATATTCTCTCACTCGTGTACTAATTTACTTATTAAAACGCAGTGTATACAATTCTCCGATCTTTTTAAATTTGCCCACTATAAAGAATATAAGCTTGTTAACTCTTGCCCCTGTATTAATCTTATTTCTAACCAGCTCAATATAAATATATATATCTATATATATATATATATATATATATATATATATATATATATATATATATATATATATATATATATATATATATATATATATATTTATTTAAATAAGACATTTTTCTTTGAAACTTGTGTAAATAAACGTACAAATTAATTCAACGTTTCGGGAACGTCCTTTGTCCCGTTTGTCAAGAATTTATTTTGACAATTACAGAAATTGAAATAAGGTAACTATTTTTAACAAGTACAGAATATGAAACAAGGTAACTAATTTAAATTTAATCTGGACGAGTGTGTTTGACTTTGGGTAGTTGGTCTAATACATGATGTAGAAGGTGTAGAAGTGGGGACGTCAGGAATAGTTGCAGCATAAGTGTTTGAAATTTCTGGAAGGTGTGGAGTTGGTGGAAATGTCGAATCAACTTGTTTAATGATATTATTCCAAGTTTGTCGCATTCTAGAAGTGTTATCTCGCTTATTGAGGGCGTTTGGTCACATGTATATCAACCTGCTAAACACTGTAATTGGGCAGAAAAAAACCATACAAAGCAATGCGTTTCTAATGATATATTTAGATCACACACACACACACACACACACGCACACGCACACGCACGCGCACGCGCACGCCCACGCCCACGCGCACGCGCTCACGCACTCACGCACACACGCGCACACGCGCACACACGCACTCACGTACACACGCACTCACGCACACACGCACTCACGTACTCACGCACACCACGCACACACACACACACACACACACACACACACACACACACACACACACACACACACACAACACACACAACACACCACACACACACACACACACACACACACACAGACACACAACAAACACACAACTTGGCCAAACGTAAAATGAGTTAAGAGGTCAATTTAGTAGAAAAAATGCGATTGCATAACTTTCTATACCTACATATGTATATCTAGGTTGAAGGTAAAAATTATCACATCTCTGTTTTTATAGTTACAAGTAATGACTAGAAAATTAACGAATAAAGGGTTGTTTGCACACAGGTAGTCTAATCCGGTAAATGATTGGTCAAAACATCGATAAGTCGGTAAATCATATTGCCTAAACCCTAAATTACGTGTAACACCGCATCAACTTACTTTTCATACAACCCACTCTAAATAATTTTGAAGTCTAGAAAGGGCGTAAGAGAAACTATGAACTCAAAGAAAACTAGAGCATTCTGTATTAGAACACAAATTAAAATTTCTTCCCTCATAGAAGGCGCCACAAAGAAATTCAAATTTTTGGTCAATGGTACGAAGGCCTGAGAGTAAGTTGCTAAGCCCTATACCTGTCTTACAAGTTAACATTAGGTCCCTTATTAGAATACAAATTCATATTTCCCGCTATAACCAATCAGAATGCAGAGACTTAAATACAAATTAATTAATTTTCCGTCGTTGGGGCTTCGACAAGGGGGCAAAGCCTCGAAAGCAAGTTGTGAAGTCCTATACCTGTTTTATAAGTTATTATTAGAGCCCCTTATTAGAATACAAGTTCAAATGTCTCGCAATAAACAATCAGAATGTAGAGTTAAATACAAATTCAAATTTTCCGCCAAGGGGGGTAGGGGACAAAGACCCGAAAGTTGCGAAACCCTATGTTTGTCTTATAAGTTAGAATTAGGCCAGCTTATTGGAATACAAGTTCAAATTTCTCGCAATAATCAAACAGAATGTAAAGACTTAAATATAAATTCAAATTTCCTGCCATGGGGGCCAGGGGACAACGGGCCGCAAGCAAGTTGCGAAGCCCTATGCCTGTCTAGTTAGCATTAGGTTCAAAGTTCAAATTTCTCGCAATACGCAATCAGAATATAAAGACAAATACAAATTAAAATTTTACGCCAAGGGAGCCTGGGGCAAAGATCCAAAAGCAAGTTGTGAAGCCTGTCTTATAAGTTAACAATAGGGCGCCGATTATTAAAATACAAATTCAAATTTCCCCCCTCATAGAAGGCGCCACAAACAAATTAAAATTTTTGGTCAATGGGACGAAGGCCTGAGAGTAAGTTGCTAAGCCCTATACCTGTCTTACAAGTTAACATTAGCCCCCTTATTAGAATACAATTTCATATTTCCCGCTATAACCAATCAGAATGCAGAGACTTAAATACAAATTAATTAATTTTCCGTCGTTGGGGCCTCGACAATGGGGAAAAGCCTCGAAAGCAAGTTGTGAAGGCCTATACCTGTTTTATAAGTTATCATTAGACTCCCTTATTAGAATACAAGTTTCTCGCAATAAAGAATCCGGATGTAGAGTTAAATACAAGTTCAAATTTTCCGTCAAGGGGACAAAGCCCCGAAAGCAAGTTACGAAGTCCTATATCTGTCCAATAAGTAAGCGTTAGACCGCCCTTATTAGAATTACAATCAGAATGTAAAGACTTAAATACAAATTCCCCTCCAAGGGGACCAGGGGGCGAAGCCCCGAAAGCAAGTTATTGGACAAGGGGCTAAACCCCGAGAGTAAGTTGTGCAGCCCTACACCTGTCTTACAGGTTAATATTAAGGCCACCTTATTAGAATACATATTCGAATTTCCCGCCAAAACAAAATGGCTGAGGGTCTTGATTACGATTCATAATTAAAAGGGTTATGATGATACAATTTAATTATAGCAAAATGGCCGAGGATCTTAATCATGACGCTTAATTAAGAGGGTTATGATGATGCAATTTAATTATGTTTCGTAATTAAAATAGTTGGTTTATAACTCATAATTAAAAACAATGCCTCTTATTAGAATACAAATTCAAATTTTCAATCGTCACCAATCAGAAGACAGAGAGTCCACCAAACAGAACACAGATGCTGAGTTGTGGGTCTAAGGGCCAATCAGAAACTGGAGGGACTGGCACAACCAATCAGGTAAAAAGAGGGGGTGTGGCCTGGTCCTAACCCCGCCTTAATACACGTACAACCAATAGGGTAAAAAGAATTGGTGTGATCTAGTCTTATCCACCACCTTAATGAAGCCATAAGGGCCTTATCTAGTCTTAACCCTCCTCTTAATATTGCCAAAATGGCTGCTAGACTACACCTTAGGAGCATCCAACACTCCTAATTAGGGGTTAGACCGCCAAAAAGGCTCTTAATATTGACAAAAGGATCTTAATTAGGGGCGAAACACCGCCCAGGGGTTGAAAAATGGCCGCGAAAAGAAGCCGGCGTTACCCCTAGATCACCACTTCATTTTTTTCTATACGGTCAGGGGGGCGACAAGTGTTTCTAGCAATCTTTAATAATATTTAATAATAATTAAAAACAATGCCTCTTATTAGAATACAAATTCAAATTTTCAGCCGTGACCAATCAAAGACAGAGACTTAGTCCACCAAACAGAACACAGATACTGAGTTGTGGGTCTAAGGGCCAATCAGAAACTGGAGGGACTGGCACAACCAATCAGGTAAAAGGGGGGGGGCGTGGCCTAGTCCTAACCCCGCCTTAATACACGTACAACCAATAGGGTAAAAGGAATTGGTGTGATCTAGTCTTATCCACCACCTTAATGAAGCCATAAGGGCCTTATCTAGTCTTAACCCCCCTCTTAACATTGCCAAAATGGCTGCTAGACCACACCCTAGGAGCATCTAACACCCCTAATTAGGGGTTAGACCGCCAAAAAGGCTCTTAATATTGACAAAAGGACCCCGCCCAGGGGTTGAAAAATTGCCGTGAAAAGAAGCCGGCATTACCCCTAGATCCCCACTTCATTTTTTTCTATACGGTCAGGGGGGCGATAAGTGTTTCTAGCAATCTTTAATGGTATTACTTCAGCTAAGTGGATTTGGTATTTTGTAGTGCCTAGTTTTGTATTTAGTTTAATAACATTCACCCGTGTTAGGAGGGGTGACGCCCATAAAGCAGGTTTTACACATAATGCTTTCTTTCTTTCGGAAGTTGTTTCGTAAGGTCATCAGAATTTACAACCAAACGCTGACGTTAGCTGGATAAAGCAGTCTACACCACCTACGAGTTCTAGTGTAGTGTTTAGCATGTTATAACGTAAATCAAGTTTACGTATAAATAAACTTTGGATTATCGAACTAAGGTTAAGGTGTTGGTTGAACGTAAAATATTATTTAAATATTAATATTTAAAATGTAATAATTAAAACTTAGGAAAATTAACAAATCAGTTTATAATGGAAATAGAGAATCATAAGGGACATGTTTAATTATTTGATTCATAATACGTTTAAATGCTTCACTTAAGGCTGCTTCGTAACCATGTCCAACATCATCAAACAAATCTTTCCAATTTTCATTAAGTACATGATTCATTTCAGGTCCTAATACTGGATCACCATTAAAGAGATTTTTGAATTCGAATTCAATTAATTCTGGTATTAACTTAACGGCAAAGGTTTTCACTTCTGCATATTTTACACCATCTTTTTCGTATGTTTCTCCAGTAATTGTAAACCTTACTTTACATTTTGCTAAAAAATGTATGTTTATTTTTCATAAATTGGCAGCTTCATAAGTCGACTAACATACTCAATTTTATGATGTTTTCTCCATCTCCAACAATTGGTAAAATCATGATGTAACCATTTAAGTCGTAATGTGCATACATGTAAGCGCCATCTGCATGTAAATTAAAAACAATTTTAAATCCATCATCAGTGATAGTGCCTCTAGAATATTAGCTTTGTTTTATTAAATAAATTAGTAATTACTTACTCTGCATCATCAGCTTTTGTAAGATGCAATTTATGATATTCAATATTCTTGTAATGTTGAACAACATGTACTGCTCCGGTACCTTCACCAATCGAAAGTTGATCAACTCTAACCGGATTAATCGGATCATACTTAATTTCAGATAAACCTAAATTACGAAAAACTCAAAACGCGGTTAGGTTTTAACTAATTTCGATTTTCTCACCTTTGCCTAGTAGGGGAAGACTCACATCATATGCATTTTTGAGACACTCGTTTAAATTTGGGTCACTCCTTCTACATCTTGGAATAGCATCCGCTGAAAGAACAGTTTTTGAAAAATTTCACTACATTTGGTGTTCTTACGTAAATCTAAAGCTAGTAAGCAACAAAAGCATGTTGTTACCACTAATAAAACTATATTTCTCATTCTATTGCCAACTAATGCTAACGTGCTTATCAAGTTCGCTTTTATAAACTCAATTCTTCCTCTTAGAATTAAACCGAATTAATTTCCCACAATTTACTTATAAAACGAATATTAATTTCAAGGTGAAGGAAACACTGGTTTGTGATTCTCAAAATAATAATATAGACAATTGCATATTTTGAGAATATGGCGGTTAATTAATGTTTTTTTATATTATATACTTAATACATTAGCCATATTAACATTAATATTGCTTGATTTTTACATGTAAATTTTCACACTGAAAAAAGTCACAACTCATGGTAATCAGCTAGTAAACAACTATAGAAATTTAAATGGAAACATTGTGTAATTATGTTTAAAAGTTGTGGATTTAACTTTATTACAATACCTTTATTACAGGGCTTGGTTTAATTCAATGTATTCCAGAATTATACAGTATTTGCCAGTATTTTATAATTATAAGGCTTCATTTTCATTCAATTTCACTTCGAAGTCAAATTAGAAATTGTACGCATGACCAATGCGAAGTTAGGTATGCGTTTACATTTCCAATTTAGCAAGCGCTTGAGCACAAACTGAGTTTCAATTGATTCCAAGCGTAAGAAATTCGCAACCATCGAATTTTGTGAGGTTATTGTAATTATTTACTTTGTGGAATGTCGATTACCTTTCACAAAATTATCTTTCCAACGGAAACATACGAGTTTTTATTGCAGCAAATAAGTACGGAATAGCAAAAGGCAACTAGTACTTTCCCAACCAGAAAAAGCAACGGTATTGACAGATAATCTAACCTGTAAATGTAAACTAATACACAGCAGTGTAAATGGCATTTCGTACAAATTCCAATTTGACTTCGAAGTGAAATTGAATGTAAATGAAGCCTTAATATTTATAATTTTAACCTAAGAATTGTACTTGCAACATATATACAGGGTGAATATTTTAAAGTGTTACAAGGGGATATCTCGAAAACCGTTTAACTATTAAAAGTGGAATTTTAGGATATTAACATGCTGCAAGGGGGGCGTCTTTGACGTCTTAATTAAAATTTTATGACACACAATTTCGTAAGGGATGGAGGTGACATTAACATTTCAAATAGGATGATATAATTTTTTTGGAAAAAATTGTCACCTTGAAGTCAGTTATGTATTACAACAAAAATCATCAAATTTATTCCATTAGTTTTTACAAAAACAACAAATTAAGTTTCAAACTGTAATTAAATATTTCCCACGGAAACGACTACACGTGTTTCCATTCGTTACATTTATGGGCATATCTTGAATAAAAATGCCATATTAGCTTCTACTGCTTTTCATTTTAATTGTACTCATATTTATAGGTTGCCATTCAGAATCTGAGCAATAAAAATAATTTGTAATAATCCCTTGCTGATCCAAAAAGGATTTCCATTCGCTATTATCAAACACCATGTATTGATTCTTTCACTCGCTTAATTTCGCAACTGATGAAAACGATACACTTGCAGAAAGATAAATACACACATACTTTGACTGCAATTCATTTAAGTCTAACCTTTAATAACCATAAGAATGTTTTATAGATTCTGAGAAAATGAAAGATAAGTCTCAAACAAACTTACCGTGAGATTGAAGTATGACCTTTTGGGGTCATTTTCACACTTCACACATAATTTCCCATCCAATGGTTCCAGAGTAATCTTCAAGTCTTTGAGAGTCTCTGATGAAAATTATTATTTTGTATTCTTTTCCAATTATTTCGAACTGTCATTCAGAATTTTGTGACGATTTGGTTGTCATTATTGATTTTTAGTTGTCATTATTGAGTTGTAAGCCACTAATTCGTATCATTTTTTTTTTGCAGTTGTAGGCTAAAATCATGCCAATAAAAAAAACTTTCGTTGGGAAACAGCGTTCGGAGGCTATGAACCAGGCCAAGAGGCTCAAACGAGAATCTGCTGGATTGAATCTACGTAACGAGACGGATAATGCAAAGTTCCTCAAGTTGAACGCCTCGGTGACGTAGACTTGTGGCAATTGCCTTGCTTCAGAAAATGATGGATCTAGGAGCCAAACATTCCAAGAAATGTCAAGGGGTCACCTTTAAGATTATCCACAAGTCAAGACGAAATCCCAGTCTAAGTGCCAAGTGTGTGATAGAGTGCTGATTTTTCCAACCGATGATGAAAAGTGCAGTTTACCAGTGTGTCCCGTTCATGACCATGTCTACCTTCCTAAGCAAAAACGAAAAGTTTGACGACACTTTGGCAGATGCAGAGTCGCAAAAGTAGTAATATGGGGCCGGTTCTGGACCAGTTCAAGGTCACTCACCCTCTGGTGTTGAAAAACGAAAGCTTTTTGAGCTCTTTCAAGGTCGAAATTTTGGAGAGAAATTTAAAATTTTGGAGCTGGTCAAGGTCAAAGCTAAAAATAGAAGTTGCAAGGTAATCATAAATCTAAAAATAGAGTTTTCAAGGTCAAAGATTATTGACCTACGGTGGTGTTATATTACATTTTTTAGAAATATAAATAGGTCAAGGTGGAAAGCTAAGAATAGAATTTTCAAGGTAAAACTTTTTGGCGGAAAATATAAATTTTTGGAGCTCATCATCATCATATTACATTTCTAGTCAAGGTCAAAAGTAGGTATTTAACAAGTTTAAACATGTTGTAATATGTAGTCAAGTACACATATTTCTTATATAAATTGCAGCGAGCTGTATATTGAGATCAGTCAGTCTGCAACTCGTAATTGTTAAATATGGAATTAACAGGTTTAAACCAAAGTACCTATTGCAAATCCTTTAAAAATGTGCGCGAGCTCGATTTATTGACAAAGTATAAAGTGATGAATATAGATATAATTAATACTAAGTACGGTGAACATATAGTGATAGAAACGGGTGATTTTAAATGTGTATTACCGGAACGCTTTTATGCGTATTTCAAAGAAGAAGAAACACGCATTGAAGAATTTAAAACTCTCCTAAACACGAAGGATGTGTTCATAAGTAGTTTGGGTGCAGCTGACAAAACAACAAACATAACATTCTCTTTTTAATATTAGCACCCCTACCATTTATAAAATGGGGCATACTTTAACTAGAATCATTTTCTTAAACAGTGTTTAGTCATAGTGAAATTGTGAGCAAGTAAAGTCATGCAAGCAGCAAGAAAATCATTTCTGAAACGATCCAAACTCAGAAGTTCACCGTTATGTATGGGTACCTCACATCATTGTAGTAACAATATGAATAATAATTTAACATTTTGTTGTTGGTGCTGTCAAAATAGTGATGGTAGTAGTAGTAATAAAAATGAAGAGAACACGATAAAGGTTATTCTTCTCCTAAGACTGACTGGACATCATCATCATTTCAACATAAGAATGAAGTGTATAAACAAGCAGCTAAGAAATACTTAATCGATTGTACCTATTATAAACTATCGAACGATACTCATCATGCAAAACATGTAGAAATTGGATACAGTACACATCTCAACCTTGTACCAGTAGTGCGTATGGGGTGTGGTAACTGTGATCAAAGTAATAATAATGTAGTGTTGGATATGAAGGAATGGAATGAACTTCTAAGATGGCATTCATATGTAGAATTACAATTTTGCCGATCTCAAGAAATTGAAAACAAAATTGATTGGTCTAATGTAAACGAAGAAGAAGATATAATCTATGATCAACATTATGAGTCTCTATCCAGCAATCTTGGTGTCTATTACAATTGGGAATCGATTAAAGGATATGACAGAATCTTAAAAACTGTTATGATAGAAAACTACAACTGCTGTTCTTTCACATTCAATGCCAATAATGTTGAAGAACTATTCAACTTAAAGGATATAATAAGCTATAGATTGGAATTTCTTGAATCTTACAATCTGACATGTTTTTATGAAAGGTTCATACAACAAGTTGTTGACTACCGTCGTTTTCGCGAGAAAGAATTCCATGGTAGTGATGATGAGTTATAAATGCTAAGTGTAATATTAATTCACATAACACAGTATGCTTAATGAAAATATTGTATTATCGTCCTGCTTATCTAATGTATTGTATTTACTAAATAAAAAAATATTAATAGCTATGGTTTGTTTTTTTCAGTTTAGGTTTATCCATCTAGTTAAACAATGTTATGTAAGAAGCAAAAGAGTGCGGGTGGTTTAGTGAATACTCTAATCAATAAACTTCCGTTTGAATTGCATTTATCCGGTTACCAGTACTGTGGTCCTGGTACAAAATTAGAGAAACGACTCGCACACAAAGACCCCGGTATTAATCAATTAGATGCTCAGTGCAAACTTCATGATATCAGTTACAGAGATTACCGAGATTTAGAAAGTAGGCATAAAGCAGATAAAATTTTAGAAGAAAAAGTTTGGGAACGCTTTAAATCGGCAGACGCAACGTTAGATGAACGAGCTGCAGCTTTAGCAGTCGTATAGCCATGAAAGCAAAGATAAAATTTGTATTTAGGTTTTAACAGCTATCTGTTTAGTACAAAACCTGTTCATGGTAAACGGGTACCTGTTCAGTAAACCCGTTTTGCTATATAAGGCGCATATATAATACCTTAAACTGCATTCAGCAGTTTAGTAGTAACTTATCTGTTTAGGTATTAACAGCTATCCGTTTAGTATAAATAGCTACCTGTTCAAGGTGTTGTCACAATGGACAACAAGGAGAGGATATTAAAGAAAAAAATTATTCAGGCTCGTAAAATAATACAGCAGAAGTATAACAGTATTAAGACTACTCGCATTGATAATTAAAGAACATTCGAAAGTACTTATAAGCCTTTAATAGAACCTCTAACTGAAATAGTAAATAAAATCGATAAAAAAACAACTAAAAAGGAGGAAGTCATTGATGTTAAACCCGTATTCATATTTCCAAGAAAGCACGCTACTATCCCCACTAGTCCGCCAGCTTAAGTTCAACGGACCCCAGGCCTCACTCCATTAGCTGATTCAAGAAAGTGTGCTACTAGTCCACTAGCTCAGCTTCCGTTTTTTCGAAGAAATCCTCCCCCAAGTCTTCCATCTTTCTTAGATACATCCGCCGTGGGAGAGATTAATACTGGGGAGGAAGAAGAAGAACCGCCTAGTATCGCAGATGATTCCCATAATGAACCCATCTCAAAAGAATTTCTCGAGCAGTACAATGAATTGCCGCGTATATATGTTGAACGTATTTTGAAAAATGCTGAAGGTGATATTGATCATACATATGGAGTCCACTATGATACCAAAACTGACAAATGGATAATTGGTAATACGCCCGTCACAATTAAAGGAGACAATATAATTATTAAAGGTGTCATGTATAAAGGATTATATGATCTGCTTATTATGAATGAACCCGATTTAAGTCTAGTAAAGTCAGCAGATAGAAAACATATAGAAGTATTTTAGAGGCTACGAATGTAGTAAGACGAGATTATTACGTAGATTCGAGGAAGCCGCAGCAGAAAGTATACACAAATAATCAAACCTTGCTGTCATCATCATCACCCACCACAACCAAGGGAGGAGGTGGGGCTATGTTTTTTAAGGAATTAACAAACAGACCCACTGAATATAAATATTGGAATGATATACATGAACTAATTCGTGATCTGGAGGTATTGTGGGCAGAAAAATTAGCGGGAAACACAGGTGTTGTAAATGACATAATATCAATTGTAGAAGAACTCGATGAAGATGGATACATTGAAAAACCGAAAAACCGCTTTTTAAACAATATAAATGAGACTGCATTGATGTCGACATGTCACAACTAAAATCCCCTTGACAAATTTGGACGTTCACATGTCCAGTATCAATTCAAGAAACTAACCCCTCAGTTTAAACTGATTGATGCTAATCAATTTGATATTGAGAATAAGAGACTCAGCAATGTGACCGATCCCATAGATCCTCAAGATGTCATCACTAAGCAATACTATTTATCAACAAGGTTTGATTTGAATGGAAATCGTTTGACACAGTTGGCTGACCCTTAAGAAGATGGTGATGTTATAAGTAAAGGATGCCTTGATTTTTGTTTACAAGCAGTTCAGAAAAGTTTTTAAAGGAAACGCTAACGCTTATCTAGCGCCGGAGGAAAAACTACATCAACTTAAAGAAATTGTTGATAAATTAGCACCATGTCCAAATTACAACTCGTTAACGAATTGAACAAACCTGCACGAAAAAAATTTAAACGAAGCCGAACAATAATTAGAGGTTTTGATGATCTTTGGCAAGCAGATTTAGCTGAATTTAACACATATGCCAAACAAAATAAGAGTTATAAGTATATATTAGTGGTTATCGACTGTTTTTCGAAATACTTGTGGACTAAAGGACTAAAAAAGGAAACAGGCCAAGAAGTTACCAAGGCCATGCAAACAATCTTCAAACAGGGTCAGAAACCTAAAAATTTTCAGACAGATGCAGGAAAAGAATTCTACAATGAGCATTTTACTAAACTAATGCAGCGTTATGAAGTCAACCATTACTCTACCTATAGCACAAAGAAGACTGCAATTGCTGAACGTGTTATCAGAACCCTTAAAGGTGCTATATATAAGTCATTCAGCCTGCAGAGTAAATACAAATGGATTGATACAATTGATACCATAACGATGGATTATAACAATCGTAAGCATAGAACTACCGGAGTAAAGCCCAAAGATATTGATAATCATACAAAGCTGCAGGCTTACACTCGCATAAAAATATTTGATCGGAATCGATATTGTGTTGATGACAGTACGAATCAGTAAATTTAAAAGTATTTTTGCTAAAGGATACACCCCCAATTGGTCTAGTGAACTATTTCAGATTGTGAAAGTTCACATTACTAACACAACCACCTACTTGTTGGAAGACATGAAAGGAAAACCTGTACTGGGAGCAGTGGCGAAACTAGGGGGAGTGCAAGGTATGCCAGGCACACCCCAGGCAAGCTGTGACCCACCCCAGAAAAACGGAGCACTTCCCCATTTTTTATTCTTATCTTAAATTCCATCTAACAGAGTAACAACTTAATTCGTTAAATCTTAAACCATTGCGATAAACAAACGAGTAGTAATAGTGACAGTGATAAGTACAATTATTAATTATTATTTATTATGTAAGGACATTAGAATATTCGTCATCGAGCATAAGTTGTATCGGCAAAATAATATTTGTTTAGCTAAGCGGCGCGGCGGCGGTAGACTGCTGACTGTGACTGTGCTGCTCTTGGAATTGTTTTGGTTCATGATACTGATATACGTTGAGTGTTGATGCATAAACAATAGCATGTATAGTTCCTTTTTCACGATGTAGTAAACCCAGCAAGCATAAAGGCGCCGCAAAGATTAGTAGATTAGATTAGTTTACATACAGTTTACATTAACATTCTAAAAGATAACTTTTTATAAAGGAAGCGAGACTTGAAACTTAAAAATAGTGTAACATACCGGAAATGGTGACTCATTATTCCGAACAATCTAGATGTATGAATCATAAGTACGATGCCTCGGCAGACGCAGACAGCAGCTTACGTAAATTATTAGTCATCAAACTTCTAGAAGATTCGAGAAGGGTTGCTTGCGTCATCGGTACCTATATAAGCAACGCTGCAACGCACGATGAATTCATGGGGTTAGTACTTGTTATAGTTATGTTTAATGTTTTATGTAATATTATTATTATTATGAGCCAAGTGCCAATATAACCTGTGTTCGGTGTTCCATGTTCTGAGTCTTCTGTGCTGACAGCACAGTGCTGTGTGAAATAAAACATCAAAGCAAACAAATAGCCACTGCCAAGGCCAACTGCCGCAAACAACTAAGGACTAAGGTAATTTTACTTATTTGTATATTTGTTTTAGAGTATTATAAGATGTTAAAATTTTGATGGGTGAAAAAAAAAGGAAAGATTGCATCACAAGTTTCAGCTAATAATAATAGTTTAATGTTAAAACTGCAAAGGGATTTTGATTTGTAGTTTCTTTTAGGCCTTTTACTTGTTTCCCCATCAGTGTCCGAGCAGTTAGCTTCGGTGTTTATAAATTTGTTTTTATTTGCGTTGCAGATTGCAGATTGTGGGCGGTTTGAACATGAAGAACTTCAAAAACATACGATCGTTTTTTAAATCTGCCACAAATCAACCCGACAAAGATGAGACTGAGACAAGGCAAACGTCTACTCCAGTATGTGACTCAACAACAAATATTGAGATAGCTTGTGATTTAACACAATCTTCAACTTCAAATATAGAAAATGTTGGTGGAGGCATACGAGAAGATGTAAATAAAGTCGCTGAAGAAGGGCAAGGTAGCAAAACATCCGATGTTTTTACATCTGCAGAAACAAATCAAAGAGGACGAAATGATCCAGAAGATCAAGATCTGGAACTCTTGATAGTGGTCCTTCACAGCCAAGGGCCCAAGGGTTGTTTTTCAAAAGTTCATTTGGAGATAGACGGAGATCGTTTTCGTCTCAATTCTTTGATACTTATCAGTGGATTGAATATAGTGTGAAGTTATATAAAGCGTTCTGCTTTGTCTGCAGACATTTTCGGCATTCTGCAAATATTCGAGATCAAAATGAAAAGTTTTCGATTAATGGGTTCAGTAATTGGAGGAAACTAAGTGAGTCGCTGAAAAAACATGACACCTCTTTGGCTCACAGTGACTGTATGCAAAGGTTTGTAGGCTACAAACATTCCTTGAAGGCCGGAGATGTTCATAAGAAGCTCACCATACAACATGAAGAAATGATAATACAGAACCGAGATTATATGATAAAATTAATCGACATGATTTTATACTTGACACGTCAAGGGCTGCCACTCCGAGGACACCGAGAAGACGCAACATCTACTAACCGAGGAAATTTTCTGGAGTTGGGTGAACTTATGGCAAAACATGACACGAATTTTTCGATGCATCTAGACAGACATATCAGTTATTGCAGTTCCAAAATACAAAATGAAATAATAAGCATCGCATCTCAACTTGTTATTGAACAGATTGTAGAAGAAGTGCGGCAATGTGGTTTTTTTTCGATAATAGTTGATGAAGCTAGGTGCTACAAACAAGAACAATTGTCCGTGGCAATCAGATATACCGTAGGCTTGGAAGTTGAGGAACGTTTTCTTGGTTTCGTAGATTGTTCTTCTTCTAGAGATGCCGAGAGTTTAAAAATACTTATTAAAAAGTATCTAAGTAAATGCAGTGTTATGTCTGGGAAACACCAAGGACTGCAAGCCAAAATAAGGGAGGATCATCCACAAGCCATTTACTTTCATTGCTTGGCACACAGGATGAACTTGGTAATTGTCGACAGCTGTGCTAAGGTGTCTACTGCAGCTGTATTTTCAACACTCTGGAGCAATATACGTCCACTTTTCTCAACCGGTCATCACTCTCATCTCATAAACGCCCGTGATGCTCTAGGTATAAAGTCGGGGCGAAATGGGAAGTCTTAGCAGTACCAGGTGGAGTTGTCGATACGAAAATTGCAAATCCCTTTTGAAAAATTTCTAAGCAATTCGAAATGCTCTGGATGAGGAAATTGAACAAAGGCGAGACAAAAATTCTGTAGAAGCACTTGGAATACAGGCATCAATGATAAAGCCACAATTTATCGTTTGTTTGTTCGTCTTCCATTCAGTGTTAATGGTCGCAAATGTACTGAGTAAATATTTTCAGAGAAAAGGTGCCACACTAGGTCAGGCTAGTGATGTCATAGATAGCACTATAAGTAGCTTTGAAGAGAAGAGGAACAAATTTGAGGACCTGTGGAGTGAAATAGAAAAATTCTCAGGAGAACAAGACATTTGTTTGGAACCTTTAAGGATTTCAAAAAAAAGGAAGCAACCACAAAGGCTTAATGAATATCTGTCTGACAACCCTGGGTAAATTATCTCTGATCGACATACCTGCAGGAACTACAGCTCCCGTACTGGAAAGTCAACATTTACTACCAAGTCATGGACAACGTGATTGGCAATATGAAAAAACGATTTGAAAATCTTCCCCTTGCAAGATCGATTGATTCCTTTATGAAGCTAGATTTGGATCAAGCATTTGAGTTCATCGCCAATTATCAGAGGGCCTTCAATATCGAAATCTCAACACTTCAAGCTGAAGTTTTAGTGATACGAAATTTATTTAAAAATGAAAATCTTGAAATCACGTTGGAAAATCTAAAAGTTCAAGTAAAGGGGGATCTGACTCCAAATCTTTACAAATTACTACAAATTGCTGTAGGCCTTCCAATCAGTTCAGCTGGTTGCGAAAGAAGTTTCTTCGCTATGAGGCGGATAAAAACATGGCTGAGAACCACAATGGTACAAGATAGATTTTCAAATTTATCACTTTTATTTATCACTTCTCTGTATCGAAAATGCTTTAGTTAAGCAGAAATTGTCGGCTGAACAAGTTTTCTCTGTTTTTATAAAAACAGATAGAAAACTAAAATTAGTTTGAATTTTTTTTTATTCATACTTATATGTTATATTTCCTAAATAAAATGTGAAAACAAGAAAGTCTTTCACTTAAAGTAGGTATATGACAAACCATGATGATGAAAACCAAAACTGTTTAAAATTGAGAGTGAAAACAAGATTGACGTAGTTTTCATGCGCATGCATCTATAAAAAAGTGGTGTGTACGCCTCAACAAAATTTTTATACGCACCCTTCCCCAAAAAGAGCCCGTGGGGCCGCCCCCCCCCCAGAAAAATTTTGTAGTTTCGCCACTGACTGGGAGGGTTTTATGAACATGAATTGCAGAAAACAAAGTATCCCGATGTGTACCTGGTGGAAAAAGTGCTTCGTTCCAAGAATGATAAATTCGTAAAGTGGTGGGGTTTGGATGAAAGATCATATATAAATAAGGATGATATTAGTGGAGTTGATCACAGGTAAACCAATATATTATATATATATATATATATATATATATATATATATATATATATATATATATATATATCTTGCGCAGGTGTATTGCACTTAAGCTCTTCGCGCATTATTGGAATCCATATGGGTTTCATTTCTACACTAGCTTGGCTTACTGGATTTTCTGCTAGTGCGATGTATGCGGCTTCTTTGAGTTTTCCACGAGTTGTGTTCTCGTCCTTTGCACCTATCTGTGTGTTATCCCATTGGATGTGGTGGTCTTCGTTCCAGACATGTTCATTGTTACAATTAGCTCTGGTAATAATTTTTTTACTATTTTTTTAATAGTTTGATAACTTTTCAATACTACTACTCATAAATCTGAAAGAGTCAATAAATCTAAACTTAATTTTACTACCTTCTATTACTTTTGTGAAAGAGATATATCTTTTTTTTTGTTTATGGGCAGGAGCGAAAACTCACCGGGAATAGTAGCCAATTCTCTAATGACGAAATGGCTATCATAACCTGACAAATTGTGAAATACAACCGGTAGGATGTGAGAGTCTTTATAGTTTAGGTTTCAATCCTGATGTGATGCTCCCCGAAATGCTCCAGTAAAATGGTTATGGTATCTAACCCTTATATCATCTGTAAAAGGTTTTTCGCAAATGTGACAAATCGTGGTGCTTTCAAAGTGTTCAACCTGATTGCGAGTTAAAGTATCCATAGGAATTATTTTATTGATTATTTCGGTGGTCCAATGTGCAATACTTTGAAGCTCTTTAACAAACCATTGAATGCAATCATTTCCTCTATAAAGCCTAAATCGAGATAAAGAATCATTGTATGAACACTTCAAGTGGTAAGCAATGCTGAAGGGTATATGTTTGGAATGAAATAAAGTATTACTCCCAAGTGATGTTAAATTTTTCTAAAATACTTTCTAAATCCGCATAAATTACAAACGGTACCTTTTCCCGAAATGCGAAATTCATCCTGGCTGAACATTGAGTAAGTTGATGGCAGAGAGTGACGTGTTCTTGTAGAAGGCGATCTGAAGAAAAGTGGTTCAAGCATCGATAACAAATAAATTTCTTGTGCTCCCTATTCGATAGTTGTTTAGACAAAAGAGCTGACATATTTTTAATCCACGCGAAATGACAAACAGTATTATTTTTTGTATTAATAGCATCAGCAGTAGAACCCGCGGAATGATAATAAGGCAAAAGTACTAAAAGATTTACAGGTTCCCTGACACTATTTTCTTGATTTCCACTTAATACTAGTGGTAATATACCTTTCCCCTGAATGCAAAACAAATTAATGGAGAGGTTGTTTAATTTTTCAAATTTTTTTACATCATCTATTTTAATGGGAAAGGGAATTGAATCATAATCCAAAACATCTCTAAAATGAGGAAAACTGTAAACTCTATCTGAATGAAACTGCACTGGATATAATGCCGAAACAACGGCCCACAGGAAGCAATACTCGTCATCGTTCTTAACATTCACTACCGCACGCTTTACTGCTATAAGTAAGGAACTTTAACGTAAATCGAAAATGGAGTATAGCTATTAATATACACCTTTAAATGTAAAACTTCGTGTAATACCCAACCGGCATCCCTTTCGGAAAACTCCTCTATTTTTTTGTAATTTGTAATAAACATTATTATACCACTCACGCAAATTGGTCGCGATATCGATGACATAATTTTTTATGGCAAAAGTCTTCAACTCGATAACATGATTTTGAGGTTGCATGAAATTGCATGATAAAATGACATCGTGCAAAACTATTGCATGCATTTTGTAAAAAAATAAGAGGGTCCTTAATGTTTGCTATATTGACTATAATGCATGTAAGTAACCTACCATTAAAACATGAATCTATAGAGTACCAACCTAATTCGTGTGTACGTTTTTTAGTAACAATTCCACTACCTGTTTTCTCTGAAGCATTCTTTAACCGTTTAAGTCTCACAAGATAACACTTTAACAATGATAAATTACTTTCAAGTTTAAGCAAATTTTCACTTGCCTTTAAATAAATTTTATTTTGAATTATATCTTGCAATAGCTTAATATTAGTGTTAATTATACGGATGTGCTTCACAAATTCATTTTTGGTTTTTAATAATGGAATAATACGTGTTGTTAAATTAACAATATCACTACTACTAAACCCCATTCAAGGTTAAATATCACAAACTTGTTATAACTTGTATTTGACTTTATGCAACATACAGAAACTCGTCTTATATGAAAATGAAATGTAATACTTTCATACGATTTAGATCATTGCCTTGAGATTACGTTTGCAAAAGTATTCCCAAGAGCTTCAGTTCAGAAAGATCTGTTAACCTAATCTTGCTGACATGGCATGAAATACCTTCTCATATCTAGATTATGATGCATTTCTTAGAGTTCATCACCTTTACTTGCACAGCTCAGTTCGCTACACTAACCACTTCCAGTTGTTACCAATTTTGTTGACGTTAGCAGATCTACGTGTATATAATGTAAAAGTTTTAATTGAATACTCATTCATTACTTACAATTAGTAGTAATGGCTTCAGAGAATAAAAGATCAAAATTGTCATTAAAAACAAAAGAAAAACCATGCATTTTGCATAACGTTTTGGTTCAACCATCAACGATGAACACACAAAGAACCCTAGCACCCTTCGAAGAGACCATCCCCATCATGTCAATACTAGATAGTGATGTAGAGGATGAATTTTCACGGTATTTTGAAAAGTAAGTATAATGTTATTTAATTAAAATGATAGGCAATTCAAATTTAAATTTGAAAGTGCTACTATTGCTCTTAAATGATTGGTATATATATATATATATATATATATATATATACAAAGAAAATCGGATTTTTGAATAAAAACTTTCAATGTTAGGAAAAAAAAGCTCAATTTCACTTAAATAACACTTGAAGTATAATGAAAATACATTGCATGGTTTCTATTATGTACTATTAAATTGAAAAATAAGTAATGTATATGAATTTTTGTTACCAGCCATTATTGTAAGAAATTAATTAAAATAAACTTCTTGAATGTATAAATGAGCATTATTGTTCTGCGGAACATTATAATATAATTATGTCACATGCGTTTGTGTAAAGGAATGTTATAAGGAAGTGTAAAAGACGTACGTGTGTGTAAGTGAAAAGTGAAAAGAGAGAAAGCACAAGTTGAGAAGGTTGATCCAGATTTGAGGGGTGGTGGGGGTAGAGGGGAAGGGCCTAGAATAAGTCCTAAACGAAACGCTCTCCTAAATTTTTAAATTTTTTCCCTACTTCCCAGTAAAAAAAATATTCTTTTAACATTATTGCGTTTTACAAGTGACATTTTATCCATTTCATTTATTAATTTACCAAAAAATAATAAAACTGACCCACTAAACTAAGATTCTAATTTTAAGCAAAACTACTTTTTCTACTTACTAAAACATATACAATTTTGTAAAAGCATTCATGTTGTTAAAATTTATTGATTTTAACTAATGAAAGAACACTTTAAACTGCATAAAGAAAAAACAGGATAATGCAAGCATTTTGCTTTGAAAAACGCTTATACACGTTACAAGACAGTCTATATTTAGCGCTTACGTTACCCAGATTGTGCAATTATTAAGCACACATGCGCTAGTTACAAGTTAAAAGTTTATTTTCACTTTTTCTTGAGAAAATTTGGAACTGCTATCTTTTTCGCTGTTATTTGTTTAGTCTACATGCAAAAAAATGGAATTTTTGGGTAAAGGACTAGCGCGTTATGATTTATTAATGTATGCAAGTATCAACCTTTATGTACATATTAACCACAAATGTGCTATTAACAAGTTAAAAGTTTTTTTTCACATTTTTTTAGTTTTGAGAAAATTTGGAACTGCTAACTTTTGCGCTGTTATTTGTTTAGTCTACATGCAAAAAATTGGAATTTTTTACTAAAGGACTAGCGCGTTATGATTTATTAATACATGCAAGTATCAACGTTTATGTACTACTTTCACAAGACTATTTGTTTTTAAGTTTTTTAAATTCTGAGTTTATTTAACTGCTATCCTTTGCGCTGTTATTTGTTTAGTCTATGTACAAAAATTCAGAATTTTTGACTTAACGATTAAACTGCTATTATAAAAAGAGTACATTTATTTATTTTAAAACATTTGACACACATAACATTTTTGTTTACTTCAACATTTCATACAATAGCTAAGATAATGTTATTCACCTTTTCTTTGTAATATAAGTTTTATGTGATAATTATAAGGTTACAATGTCATTTCTTCCTACATAATTTGTATAATTTAATAAATCATGATAAGAAACTCGTTTTATATGAAAATTCAATTAAACCATACGGAAACTTCTTTTAAAGGGTCTTTCATTTGCAATTCACTTTTTTTTTATTAATTTTCTTCTTCAAATGAATACTGTTAAAGTGCCTTTTCTTTATGCAATATAACATGCACTACTGTAATTACTTATTTACTTTTCAAAGCGTGTTTCATTCAAATTACAACGCACCTTTATTTAATACTTTTCATAGCACATTCACTTGAAGTTGCTTAATTTTTTTTTCAGCTCATACAGCTCTAAATCTATCCTTTTGCTTTCTTGATTAACACCTCGAGTCTTTTCTTTCTCTCATCAATACTTAATAATTGTTTCTTTCTTTCTCTTCTTATCATTCTTATTACTTTTACCATTTCTAGCAATAAAAAGTTTACTGAATCATGCAATCCCGGAGAAGCCTTTTTATTGTAAACATGCATCCTTTCAAAACTGCTAACCTACTCAAAAAAACTTTTAGATTTTTAAGAATGATTACCTTGCAACTTCTATTTTTAGCTTTGACCTTGACCAGCTCCAAAAATTTATATTTCCCGCCAAAAAGTTTGACCTTGAAAATTCTATTTTTAGATTTTCTATTTTTAGCTTTTCACCTTGATCTTTTTATATTTCTAAAAAATGTAATATGACACCACCGTAGGTCAATAATCTTTGACCTTGAAAACTATTTTTAGATTTATGATTACCTTATAACTTCTATTTTTAGCTTTGACCTTGACCAGCTCCAAAATTTTTAATTTCCCGCCAAAAGTTTGACTTTGAAAGAGCTCCAAAAGCTTTCGTTTCTCACCACCAGAGGGCGAGAAGAAGAACGAAGATTGACCATTGAACTTGGACGAATCGATCCAGATGGTGTAGTGCGGGCGGAAGTTGAGGGTGATGGACAATGGGCCAAGCGTTCTTATCGAAACCAAGGGACTTCTCTGTCTGGATCTTGGGTCATAATTGGCTGTCTCTCCAAAAAAGTGCTTTTTGTAGGAGCTAGAAGTAAGTTTTGTGTAATTTGTGCCAGACGTTGAGATGTGGTTCCGAAAGATGATCATCGTTGTTTCAAAATCTTTAAAGGATCTGCTAGTGCAATGGAGTCCGACATTTTGAAGGAAGGAAATGCCCCAATTACGATACAAGCGGTTCATTGGTGACGGTAATTCTAGTGTGTACTTCAATATATGTAATGTGTACAACAACGATGGCCAAGACTACAAAATTGTTCATAAAGTGGAGTGCAAGAATCATGTGCTAAGAAGAATGAACACCAAATTACGTGACACTCTCACTCAAACCGGGTTTCCGGTTAGTGATCGAAAAGTTCTCGACCAATACTTGAATCTCATTGGAAAATCGTGCGCCTATGCCATCCAGATCAACTTTGAACTCCAGCGAGGCCTAGACAACATTCTGAATCATGTCAATGGGAATCACACCAACTGTAAAAGACACTTTTGTAAGAATGGAGTTCTAGTGAGACCATCCTTTAGCCAGACCTGTAGTTTGTGGGATAATGGCACTTCCTTCACCAACTAAACCAATGACATTGCCATCAAATTGTGCTTTGTTCAAGCGAGTGCAAGTGCTTTTAGACGATGCATCAAAACGCTCAACGTCATTGGTGTTCAACAAGACGATAAATGCAAGTGAATCTTTCAACTTTCTTATGAACAAGTATCTACAAGGAAAGAGACGAAATGTTGAACAAAGAGGAGCCATGGTTAGAATATCCAGAGAGGCCCTTCTAAACCACGAGTTTGGTGACCATTGGTACGTTCCAACCTTCAAACTGGCATTCACAAAAGTCCAACAAAAGTGTGGAAGAAATCTCATCAATCTGCAGCCAAAGAGAAGGTAAAACCATCCAAGCTGGAGAAGAAGAAAGTAAGCAAAAGACTTCCAAATTGCTTTGACGAAGTCTGAGTTTTTAGCCGAAGTGATGAAAATTACGGTGACAATGCAAATCGAGTTGATGTGAGTAACGAGTTGTTGCGGGAAAAGTGCGACGCATACTTGTTAGTGAAGTCAGTAGCTGACAAAGAAGAACAATGGAATGTGCACTTGGAAACTCGAGGTCAATTCGATAACTTGGTGTATATGGAACGCAGAAGCATGATGATTACTGCAAGTATGGCTCACGAGATTGCCGCAATGAAAGATTCAACGTCCAATGTGGGACAGATAGACAACATCATAGTGCCAAATAACTTTTCAAATCTTGGGACGGCTTGAGGCAAATTAAGTAAACCAAAGGTTATCCGTCTGTACGAGATATTGAACGGCGTCAAAGTGGAACAGTCTGGAGTGTTCGTAAGTTTGGAATGTGGATTGTTGGGTGCTAGTCCAGATGGTTTGGTTGGTGACGATGGAATAGTTGAAGTGAAATGTCCATATACAGAAAGGCATGGAGATCCTGAGATTATAGTTCATAGACAGAAAGATAAGTTCTTGGAGGAAGTTACCGTCGACGGCAGAAAATGTATTCGTCTAACAAGAAGCCACAAATACTACTCTCAAGTAGTGATGCAACTTCATGTGACTGAAGGTGACTGGTGTGATTTCGTGGTTTGGACACAAGGACCATTGAATCAAGGCCAAAGTCAATAATTCCAAGTGGATAGTTCTGGTGAGAAAGGGTCTTCAAAAAGGACACCAAAGCCAAATGGAAGGTGTCGAAGACCATGTTACCTCGGTTTGTGTACGAAGATCTTTTGTCAGAGATGATGGATGGCGGACAGAAACATGGGATATCGTCAGCTTGAATACCGTTTGAATGCCATAAGATCTACAGAAGCTAAGAAAGTAAAGAGCATGCAGGTTGATGGTGCAATTCCTGGCACATTAAATTCGACAACTGATGACACGATTGAAAAAGTGATACGTGGAGTGGGTGAAAGTGAAGCGAAGTGAAGTGAAGTGAGTGACGGAAGTGACAGTAAAGTGTAAGTAAAATTCGCGTGGTGGGTATGCAGGACTAGTTAGCACTACGCTAGTTGTTACTCAAAGTTACACACATTTACATCACCAGCAAAATGTATATTACTTGAGATGGTTGCCTTGCTTCCTTCAACAACACTCCGCATCTAAAAATAGTTTAGTACGTAGAATACAGAGTTATTATAGGCGCCCGTTAAGTAATATAATACTTAACTGCACGTGTTTGCGTTCTACATTTTCTTTTATCGGCACTTGCTTTACAGCATGTTGTCTAGCATTCCATACTGCACTCGTAACAGAATGATACTATGTTTTGAAAATATCTGTTGGCAGCGTTTGTTTTTAGCGGTGGAAAAGCACCTCCATTACGCTCTTTTTCAATAGAATTTTCATTTTGGTTGCCAAGAAACGTTTTCTTGCTCCGTGGCCTGGTCTCCTACCACGGCATTATTTATTCATACATACATACTAAAACCCTTAAGTCATCAGAGTTTTAGGTGAATGTAGAATTTTAAGTACTTCCTTTATTCTTCTCCTATTTATTTGTAGCGTAAATACATAAAAGAACAACATAAGAAGAGTTATAAAGAACAACCGCCGTTCTAATTACGGTAAATTAAGTGTTCTATGGACAAATACAACATGTAAAAGCAGGTCTAGATCCCCATTCCACAGAACAGCTAGTAAAAGTTTAAAGTATACAAGGGAATTTTATTAGTATGTTCGTTACACCTAATAATTAACATAAACCCTGTGGATCAAAATAGCCTTGGTTAACTAACAAGCAAAAGCGAGATCGACTACTCTAAGAAGGAAAGAAGAACCTTACAAGGATGACTGGTTAAAAATAAAAGTTAAGTTTCCAGCTTCGCTTATGGTTTCGGCATCGATTTTGTGGAAAGTACATGGATACCTTATAGACGTACCTGAAACCCACAATAGAAAACTCCAAATGTGCCGACGTAAAACCTATCTTTCAAAAGGAAAAGTGTGCGTGCCACACAGCGAAAAAAGTCATAAAGTGACTGTCGCACAATGAAAATGGACATACAACAGCCCAGATATATCAGCAATAGCAACATTGTGGCATAGGGTGAAGGTACCAATATCGATACTCAAGACGAAGTTTTCAATTGGAATCTAGCAAACACCCAAACAATTTTAGATTTTTAAATTTTGAAGGGAGTATGTAAAAGGTCAAAGACATAGATTTTGATTACATTTTCAGAAATTAACTAATCCTTTAATTGTTTATTTACAAAGTTGATAGGTTCGGTTGTCAGTAGTATAGCTAGGCCGATCATGGCTCACTTCGTCTATAGCAAAGCAATTCCTTTTCAGAGGTCAAGGTCATCATATTCGCTACGTCCAAGTACATGGTTTATCAAGGTCATCATCTTCAAGGCCACCTCGGTCATGTTGTAGGAAGGGTAGCAACCCTGCTAAGTCAAGGCCACGTTGTTTGTACTCCTGCTGTTTCAAGGTCACATCAACCACATTGTTGGTTTGTACTCCTGCTAAGTCAAGGCCATGTGGTTGGTAACCCTTCCTCTTCAAGGTCACCTCAGGCCACGTTGTTGGTTTGTACTCCTGCCAAGGCCATGTGGTTGGTAACCCTGCCTCTTCAAGAGCTTCAAGGCCACTAGAAAAGTTACTAGATTTTTGATTGTCCACGTCAATTACATCTATTCCTGAAGGTCATTGTCCTCAGTCTCAAGTCTATGCATGTTTCAAGCAACGCCCCCCTCAAGCGCCATATTCTGAAAAATTAAAAGAGGGGGCCTATTGTTCAATGTCTATGCTTACAATTCTCAAGGCCACACGAGAGAACAGAGACTATCTATTATTCCGTTATTCTAAAAATAGATTGTTATCTCAATTCTAGGAAATCAATAATAAAGACGATGCATTGTCGACGGTTCAAAGTCCATTCTTACAAGGTCACATGAGAAATGAACAAAGACGATCCATTGTTCTGGTTGATTTATAAAAATAGATTGTTATCTAAATACATCTCTTTCAAGAACAAAGGCGATCCATTATCAACGATTTAAAGTTTATGCTTATGTCACACCTCTGAGAAATAAACAAAGACGACCCATTGTTCAGTTAGAAATAGATTGTTATCTCAACTCTAGGAAATCAAGAACAAAGACGATGCATTGTCAACGCTTCAAAGTCTACGTTTACAAGGCCACATGAGAGAACAAAGACGATCTATTGTTTTGTAGGTTATAGTACACATCAGTTGTATGCTCAAAGTCATTGCCCTCAGTCTCAAGCAAGTCTATTCATGTTTCAAGCAATGCCACGCCCCCCAGTGCCCTCAACAGGTGACCGTTCCCCAAAACAGGTAGCCGTTTCCTAAAAACAGGTAGCCGTTTCCTAAAACAGGGGGTCCGTTTACCAAAACAGATAGCTGTTTCGCAACCGTTTCCTCCATGAGAACAAAGACGATCTATTGTTCAGGTCGAAAATAGATTTAACATCTCAATTCCAGGAAATCAAGAAGGGGCCCATTATTCAAAGTCTATGCTTACATTTTTTTCAAGGCCACATGAAGAAACAAAGACGATCTATTGTTATCTCAATTCTAGGAAATCAAGAATAAAGGCGATCCATTGTCAATGCTTCAAAGTCTATGCTTACAATTTCCAAGGCCACGTGAAAGAACAAAGACGATCCATTGTTCAGGTTTAAATAGATTCCACATCTCAATTCTAGGAAATCAAGAACAGAGACGATGCATTGTTCAAACCGACGGTTTAAAGTCTATGCTTTCAATGCCAC
This sequence comes from Vesta saturnalis, assembly GCA_036346205.1. NCBI lineage: Eukaryota > Metazoa > Arthropoda > Insecta > Coleoptera > Lampyridae > Vesta > Vesta saturnalis. Next base: position 254,173 of record JARFJB010000215.1, read on the forward strand.
CTGAGAGAACAAAGACGATCTATTGTTTTGGATGTGTTATAAAAAATATATTGTCATCTAAATACACTTCGATTCTGAGAAATCAAGAATAAAGGCAATCCATTGTCAACGGTTCAAAGTCTATGTTTATAATTTTCAAAGGTTACAATTTTCAAGGTGAGAGAACAAAGACGATCTGTTGTTATGGATGAGTCATAGCTTCTAAAATTCTGAGAAATCATGAACAAAGACGATGCATTGTTCAACGGTTCAAAGTCTATGCTTACAATTTTCAAGGTCACGCCTCTGAGAAATGAACAAAGACGATCCATTGTTCTGGTTGATTTATAAAAATAGATTCTAAATACATCTCTTTCAAGAACAAAGGTGATCCATTGTCAACGCTTCAAAGTCTATGCTTACCATTTTCAAGGTAAAAGAATAAAGACGATCTATTGTTGAGTCGTAGCTTCTGAAATTCTGAGAACAAAGACGATGCATTGTTCAGACTGATTAGGTCATCTAACAAGTAAAATTTTTTTTTAAAACTACCACAATATACAGATAAAAAATCGATTTAAGTATTATGGGATATAGTCACTTTTGTAATACCTTTGCTGGATCGTATCTATTTATTATTTGTTTTTCACATTCAATTTCCTTCAACTGATTTTCATTTAATGTGGTCCACAAGGCATCATCATCTTTCCTAATAGGTCATCGCTTCATTATATTGTATACTAGCCATACATTCAGCTTCCCTTAAAAATCTTCATATCAGGATCTACTTTGAGACATTGTTCGAGACTTATTACAAACCTAAGCAAGCCCTGAAGTGTTGTCTATGCATGCTTCAAGGTGATCTTTACTATGGTAACGCCTCCCCAGTGCCCTCAAGTGGTTTAAACAGGTAGACGTTTCCTAAAACAGGGGGCCCGTTTCCCAAAACAGGGGGTCCGTTTCCCAAAACAGAGGGTCCGTTTTCCAAAACAGATGGCTGTTTCTCAACACAGGTACCGTCCCCCCCCCATGGTCACACGAGAGAACATAAGCGTTCTGATTCCTAAAAATAGATTGTTATCCAGCTACCACCCCACCTCAATTCTAGGAAATCAAGAACAAAGGGGATCCATTGTTCAAAGTCTATGCAAGTGATTCATTGTTCTGGTTGAGTTATAAAAATAGATTGTTATCTAAATACCCTTCGATTCTAAGAAATCAACTTTCAAGAACAAAGGCGATCCATTATCTTAGCCAACGCTTCAAAGTCTTTGTTTATAATTTTCAAGGTCACATGAGAGAACAAAGACGATCCATTATTTCGTTATTCTAAAAAATAGATTGTTATCTAAATACATCTCAATTCTGGGAAATCAAGAAACGCTTCAAGGTCTATGCTTATAAGGCCACACCTCTGATAACAAAGGCGATTCATTGTTTTGGCTGAATCGTAGCTTCTGAAATTCTGAGAACACAGACGATTCATTGCTCAGACTGATTAGGTCATCTAACAAGTAAAATATTTTTTATAAAACTTTGTTAACCACAATATTCATCTTATATATATATATATATATATATATATATACAGATAAAAGATTGATTTAAGTATTACAGCAAATTTGATGTACTTAACATTTTGTAATACCTTTGCTGGATCATATCTATTTATTATTTGTTTTTCACATTCAATTTCCTTCAACTGATTCTCGTTTAATGTGGTCCACAAGACATCATCATCTTTCTTTATAGGTCATCGCTTCATTATAATGTTTACTAGCCATACATTCAGCTTTCCTTAAAGCCTTCATATCAGGATTCGTTTACTTTGAGACATTGTTCGAGACTTATTACAAACCTGCGCAAACCCTGAGGTGCATGCTTCAAGGTGATGTTTACTATGGTAACGCCCCACCAGTGCCCTCAAGTGCTCTGAACAGGTGGCCGTTCCCCTAAACAGGAAGCCGTTTCCTAAAACAGGGGGTCCGTTTCCCAAAACAGGGGGTCCGTTTTCCAAAACAGATGGCTGTTTCTCAACACAGGTATCCGTTTCCCCCCTATTACAAGGTCATATCTCTTATAAAAGAACAAAAAGCGATTCATTGTTCTGTCATGATTCCTAAAAATTGATTGTTATCCAGCTATCACCCCACCTCAATTCTAGGAAATCAAGAACAAAGACGATGCATTGTTCAAGCCGACACTTCAAAGTTTATGCTTATAAGTTTCAAGGCCACACCTCTGATAACAAAGGCATTCATTGTTTTGGCTGAGTCATAGCTTCTGAAATTCTGAGAAATCAAGAATAAAGGCGATCCATTGCCAACGGTTCAAAGTCTATGCTTATAAGGCCACACCTCTGATAACAAAGGCATTCATTGTTTTGGCTGAGTCATAGCTTCTGAAATTCTGAGAAATCAAGAACACAGACGATGCATTGTTCAGACTGATTAGGTCATCTAACAAGTAAAATATTTTTTTTTATAAAACTTATAATTTATTAACCACAATATTCATCTATATATACAGATAAAAGATCGATTTAAGTATTATGGGAAGTTTGATGCACTTAACATTTTGTAATACCTTTGCTGGATCATATCTATTTACTATTTGTTTTTCACATTCAATTTTCATTCAACTGATTTTCGTTTAATGTGGTCCACAACACATCATCATCATCATCTTTCTTAATAGATCATTATATTGTATACTAGCCATACATTAAGCTTATTTAGAGACATTGTTCGAGACTTATTACAAACCTACGCAAGCCCTCAGGTGTTGTCTATGTATTCTTCAAGGTGATCAAGCAATGTTAACTATGGTAACGCCCCCCAGTGCCCTCAAGTGGTTCCCCAAAACAGGTAGACGTTTCCTAAAACAGGGGGTCCGTTTCCCAAAACAGATAGCTGTTTCGCAACACAGGTAGCCGTTTCCCCCACAAGGGCACACCTCTGAGAAAAGAACAAAGGCGATTAATTGTTCCGGCCGAGTTATAAAAATAGATTGTTATCTAAATACACCTCAATTCTGAGAAATCAATTTTGAAGAACAAAGACGATTCATTGTTTAAGCCGACGCTTCAAAGTCTATACTTACAAATTTCAAGGTCACGCCTCTTATAAAAAACAAAGGCGATCCATTGTTCTGGTCGAGTTATAATTTCTAAAAATAGACAAGGTCACGCCATATTACAATTCAGAGAAATCATTTTCAAGGTCCCAATCCTGTCCGATCCTGTCCATCTTTTAAACCCGAATGCAACTGGTGCATCTATATAAGGGAGTGCATAAATAATTTTCGGTAAACCTAAAGTGCTGTGAAGAGCAATTAGATATTAGTTAATGTTATAAGTAGATGTGTCTGACCCTTGCATAAAAGGAAAACTTATGCGTCGAATTGTGCGGTTTTATTAAACTACATATGCGTTCTTGTGCATTTTAAATTCTGAAATTGTGAATATGTTTTTCGAGTACTCATAAGTAGTTACGGGGTCACGCTACAGAGACAATGATTGTAATAGTTGATGTAAAGGGATTCAAAACGGCAAAACATGTATTTACACCCAAAGAGCTAGCAATATACAATGGAAATGAAGCTGCCCATTTTGTGTTCAAACCACCATTTCCTTGGCACGTCTTAGATGTAGAATTTCAACGACAAGCCATCTGGTTAATTAATAATCATCACTGCATCAAATGGGGATCTGGATATACCTCTACATCTCTTTCCACATATACTTCGTGAACTAATATTGGTAACAGATGATGTGTACGTTAAAGGGCGAGAAAAAGCCGATTACATTCGAAAACTGTTGAGACAGTCAGTTACAGAAATTGAAGAGCAACCAGCTTTACCCAAAATGAAAACAACTTGTTTCTTTCATACACAAACCACCTGTAATTGTGCTTTGACGAATGTACACTTTTTATACAACAACTATGTAAGACAATATCAGTAAAAAGGTTTATAAAATGTGTGCTTACAAGTAAAGGGGGGAAAAGTTTGTAATATTTACAATAAAATGCTATTATTTTAAGTGTATTATTTTATGTAAAAGCCCTCTGATGCAAACTATTTCTAAGGTTATACCTCACTCTAGGTCAACAATTTTAGCATTCCTTGGAGGTTAAATTCTAACAATAGAATCAGTTCATGGGGGTTGTTGTCTATGCTAAACGAGGTTGCTGTATATGCTTACAGTATCTGGTGACTGGAAATTTTTAAGGTCTCCAAGCAATTGTCAAGACCATATGTCCTACAGGCCGATCTTACCCGACCTCATCCGATCGAAATGTACTCGAAACCTGCAGGACCAATTCTAAACGAGTCATGGAAACAAGAAGAATGATGGGGTCTATGCTACAAGGTTCTTGACTAAATTATATTAAAAAGCGTGGGCTCATATTATGGTCCGCCAGGATGTTCCCCCAAATACAGATAACCGTTTCCCAAAACAGGGGAGCCGACACTCAACACAGGTTTCCCCTCCAGAGCCATTTAATTATAGCTGAGGCTAAATTGAACTAGGTCAGATCCATTTATCTTAGAAATCTAAACATGGAATATGGTCGTGAGGGGTTAGAAATCCCAATTCGTGGAAATAGGAAGGTTGCATCTAAGTACAATTCTTAGAAATCAGAAAGTAGAACTAGTTTTATATCATAGAAAAAGCTAATCACCTGTCTTGGGAGTATTTTTTATGGGCCAAGGTACTGATAGGGGGTAGTTTCTATAAATCCCCTTAAATCGCCTACTTTTAGGGGTAAAGGGTAGCTTTTCCAATAGGCTTATCATCTAGGGGTGCAATTCTGACCCCGATGAAAATGATGAATTCTGCGCCGCTTTTGAGAGGAAGAATAACTATGTTTGAAAAAAGCTAGAATAGAAAGTAGTGTTGGCAACCATGATTGTTAGGGTTTAAAAGTCCCCATTGTATGTGTGCACAGTATACTCTTGATTAGCAGCAATGACGAAAGTAGTAGTACGTAATGTGTAAAGTACAGAAAAAGCAGTGTGGAGGAGCGAAAGAATAGGTTGGAGACGTTAATAAAACAAGTAAAAGAAATAAAACTCGATTTGGAGTGTTATATAGCGAAAACAAAAATGATGAAGCTGCGTATTAGCAATATGTAAAATAGTGTAGTAAAACATGAAATTTTGGGAAGGATGAGTTTAAATGCATAGTACTCCTGAGAATTGGTTTATAAGAATTAATACCTTAGCTCAGCCAAGAACCTTGAGGATTATACGTAGGCAATGTGTATGATGGCCTTGGGCAATACAACTTTGACCTTGAAGCCTCGGCAATGGATCCTTTTTGTCCTTGATTTCCTAGAATTGAGCCTGAAATGATTGGTGTATCTAGATAACAATCTATTTTTTAGCAATTATGACTCAGCCAAAACAATGGATCGCATTTGTTATTAGAGATGTGACCTTGAAAGTATAGACTTTGAACAATGGATCGCCTTTGTTCTTGATTTCTCAATGGTGGGGGTAGCTGGATAGCAATCTATTTTTATAACTCGACCAAAACAATGAATCGCCTTTGTTCTTTTCTCAGAGGTGTGAACTTAAGGTACATTTTTTAAAAATTACATGCAAGCCTATTGTATCCCCTTTAAAACAATGAAAACCCATTCTAACGCCTAACACACAATAAAAACTATTCATATAAAAACAATCAGGTCTCCTTGTCCTGCAACATTAAAACTATAAATCGATTTTCTTAACTTTTTATATAAAAATTACATTAAATTAACTCCATTTCTATACTGCAAGCTGTCACTGTTTACTCTTTTAAGTCCGAGGGTAGTCAATTTAGGAATAGGACTGACATTTAATTTTTAGGTCCTTGCAAAAAAAAATCAATTTAAATCTCCCCTATACAAAGGAAAGTCATTGTATTTTTCATTATAATAAAAGAAATTTTAGTTCACATATGCATAAACGCCATTTAATGATTAAAAACAATAACGATCTGCATTAAAACCAGTAAATTGCTTTTTATTTAGGGATCATTTTACTGTCACTGATCTTTTCTTCTTCTTTTATACGTTGTATATAGGCCAATTTCACATCTTTAAAGCCCAACGTACGGCAGGGGTTCCATTTCCTTATGGGAGATTACAATTCCCGAATTCAGTGTTTCGAACCGCGCCCCAGATATGCAGAGCCAATAAGGAACCATTATGGGTTAGAGAAGAGAATACCGAAAACTAGTGTTACAAAAGTTCTGTCTACGTGTACTTAAAAGAACAACATATTCACAACGCTTATAGTCTTTATTTTTTAATTATACAGTTACTTAAACCTAATACAATTGTGAGATACTTATAACAATACACAGCAGCACCTTTTCTTCTTCTTTAAAATATGTATTTAAACTCATCCTTCCCAAAATTTCATGGTTTACTACACTATTTTACATATTGCTAATACGCAGCTTCATCATTTTTGTTTTCACTATATAACACTCCAAATCGAGTATTATTTCTTTTACTTGTTTTATTAACGTCTCCAACCTATTCTTTCGCTCCTCCACACTGCTTTTTCTGTACTTTACACCTTACGTACTACTACTTTCGTCATTGCTGCTAATCAAGAGTATACTGTGCACACATACAATGGGGACTTTTAAACCCTAACAATCATGGTTGCCAACACTACTTTCTATTCTAGCTTTTTTCAAACATAGTCATTTTTCCTCTCAAAAGCGGCGCAGAATTCATCATTTTCATCGGGGTCAGAATTGCACCCCTAGATGATAAGCCTATTGGAAAAGTTACCCTTTACCCCTAAAAGTAGGCGATTTAAGGGGATTTATAGAAACTACCCCCTATCAGTACCTTGGCCCATAAAAAATACTCCCAAGACAGGTGATTAGCTTTTTCTATGATATAAAACTAGTTCTACTTTCAGATTTCTAAGAATTGTACTTAGATGCAACCTTCCTATTTCCACGAATTGGGATTTCTAACACCTCACGACCATATTCCATGTTTAGATTTCTAAGATAAATGGATCTGACCTAGTTCAATTTAGCCTCAGCTATGATTAAATGGCTCTGGAGGGGAAACCTATGTTGAGTGACGGCTCCCCTGTTTTGGGAAACGGTTATCTGTATTTGGGGGAACATCTTGGCGGACCATAATATGAGCCCACGCTTTTTAATATAATTTAGTCAAGAACCTTGTAGCATAGACCCCATCATTCTTCTTGTTTCCATGACTCGTTTAGAATTGATCCTGCAGGTTTCAGTACATTTCGATCGGATGAAGTCGGGTAAGATCGGCATGTAGGACATATGGTCTTGACAATTCTTGGAGACCTTAAAATTTCCAGTCACCAGATACTGTAAGCATATACAGCAACCTCGTTTAGCATAGACAACAACCCCCATGAACTGATTCTATTGTTAGAATTTAACCTCAAGGAATGTAAAATTGTTGACCTAGATGGAGGTATAACCTTAGAAATAGTTTGCATCAGAGGGCTTTTACATAAAATAATACACTTAAAATAATAGCATTTTATTGTAAATATTACAAACTTTTCCCCCCTTTACTTGTAAGCACACATTTTATAAACCTTTTTACTGATATTGTCTTACATAGTTGTTGTATAAAAAGTGTACATTCGTCAAAGCACAATTACAGGTGGTTTGTGTATGAAAGAAACAAGTTGTTTTCATTTTGGGTAAAGCTGGTTGCTCTTCAATTTCTGTAACTGACTGTCTCAACAGTTTTCGAATGTAATCGGCTTTTTCTCGCCCTTTAACGTACACATCATCTGTTACCAATATTAGCTCACGAAGTATATGTGGAAAGAGATGTGTAGAGGTATATCCAAATCCCCATTTGATGCAGTGATGATTATTGATTAACCAGATGGCTTGTCGTTGAAATTCTACATCTAAGACGTGCCAAGGAAATGGTGGTTTGAACACAAAATGGGCAGCTTGATTTCCATTGTATATTGCTAGCTCTTTGGGTGTAAATACATGTTTTGCCGTTTTGAATCCCTATGCATCAACTATTACAATCATTGCCTCTGTAGCGTGACCCCGTAACTACTTATGAGTACTCGAAAAACATATTCACAATTTCAGAATTTAAAATGCACAAGAACGCATATGTAGTTTAATAAAACCGCACAATTCAACGCATAATTTTCCCTTTTATGCAAGGGTCAGACACATCTACTTATAACTTTAACTAATATCTAATTGCTCTTGACAGCACTTTAGGTTTACCGTAAAATTATTTATGCACTCTCCTTATATAGATGCACCAGTTGCATTCGGGTTTAAAAGATGGACAGGATCGGACAGGATTGGGACCTTGAAAATTATTTCTCTGAATTGTAATATGGTGTGACCTCGTCTATTTTTAGAAATTATAACTCGCCTTTGTTTTTTTATAAGAGGCGTGACCTTGAAATTTGTAAGTATAGACTTTGAAGCGTCGGCTTAAACAATGAATCGTCTTTGTACTTAAAAATGATTTCTCAGAATTGAGGTGTATTTAGATAACAATCTATTTTTATAACTCGGTCGGAACAATGAATCGCGTTTGTTCTTTTCTCAGAGGTGTGCCCTTGTGGGGAAACGGCTACCTGTGTTGCGAAACAGCTATCTGTTTTGGGAAACGGACCCCCTGTTTTAGGAAACGTCTACCTGTTTTGGGGAACCACTTGAGAGTACTGAGGGGCGTTACCATAGTAAACATTGCTTGATCACCTTGAAGCATACATAGACAACACCTCAGGGCTTGCGTAGGTTTGTAATAAGTCTTGAAGAATGTCTCTAAATAAGCTGAATGTATGGCTAGTATACAATATAATGAAGCGATCACCTATTAAGAAAGATGATGATGATGTGTTGTGGACCACATTAAACGAAAATCAGTTGAATGAAAATTGAACGTGAAAAACAAATAGTAAATAGATATGATCCAGCAAAGGTATTACAAAAGTGACTATATCCCATAATACTTAAATCGATTTTTTATCTGTATATTGTGGTAATCTTAAAAAAATATTTTACTTGTTAGATGACCTAATCAGTCTGAACAATGCATCGTCTTTGTTCTCAGAATTTCAGAAGCTACGACTCAACAATAGATCGTCTTTATTCTTTTACCTTGAAAATGGTAAGCATAGACTTTGAAGCGTTGACAATGGATCACCTTTGTTCTTGAAAGAGATGTATTTAGAATCTATTTTTATAAATCAACCAGAACAATGGATCGTCTTTGTTCATTTCTCAGAGGTGTGACCTTGAAAATTGTAAGCATAGACTTTGAACCGTTGAACAATGCATCGTCTTTGTTCATGATTTCTCAGAATTTTAGAAGCTATGACTCATCCATAACAACAGATCGTCTTTGTTCTCTCACCTTGAAAATTGTAACCGTTGAAAATTATAAGCATAGACTTTGAACCGTTGACAGTGGATTGCCTTTATTCTTGATTTCTCAGAATCGAAGTGTATTTATATGACAATATATTTTTTATAACTCATCCAAAACAATAGATGGGCTTTGTTCTCTCAGGTGGCATTGAAAGCATAGACTTTAAACCGTCGGTTTGAACAATGCATCGTCTCTGTTCTTGATTTCCTAGAATTGAGATGTGGAATCTATTTAAACCTGAACAATGGATCGTCTTTGTTCTTTCATGTGGTCTTGGAAATCGTAAGCATAGACTTTGAAGCGTTGACAATGGATCGCCTTTATTCTTGATTTCCTAGAATTGAGATAACAATCTATTTTTAGAAATTATAGCGGAACAATAGATCGTCTTTGTTTTTTCATGTGGCCTTGAAAAATGTAAGCATAGACTTTGAATAATGGGCCCCCTTCTTGATTTCCTGGAATTGAGATGTTGAATCTATTTTCGACCTGAACAATAGATCGTCTTTGTTCTCATGGGGGAAACGGTTGCGAAACAGCTATCTGTTTTGGGAAACGGACCCCCTGTTTTAGGAAACGGCTACCTGTTTTTAGGAAACGGCTACCTGTTTTGGGGAACGGTCACCTGTTTAGGGCACTGGGGGGGCGTGGCATTGCTTGAAACATGCATAGACTTGCTTGAGACCGAGGGCAATGACTTTGAGGATACAACTGATGTGTACGATAACCTACAAAACAATAGATCGTCTTTGTTCTCTCATGTGGCCTTGTAAACGTAGACTTTGAAGCGTTGACAATGCATTGTCTTTGTTCTTGATTTCCTAGAGTTGAGATAACAATCTATTTCTAACTGAACAATGGGTTGTCTTTGTTTATTTCTCAGAGGTGTGACCTTATAAGCATAAACTTTAAATCGTTGATAATGGATCGCCTTTGTTCTTGAAAGAGATGTATTTAGATAACAATCTATTTTTTTAAATCAACCAGAACAATGGATAGTCTTTGTTCATTTCTCATGCGACCTTGTAAGAATGGACTTTGAACCGTCGACAATGCATCGTCTTTATTATTGATTTCCTAGAATTGAGATAACAATCTATTTTTAGAATAACGGAATAATAGATAGTCTTTGTTCTCTCGTGTGGCCTTGAGAATTGTAAGCATAGACATTGAACAATGGGCCCCCTTATAATTTTTCAGAATAGGGCGCTTGAGGGGGGCGTTGCTTGAAACATGCATAGACTTGAGACTGAGGGCAATGACCTTCAGGAATAGATGTAATTGACGTGGACAATCAAAAATTTAGTAATTTTTCTAGTGGCCTTGAAGCTCTTGAAGAGGCAGGGTTACCAACCACGTAGCCTTGACTTAGCAGGAGTACAAACCAACAATGTGGTTGATGTGACCTTGAAACAGCAGGAGTACAAACAACGTGGCCTTACTTGAGTTCTACCTTCCTACAACATGACCGAGGTGGCCTTGAAGATGATGACCTTGATAAACCATGTACTTGGACGTAGCGAATGTGATGACCTTGACCTCTGAAAAGGAATTGCTTTGCTATAGACGAAGTGAGCCAGGATCGGCCTAGCTATACTACTGTTGTCAAAAACACCAGAAACGGACATATTTACCTAATCAATAGACAAGATACAGATGAATAATTGACAATTTATGAAATAAACTTCTTGACATGTTCTTAAAAATTAGACATTTCAGGCACAGTAAAATGACCTCTATTACTTTTACAAAAGGTGCTTGAATTTACATTACTATATCAGTTCTGAAATAATATAAAATGTCTTCTTTCTGGGGCCATTTGCAAGATCCTTTACCGCTGGGACCATAACACTTACTCTTCCATGATTGAAATAACAATTAATTGTATTCGTTCAGTTAAGGTTTACTCAGAACATTTGTTCAAGTCGTTTCCTATAGGATGTCTACAAAGCTTTAAAATAAAAGTAATGGACCTTACCAGAAATTGTGCGGTATCGTAGAAACAATAACATATTTTTCTAGTGTTAAGTCATATTAACGCTGTTTAACCTGTTCTGGAGTTTTGAATACAGTATGTAAACAAGAAGCTAGCAGTAAAGCTAAGCTGGTTCTGGCGCAAAAGTGATGTCACACCAATCAGCGACGTGAGCGACCAGTTAAGCACCTAAAGTTTTAGGTTGGAGGACCAATGAGAGCGAGGTAGGCTCGCCTGCGAAAGTAGTAGTGACGTCAGAGCAATAGGATGCAGGATTTTAAGATTAGCATGGATGGCCTATCTGTTAACCAATGAGAGACTTGGCGGTGTCGGGTTGCTTATGATGCCATCTAGCAGTGTATTTTTAAAACTAACGAATGTTTAGAGGTTGATCGTGGCTCCACCTAGTAGTGTAATTTAAAAGTAGATAATGCAACAGCTTTCATTGCAACTAACAGAAATTCACGTTTATAAAGCTATAAATAAGCGAATAGTTTATTCAAATATAACCTTTATTGATAAAATAACATTATATAATGAGATAAATCCATAGCTCAACATTGAGAAAGTAAATGAAGTGGAAAAAAGCTCAAAACCAAAATTTCAATTATTTTTTATTATATGTGTAGTTAAAAAATAGTCCTATATATATATATATATATATATATATATATATAACTATTAAATAATTAGACCATCACAGATGGATAGAATTTAACACAAACATTTTAACGTCAAGTTGATTGTGTGTTAAATTCTGTTCATCTGATTTGTCTTTATAAAAAACATATGTATATATATATATATATATATATATATATATATATATATATTATATGTATATATATATATATATATATATATATATATATATATATATATATATATATATATATATATTATTTTCCACCACTCTAAATGGATTCATAGAAACATCATCACCAACGTAGAATACGCCTTAAAGGATACAGAATCTACGGTCGCTGACGAAATTAGCTCAACGTAGACACATTCTTCAGAACTGCAAACTTCCCAAACAAAATATCACCAAACAAGACCTCCAAATGATAAACCAAATCAAAATGACGACCAAATATTAATACTACCCGCTGACAAAGGAAACGCTACTGTCATTGTCAACTCTCAAGACTATCACCACAAGATGTCTGAACTGCTAACTTCTTCAGAATATAAGAAAAATCAGTGCAATCCTACCACTTACATAGAAAAACAACAAAATCTATCATTAATTCTACAAAATTAGAAAAAGAAACAAAACAGAAACTAATTCCAAGAGAAGAGTTCAAGAATCCCAAAATATACGGACTCCCAAAAATACATAAGGAAAACTGGCCATTACGCCCTATCGTCAGTGCATTCAATTCTCCGACTCATGACCTTGCTCGTTATCTAGCAAAAGTCATTCAACCGATTTGTGAAAATGCTATATCCTACATCAAAAACTCTTATGATTCTCTACAAAAACTCAAAATTGTACCCTTGGCCCCAAATGACATTTTGGTTAGCTTCGACATAACGTCACTTTTCACCAAAGTACCTATTGAAGATACGATGAAAATTCTAGAAGAAAAACACTCAATAAACCAAGACATACTCAAATTGATAAACCACTGCATGCACTCAACCTATTTTACATACAAAGGACAATTTTACAAGCAAATTCAAGGAACACCTATGGGCTCGCCACTCTCCAGCTTTTGCAATGTATATATGGAACATTTTGAAACCATTGCTTTAAATTCTGCAGATTTAAAACCTAAATGTTGGTTTCGTTATGTTGACGACACATTTGTAGTTTGGCCCCATGGAAAAGGAAACTTGAACCACTTTCTAGGACATATTAACAACATTCACGACAACATCAAATTTACTATGGAAGTTGAAGAAAATAATTTCGCTCCCTTTTTTGGACACCCTAATAACAAGACTTCTAATGGTAAATTTAACACAAAGTTTATCGAAACCAACACATACGAATAGATACTTGAACTCTCTCTCACATTCCCATCCTGGTCAATTACGTAGCGTTATTAAAACCTTGATATACCGCTCTCACCACTTATCTGACCAAAATTCTAGAACGGAAGAGATGAAGACTATTAATAAAATACTAATTCAAAATGGATACAAGGATCAAGAAATATTGAAAATTACCAACGAAATAAGAAGACCAAGAAATAATAACTTTTCAAACAATGAACGAAGATTCCTGTTATTCTACCTTATATAAAGGAATTACAGACAGAATAGCAAAGAAATTTCCCAAAACGACTTCAGACCGGTATTCAAACCACATTCAACTTTGTCCCAATTTTAAGAAACCCCAAAGACAAAATTCCTAATGAAAGCCAAGGAGTGTATGAGATACCGTGCAACAACTGTCGAAGAACTTATATAGGACAAACTAACAGAATATTATATGCGAGAGCCGATGAACACCAACTAGCAATTAAGCAGCACAATCCTTCATCGTCTTTAGCTGCACATCATTTAGATACAGGACACCAAATTAATACCAAGAATATCCGTTTAATTGCACCTCTATATACCATACAAGAAAGAATTATTAGAGAAGCAGTTGAAATTGAACGAAGACCAAACGCCCCCAATAAACGAGATGACACTTTAGAATGCCACAAATTTGGAAGAATATCATTAAACAAGTTGATTCTACATTTCAACCAACTCCAAATCTTCCAGAAATTTCAAACTCTTATGCTGCAACTATTCCTGGCGTCCTCACTTCTGCACCTTCTACATCATGTACTAGACCAACTACCCGAAGTCAAACACACTCGTCCAGATTAAATTTAAATTAGTTACCTTGTTTCATATTCTGTACTTGTTAGAAATAGTTACCTTATTTCAATTTCTGTAATTGTCAAATAAATTCTTGACAAAGGGAACAAAGGACGTTCCCGAAACGTTGAATTAATTGTACGTTTATTTACACAAGTTTTAAAGAAAAAATGTCTTATTTAAACACTAATACTTTGGAAATCTAAATAGAAACATATATATATATATATATATATATATATATATATATATATATATATATAGATATTATATTAATTATTAAAATAAATATCAATTAACTGTAATTGTAATTGTTAAAGTAAATGGGGATAGAGTTCAATTAGCTTTTACGCAAGTGAAATAAACATAATTTAATCTTTGATGTGAATTTGATTGCATTTAAATGTAATCGTGTAATCATGAAATGTTCTTTGTTAAATAAATTCCAAATTATAATAAATGGATGGTATGTGAAACAGACCTTAGTTAAATCTGCACAATAACGCATGCGTAGCGTCCTAACCGAATTAAAATGCAGCCTGTCAAAAATGTCAAATAGAAAAATCTTAAATATGTGAGTTTAATTATGTTATAATTAAAATTGAAATGTTGAAAATAATAATGGTTTATTCACCTTACAGATGTTTATACCGTGTTATTGCACACACATATACACATATAAATAATAAACATAAATACAGGAAATTACACGAATAATGGAAACAGTTTATGGGTTATGACAAATAAAATCTCACTCACATGTGTATTTGCATATTCCCAAAAGATGTTTTCATTTGGCTGGTTCCATATTAATCTTGGGTAGACTTCTTCCCATATGTGGCCGATGATACTGGTCTGTTGTTGAAAGTGGTGCTACATATATTTCCATACTTCATCCAAGTACACTTTGTTGAAGAACGACTTTTCTTGGTGGTAATTGTGATGTTACGTCAAATTGTTTAAATAGCTTCAACTAAGCACTGTGTTTTAAATTGTATTTTATTTAACTGTTGGTTTAAATGTTTATAAAAATTTTCGATTTAAAATTTTATTTTAGGTTCATATAACTTTAATTCAATTTCATTTTTGTTTCAGATCCCGTTATGGAATTTCGTTTATTAATTATTATACGTCGCTTCAGAAAAATAAACATCGATTGAGAAAACTGAATAATTTTATTAACGACAAAAAGTAAACAAAAACAGAAACCGAAATTTGAACACGTAACTTGAATCGAATTATTATAATTGAAAATTATATCGGTAACCTAACTTTATAATTTGATCGTAGGTTAAAAACAATTGTTACTGATGTCTCGACACTTCACTAACCGCGTTTCAAAATTTCCGATAATAACGTAACTTAAAACTTACATGTTAATACTAACACTATCAACACCTTGACTTTTAGTAAAAAAAAAATTAAAAATTGTGAGAGAGCGAGAAATCAGTTAGCTACAAAAATTTTAACTTTTTCTGTACCATACAAACAAAGTAACCAAGCCTCTGATTGGTTTAAACAAAATTGAAAACGTAACTAAAATACAAATTATGCCATAACTCTCTTAAAATAATTCTGATTTACTTTTTGATAACAGAATTGGAATCTGTGTAGAATTCCGCACAAAACGATACCTCAGGAGCCCTATATTGCTTCAAAATTGTTCAATTTGACATATTATAATTTAAATTTACTTATATCTAAGAAACTCTAAATTCTACACCTAAACTAAATACATATTCGTAATCTACACGAAAAACTGTATTAGAATACATTTATTTAAACACATATATCTTAATTCTAACGGAAAATTCTTTCTCATATTGGAAATTTATGTAGTTATATAGCTTGTACAATGCAAATTTCTACATGAAAACGAGGGAAACCTCCTATTAATTACTCTTATAGTTTAATTTATGCTTAAATTATCTTATAAAAACTATAAATTTGCAAAAACCTTAAAATTAAAACTTAACCTAACTTTATACTATTATACTCATAATTTGCGTTTATAACGTCAAAATTACTTAAAACGTTATTCAAAGATGTTGTTATAACTGTCTTTACCAACAACACTGTTCACTTTAATTGTATTGTCTAGAACTTTGTCAACTCAACAATCCATATTGTTAAACACACTTCTGCAGAATTTGTACACTAAGTCTGTGAGTGAAAACTAAACCGTGTCACCATAACCCTTTCTTAAAATTTAAATCTTTCCTGTATTGTAACTAACTCGATACATGTTCTACATATTATTATAAACCTATTCCAAGTGATAAACATCTGTAAGTAAAATACTTATCTTTTTTTTGGGATTTTTAATGGTGTATTTAAATTATACAATCTAAACGTTTCGATAACACTTACAGTTATCTTCGTCAGTAGTAATATTTGTAAGAATTGTTAAATATGTTGTAAACAATTTTGTCAAAGTTGAAAAATTAAAACATAAACATCAGCCTGCTATTAATACAACAGTTTGAGAAACGTAAAGAGCCAACTCTAAAAATTAAATTTCAAATTTTAGTAAAGAATAACTAGAGGTTATTAAAAATTAAATATTGTTAAACTGCCTTAAAGATGACAAACCAGAACACTCTCTACGACGAAAGCTAACAATGGAATTTGGCTGACAAATAATAATGCTAGTAAACGGTTCATACTCAATTAATACATCATGCAAAATAACGCAATGTGCTGCTGTATCGGCGGAAAAGACCGAATTTCAAATCAATAACTACATTATGAATACTCTCGTTTTGACGAGTGCTGTTAATTACAAATATCGGCTGACTATTCAATTGTTAGTAACTAAGCATAAAACTTTGTGGCGAATTATAATATTGATTTCGATGTTTAAATATTCTTCGAAAGCGTCCACATACTTGTTATAAGCGAAAACAAGATTTTACTGCTCATACGGATACCTTCTATTATTAATATTTGCGTTTATATTCCAGATATTTAAGTGATCGAATTTTCCGCACTCTCTTCCCTGTTATTACGCTTTTTGTGTGGAAAACAGCTAGTAGCCATTGAGGACGTTGAAAGCCAGAACTGCTCTTCACCGCCCACACCATCGACGTTGATGCCTGTAAGAAGTTTTATACATATACCCATACGTATAAAACTCGAACGTGAAACGTAACTTGTATCGGCGAATTGTTATTAATATTCTGATAAATAGACAACTTCATAGCATCATTTGGAATTACATACGGAACTTTCCATGTAACTTTCGTAAAGTCAATGTTGACATCCGTTTCGCCGCTATAGCAGTCGACGTCGGTCTTAGAGCGAACCAATACCAGCTCTTGACGTATGCTGACTAGAGGCTTCGTATAACTCCCTGCAAATTTCAACACAGAGGCTTGTTTTGCGGCTCCATCCTGCATGCGATAACCAGATAGTTTGATCTGCAGTACGAGCATGAGCAAAATCCTTTGATGGTGCTGTTGATGCCAGGTAAACGTAAGGTTTCAATCACCTGATCGCCTAACATGAATCGAATTTTACTGTTTGCAGATAGAGACCTACTACCGAAAATCTTGGCTCATACTTCTTCTGTTCCAATCTAATAGTTACTTTCTCGTTACCGAAGTCTACTAATCAACCCTCTTGATCAACCAATCTTAAGGTGATGTTATCTATACGACTTGATTAATTTATAACCTTGTTCAACATGTACGTCAATCTCGAAGATGATGTGCGACTGCTCTCTTTTCCCGTATGAACTCCCAGTTAAATTACACTCTACATGTATATGTATTTGTAGCATGAATTATGTGAATATCCAGATCACATTCATTGGTGTGGCCTGCTACGTGCACGTTAGGTGAGAAGCCGAGCATGCGTCCAAAAGAATCGTCCAGCGTATAACCCACGTTATGTATAAATTTAACTTCAAATTTTAGCGATCGTGTTATGTGGATTAATCTTACGCTGTAGAAATCTGTTAATTTCGACAATTTCATATACACCACTTGGAATCGCAATCCTTAAAGGTTGTGCTAAACGTTTTCTTAGAAAAATATACCAAACTCAGCAATCGTTTCAAAATGGTATTACAAATAACCCAGTTAAATGGGATACCTTCAACCAGCACCGCACCCTAGTAAAAGAAAGCGCATCACATGGAGATTCGCAAAGGGACGCCTGGCAGACGATGTTTCCCTGAAAAGGTGCGGGAATGAAAACACTGGCTTAGGGGCGCACGCACGCACGCGCGCTTACCCGCCCACACACACCCACCCACACACACACACACACGCCCACACGCACGCACGCACCCACCCACCCACCCACGCAAGCATGCACGCACGCATGCACGCAAACACGTACGTATCTACCCACGCACGCACTCACCCAACCACCCACCCACCCACGCACGCAATCACGTACGCACGCACGCGCGACTACTCACCCACACACAACCCCACCCACCCACACACACACACACACACATACATACACGCCCACAGGCACCACGCACCAACCCACGCACGGACGCACGCACGCACGTACGACCACAACACCACGCACGCACCACCACGCACGCACACACACACACACACACACATACACACACATACACACACACACACACACACAAAACACACACACACACACACACGCGCATACGCACACACAATATATATATATATATATATATATATATATATATATTGAGATGTTCAGAAAGAAGTAAAGAAGGATCGGACAGTTTAAATGATAATTTAGTTATAAAAGATTTCAAGCTCAATACATGTGCGAGACATTGTTTTATAGAAATCTGGCTCACGATGTGTTTAAAGTAGATTTGTTTTGTACAAAATAGTCTGAATATTATTTACATAGTTTGGTTTCATCATAAAAGCATTGTGCTACCAACAAAAATGTCAAGAATGTTAAATACACTTATTTTCGTAAAGTCAATTTAGTATTTCATTTATTTCAATAAAGTCAATTTTTGAAGTATTTTGGAAACTTTAGGTGTTTAAACATAAATTGTATATAGGATTATATTAGGATATTGTATAAATGGTTTTAGAATGCAGGAAATGTGAAAATTTCATAAAATTATAATATGGACATTTAGACATTTTCTCACATATTTCTGGAAGAAACTCTGGACAAACATTGATGTAAGATTGACAGAAACAATGCATAGAACAATTTAGCATAAGACATTCATAGTGATATACATTTTTATAATGAAAATTTCAGTAAGTGTGTTAGACGAAGGACTTTTTAATGCAACACTATATGACTCAATGCATTAGAAATGAATAGTGAAAATAATAAAGACAAGTATTACAAACCTAACATAACATTTTGAGTGTTGAAAACATTTTTAAATATGTTATTTGCTATTTTAGATTTAAGTTTGGTTAGGTTATAATTTCTAGGTTTTGCATTAATTTATAGTTTTTCATATTATTAGGCTTTAATTATGCTCTTAAAGCAATTAATAGGAGTTCTTTCTCAGTATCTAGTTTTTATAAGGATCATTTCACCGCAAATTGTGTGAAATATGAGGTGAATTTAGAAATTTTTACATAAACTTAAAATTTCTTCAAATTGAGATTTCTAACACTAAAAGTAGTTTTCTTATGTAAAATTTTCCCAGAATTCCGTTTATGTAATTAGATTAAGTGTAGCTTGTAAGTTTAGATAGTTATAAGCAAATTCAATTTAGATTAAGTGATTTCGCATATTATTTTTAGGAACCATAGCTTGTTAGATGTTTTTTTTGTTCGAAATTTTATGTAGTTTTCATTTCTGTTGTTAGTTTTTAAATTCGTTAATGTATAAGAAAGTTATGGCCAAATTTCTATTTTAGTCCAAATTTTTAAATGTGTCAACCAATCAAAGCCTTAGTTACTTAGGTAGTATGGCTGAAAAAAAATTGAATTTTTAGTAACAACCAAAAGGTATAAAGGAATTTTAAGTCTTGAGCTCTTAGAATTTGTTAAAATTTAAAATAAGGTTAAAGCAGTGTTGCATTTGTGTAAAAGTAAGTTTTCATAACCTAATTTAATCATCGTAAAGAAAGTTATAATTTACGAAGAAAATATTCGAGCAATTGTTTTATACCATTAAATTAAATAATTCGGTCTCCGATACCTGTTAGTTTTCGGAAAATATTATACGAGTTAATTTGTGTTACGATTTTGTTAAGAGTTTTCGTATTTCATATTTGATTTAATTCCGTTCTACCAAATTAAAATCAATTTATTTGGTTATCTGTTTTATTTCTGACAATTTCTTCTAAATAAAATAAATTTGATCCGGCATCTAAAAATGAAAGTGATAATAACAAAATTTTGGACAACATTTAAACATTTTTAACCGATAACAATCAATAAGTTTTAATTTATTTAAATAAAAAATTTACCAAATTAAAATAAGTGACTGGAGTGTTGCCGATTTGGAAAGAAACATCATTAGTTTTTTTAAGTTGTCATCGACAATAGTACTTCAGCTGCATATGGGTATGGTAACAGCTAGAATCGAGTGGAAAGTGCCTGCATCAATTTAACAACTCGAGACATCTTATTGCATTGAGGACAGTATATGAGTCACATTTTTTGTATATAACCCTATTTATTGTGGACATTTATTTGGTAAATTTCCTGAAAATTTTTATTTATTAGGTATATGTATTGGTATAGATTTCAAACAATTACTTGTATAAACACCTGTAAAGGAAACAAATTTTTAATTGTGAACGTAAACAGTAAATTTCCAAATTATTATTTGACAATTTTGACATTATTAATTTCACTAATTACATTACAACGCATGCGTTAAGTAAATTATATTCAGAATAATTTATACATTTGTAATAATTTTATAAATGTAAATCATATACACAATTCAGATTAAATTTAATTTCCAACTAAATACATGATCACTATAAATTGAGATTGAGCTAGTTGGTGCACAGTTAATCATTAATCATATAATTTTTCTCAAATTTAAATTAATTTTAACTAATTGATCCCTTATTCGATTATTTAATCATTTAATTATTTTTCTAATATTATTTTAGCCATTAAATTATATATATATATATATATATATATATATATATATTATTGGGATGACTAATAATAATAAAATAATAATATATTAATTTAATATTTAATTTATATGAAGTAATTAATTAAATTGTATATCACTATAATAATATTATATTTCATATACTTATGCCCGACTAGCTCTTATCTCAATGTATAGGGTTCAGGATTTAGTGAAATTATATTTGGTTCGATTATATCATGTGAATTGCCCTTTATAAAAAATATCATATATGGAAAAAAAAATAACTGAAGAAAATTTATACTTTAACGCATGCGTTGTAACGTTACTGAATACAATTATTAAATATGTCAAAACTGTCAAACAACGACTTGTTGAATTTATGTTTATAATTTTAATTGGATAAATGAAATTTAAAATTTGGAAATAATTTAAAATTTTGCTTCTTTTGCAGGTGTTTACACAAGTATTATTTAAACATATACACCTATACATATAACAAATAATAATTGCAAGAAATCAACACAACAAAGAACACAATAGACAGGGTTATAATCAAAAGTAACTCACAAGTAGTAAATATTCCAAAATTCAAACAGATGTCTTCACACAGGTGGTTATAAATAGATGCAGGCACTTTCCAATATGATCGAAGATCTTTACGTATGAAGTTCACTGCTACCATTTACCCACTAGCTGCAAACTGGTGCTTGGGTTGTTGATCACTTTTGCTTCGGTAACTGGTAATATTTCTCCACTTTACGGGATTCACCCCAACCACAAATTTTAAATCGATAATGTTTTATTTAAATGTATTAATGCTTTCTAATTTTATCGTTTAAATAATATTTAATGGTTGTAAAAGGTTTAAGTTAATGTCACTTTATTTTTTTAGGCTCCGGCTCAAATATAAATTATTAAAAGAAAATGGCAGCAACAAATAAAACTCAAATGAAGAAAAAATGATTACGATTTTATTTTGGCAAAACGTAACCAATATTCAAATTCAACAAACGAAATTTTTAAACGTTCAACATAAACCGTCGCGAGAAAAAAATAATTCGTAATGAACTTTACGAATGTGCACAGGTATCGGTAACCTAACTTAAATTTTAAACAATTGTCGGTTTAAAAAACAATTGCGCCTGATTTCTCGTCTCTCCGTTTGTTATTAAATTTTTCCCGATGATTATTTAGGTTAGAAAAATTTACTTGAAACACAAAAACACAACACTATTTTAACTTTTTCAAACAGCTGGCAAATTATAGATAGCGATTCAAATCCAGGGCAATTTTTTTTATACCCTTTTGTTGGTTACCACATCTTCAACTTTTTTTATGCAATTCTAAATATGTAACCATGTTTCTGATTGGTCGAAAATAATTTAAAAACTTAACTAAAATAGAAATTTAGCAATATCTTTCTTATACAATTATGGATTTAATTTTTAATAACATATGAAATCTGTGTTCAATTACGCATAAATAGATATCCAATATGATACGGTTCTTTTAACTATTATACAAAATGACCTATTCTAATTTAAATTTGCTTATATCTAACTAATTTTACAAACTACACTTAAATTACTTACATATATGTAATCCTGACAAAATTTAGCATAGGAAAACACACATTTAAACTCCGAAATCTTAAATTTAAAGGAAATTTTATGTTTACCTAATAAAACTGTATAATCAACCACAATTTCATAAATTTTGCGTTGAAATGCTTTGTACCAAATTAATTACTATGTAAATATGAGGAAAACCTATTATTCACTTTAATAATACAATTTAAGCCTAATATAATAAAAAAAAACTATAAATTTGTGAAAAAACATAAAATTTAAAACATAACCAAACTTAATTCTAAAATTACAAATAACTTACATTTAAAAAAGTTCATGTAACTCAAAATGTTATCCAAATAACTTGTAATAACTGTCTTTATTGTATTTATTGTTCATCCTTGCATTTATAATTTATGTCACTTTAAGAAGTCATATCGTTTAACACACTTTCTCGAATTCTACTATAAAAATGTATGTGCATGTAAATGTTTTTGTGTGATTATGTTCTATGCACTGTTCTTAATATTTAAATTGCATCACTATGTTTGTCACACAATCGCTTCCAAAAATGAGAAATGATCATATTAAGTTCATATTATAAAACCCTTTCCTAAATTTTACCAAATTTCCTGCATTCTAAACTACTTAGACAATATCCCTAATATAAATCTATCTTTACACTTTGTGTTAAACACCTGTAAAATATTCACATGCCAAAATACTTTCGAAAAACTGAAATTTATTGAAACAAACTAAAGTACTGAATTGAATTTACGGAAATAAGTTTATTTAACATTCCTGACATTTTCGCAAGTAGCACAATGCTTTTTATGATTAAACCAAAATGTATAAATTTTGTTGAGACTGTTTCAACCAAAACAAATCCACTTTCTAACCATCGTGAACCAAATTACATCCCTCGTACATGTATTATGCTTGATATCACCCTTTCTTAAAGAAATTACTAGTAAAAATTGTCCGATCCCTGTCTTACTCTTATCTAAACGTCTCAATATATATATATATATATATATATATATATATATATATATATATATATATAACACCGTGTCCAAGATAAGGATGCCCACTATGGGGATCTCGAAAGGTAAGAGATGGAAGGTCGGTTAAATGGAACAAAAGTTATGCATTTGAGAGGATGTATTTATGGTCTTTGTAGAACTCGAATATCGCTTTTAGTTTTTGAGATACTTGAAAAAAATTGAATTTTCTGATTTTCGTTTTTATTTTTTTCTGACCTTATTTGAAGAGCTATCAAGAAAAGAAGAGCACATCTTCATTGCCATATTTACATTCTCTCCTTGATTCTGAATTCAACGATAATTCACACTTTATATTTTTGATACGTTTCGGATGAGAAAATTCATATTCAATGTAAAACATCGAAAACGTACAGTTAAAACTAATAGGTACTAGAAAGATTAGAAAACCGTAAAATTATTATAAAGTTATGTTTTGTAATTTTAAATGATAGACAAATAAAAAACAAATTTATTTTAAAGGTTAATAAACTCACAAAAGATGTTCAAAAAGATTCCCGTTATTCTCTAAACATAAATAGCATCTTCTAACTGTAGCATCTAAAACATTCTTCGGCATTTGAGGAGTAATACTAGCAAACGCTTCAAGAACTAATCTTTATAAAATTTCTTCGTCTTCAATATCGTTTCCATAAATATAATTTTTAATGTATCCCAAAAAAAAATCCAAAGTTGTTATATCTGGAGAACGGGCTGGCCACAGTACATTTGCATGAGTGCCAATACATCTTTCTGGAAATCTAACTGACAGGTATTCTCTGACAACTCTGGAATTATGTACTGGTGCACCGTCCTGCATAAACCAACAACCTTAAACTTCTTGGAAAGGCAAATCATTCAAAGCTATCTCTAATTCATTTTGGAGTAAAATTTGGTAACGTTCAGAATTTAAGGACTAGTGGTAAATGAAAGGACCTATAATTCGAGTATCGAATATAGCAGCCCACATATTAAATCCGTAACGGTGTTGGTGTTTGGCTGCTTTGTACAGACGTGATTTATTTTGCCCAATAATGAGCATTTCTACGATTAAAATTCCATTATTATTAACCATACTTTCATCGGACCATATTATTTTATTCGGAAAATATTCATTGTCTTGAGATTGACGTGTATACCATTCGCAAAATATTCTACGTTTTTCTGAGTCACCTGGTCGAAGTCCTTGGCAAATTCTAAATTTATATGGATGTACTTTCTCCTTTAGAACATAATGAACTGTGGAATGGGCTATGCCAGTTGCCTCTTCAATCTTCCTAGTAGAAACCTCTGGATTTTCCGTTACAGCTAATAAAACAGTATTGGCTTTTTTCATTGCAAAGTTTTTGCAGATTTTACAGGTTTTTGAACGCACCATATTCTTTTAGATTAACTGCTAATGTGCGAAAAGTTCTTTTTGAGGTTGACGCCTTTCTGGATATTTATTTAAATACATTATTTGGCTTCAGAACAATTACGTTGACACAAAATGTAACACGTCAGTATATCGAATTTTCATTATATAAAATGTACTCCTACCATATTGTTTTAGGTAAACACAAAATGTAATTAACTCAAAGATCACCAAACAAACGTAATACGGACCATAATCGATTATGACAGGTAGGTAAACAAAATGCAAAGCCAACTTATTTTTATCAAACGCATCAGTTTAATTAATAGTATTTTCACTAAATATATACTTGTGAATTATTTTATTCACAACAAGCATTAGAAAATGAGAAAACATTATTTTATAATAATTTTACAGTTTTCTAATGTTTCTAGTATTACTGTTAACTGTACGTTTTCGATGTTTTACATTGAATATGATTTTTCTCATCCGAAACGTGTCAAAAATGTAAAGTGTGATATATCGTTGAATTCAGAATCAAGGAGAGAATTTAAATATGGCAAAAATAATATTTTCGTGTATTTAAAAAAATAAAGTTGATGATGGTTGCTAACAAACGAAACGTTGTATCAAAAATTGAATAACAGCATTAAGAAGAGCTAGAAAAGTGGCAATCAAAATGTGCTCTTCTTTTCTTGGTAGCTCTTCAAATAAGGTCAGAAAAAAATAAAAACGAAAAGCAGAAAATTAAATTTTTTCAAATATCTCAAAAACTTAAAGAGATATTCGAGTTCTAAAAGACCATAAATACACCTCTCAAATGCGTAACTTATGTTCCATTTAAGACCTCCTCTCTGTGGTTTCCGAGATCCTCATAGTGGACATCCTTATCTTGGACACGTTATATATATATATATATATATATATATATATATATATATATATATATATATATATATATTAACATTATAATGTTAATACTAAGTGGTTACAGAAAATGGCAGTTAGATCTCATTAAAATAAACAATTTTTAGTTCCAATTTTATTTTTACAGGTTCGAAGTTATAGCTCTTCTTTGTTTTTCGAAAAATAGTCACAATTCTTTATTTTAAGGACTATTAATAAAAATAAAAGGAATTAGCTTTCGATTTCTAGAACATTTGTATTTACAACTATTTTTATTTTTCAAATAACAAAATAGCGACCAATCAAAATTTCAAACCAAGATATTTTGATAACCACTGAGATTTGTAAAGTAAACATTTATAAAATCGTTAAATTATCTACTACAGTATTTGCCTAGAAAAATTATGAATTAATTACAAAAAAATTTATTCAGTTAAGTACTAGTATTACGTCACAACTATTAACAAACTAAAATCATTTAAAACAAGTAACTTTCTGACATTAAATACTATAGAAACAAAAGAAGTTCGGATGTAAAATGCACTATAATAAATTTTCAAAGTGGCCGCCATTCGCAGCAATCACGCTAATTTTTAACGTTGGTAGAAACTTTCGCAAGGACTTTGGCCTTTCTTTGATATCTTCTGATGCATCCACGATTCTAGCCACTAGTTCTAGCTCTGTATTCCACTGGTGTCTCATACACCAAGGTCTTCATCTTACCCCAGAAGAAATAGTCTAATTTAAGTCGGGCTTCCGGCCATACATAGGATCTCTTCCAATCCACTTATTTGCATATTCGCGGTTTAGAAATGCGGTGATTTTCGCGTTGTAACCGGAGATCATTCTGAAACCAAAGTTTCCGTCTAATGTCTAATGGCAACATCAATAAGTTCCGGTAGCACACTATCCAAGAAAGTCAAATAATTTTCTCCATTCAAGCGGTTTAGAATGTAGGTCCAATTACATGCTCCCTGATTCCGGCCCATACATTGACTGCAAAACGTTGTTGATATGCACGTAAATGTTGCTTGGGATTTTCGTCACAATGATTATTTTTAGAGTTAAACAGTTCCTTGTGAAGCAAGCTTCATCAGTGAACAGAATAAATTTTCAAACTCCCTTTGAAGATTACTATGCTGAAGAAGCCAACGACAGAACATCAGTCTTGGCTGAAATCGTCAGGTCCCAAAGCTTGCACTTTCTGTCTAGAGTATGGATGAAGACCTTGTTCTTTCAGAACTTGCCAAACAGACACATGGTTTACATTTAATCTATTCGCTATTATTGTGCTTGTCGATGGATCATCTCAACAATATTAAGTACAGCCTCTCAAATGCAGGGTTCGACGTAATTTATTGACTTTCCACCAATTGTTGGGTAAACCTACCGGTCTCAGATAATGCATTACGCCTTGCTTCAAAAAAGCATGTCCAGTTCATCGTTTCGATAATAATTCATTATCACATAAATACAGACACGACTTTAGAATATGTAATTTTATAACTCACAAACAATATCACATCCTTCACTTTGAAGTAATATCTTTTCACTTGTTCTAATCTTGTTTATTGTATAATTTGATATGTTTGTTTTTAATTAGTGCATGAGTAAACTAACTAAATAATCTTTTTTAAACAATTGAAAGAACTTTTCTAGGCAAATACTGTAGTAGATAATTTAACGATTTTATAAATGTTTTACTTTCAAAATCGATCGAGGTTATCAAAATATCTTGGTTTAAAATTTTGATCGGTCGCCATTTTGTTATTTGAAAATAGAAAATAGTTGTAAATACAAATGTTCTAGAGAATCGAAAGCTAATTCAAAACTTTAATTAATAAATTTGGTTTTGCAAACAAAGTGAATAAAAATCAAAATTGGAACTAAAGTTGTTTATTTTATGAGATCTAACCTTTTAACTTATATTATTATATATAATTATATATATATATATATATATATATATTATATATATATATATATATATATATATATATATATATATAAATATTAAATTAAAATTAAAATAACAAAAGAATTCTCGAATAATTTTTTTTCTGTGTGTATTTTAAATTTTAATTTACATCAATTTATATGAACATTGTTCAATAAATAATTTCTTCTATAGTTCTATATATATATATATTTTACGATGTAATTTATTTTAATAAAATTATTATGACCTGACATCTGTGAAATTCATAAATTTATTTCAATGTTTTAATTTATTTTTATTAATATAATTATAATTATCACCGCGTTTGAGTCCCATGAAATATTTTGAGATGAATTGCATTAATAAAGTATAATGTATTTGATTACAACTCCAGCACGTTGTGCCATCATTAATTTATTATGATGATTAATGTTAAACTTGTTTAATAAAATTGCCTCGACTAGCATCCCAGGGGATAGAGTTCAGTATCAAAAAGAAAAAACATTAAACATTTGCGTTAGGTTCTTTTACTAAACATAAAATCAATTGTTATTTCAAAATAAATCTGAAATTGTATATTCTCAACTTCACCTTGTATCATCTGTAATTATATAACATGTTGCGCGCTGCGATTATCATTGATCTGAATTTGTGCAAATATTTCATCAGGACTAAACAATAACGAATATATATTTTCGGTAAGAATCTTTTGCTTTTTTAAATAATATTGAATCACTATAATATTAATGAATGGTTGTACTATTTCCAGACTAGTACATAATTTACCTAAATCCTTTACAGACATGCACATAGGTGATAAACAATAATAATATTCCACGTAACCTCAAATAAAAATATAAGATTCATACACTCACATTTGTTTGCATTCTTTCAGCTGCTCCAATTTTCAATATTGATGTTCCAATGTCCAAACCAGAAGTAATTCGAATTCCATAAATAACATTGATCCAACGGTGGAAGTACCACAGCATAAGCATATACAGGTATGCTGCATAAATATTTTCTTCAACACTTTTCAGAGGCACTTTGATTTTATTTATTATATTTTCAAATATAATAATTTAATCTAAGGTTATTGTATCATAAAATACAGTAATTTTATCTGCATTCGATTTTTATTTAATTGAAACTTTTTTTTTTAATTTTATTAAAATGATAACACCATGTTAATTTCGTTATAATAATTTTATATTAATCGAAATAATTGATTTACATGATTTACTTTCAATTGTTTAACGATACCACATCACTCAGACAAATATTCACGTTAACCTAACTTATGACAATTTTAGAATTTTAATCGTTTAATACTTGAATTATTGTAGGTTATACAAAACACAATTCATTTTAAATTTTTAATTCATGTACACCCCGAGTGACATGTTCTCACTTTGAGGAATTAACAGATAATGAGAAAAAAATATAACAACTTCCTATACTTTTCTTGCTTAACAACCAATCAAATTATAGTATTTTGTCTATACAAACATAACAAAACTTGATTCTGATTGGCTAACCGTTTTTCAGAAATTTGTAAATTACTAATTTTACACCTAACTTTCTTATATGGGAACAGATCAAAACAGATAGAACCATAATTATTTTTGAATTCTACACAAAACTTCCTTTCCATAGATACCACATTTGTCCTACTTGCTTTTAAAATTTTTAAACTATCTAAATTTTAACAAATATGCAAATTTTCATGTACAAACTTACTTATAACTAACTTATTCTACTTCCTACAGGAAAACTATAAACAAAAATGGATTATATGACCCAAAATACATAAGAATAAATCAGTATCTAACACACTTATGGTTTATTTTGAAAACTTCCATCTCAACATCTATGTTCGTAATCAACATAACTTGGTTTCTCAATGTTTACACTTAAATTACATCCATAATGTTAGTTTAAGTTGTAACACTTTCTATACACACTAATATGTAGGTTATTAACACATTATTTGTTTAATTTCGCAATATTCACTTATAAGATATATGAATCTTATTAAATCTGTTCTATTTTCATACACTTTAGCATATAGTTTACTCCTCCTATGTTAATTGATGCAATTTCTTTTTTTTGTTTTAGAATAGAAGCATATTATGTTACCAGACTAGAATCTACTTATTCATAGAATCAAGTACCTACTTTACATTTAAGATGCTGAAACTATTAACATGAAAATTATATTGTTCAGCTATGATAATAATTTAATTACCGAAATTTGAATTAACTAACTAATAACATGTCCCATAATCACATTTGTACTTAGATTTATATTATTTGAACTTCTGCAACTTGCGCTTTACATATATGTTAATCAATTCAATGCAATTGCTTGATGTTTAATGTAACTTTTATTCTGAGCCAATATCCAACTAAATATGATATTTATTAAAATATCATCCAACATATATATATATATATATATATATATATATATATATATATATATATATATTAATTACAAGCCAATATAATATTCAATAAAATAAAATAAATAAAATGTATTGAGTAGTGTTGGTGGTGCTGCTCTAATTCGTCGTCTTCAGCTGTATTTCGTGGTTGTTTTGGTAGTGTTATGCCTGTTGACATTGTGTATAATTTGTGGTCGTCCAAAAGGAAGCGTTGTGGTGGTATATTGTTTTGGGATGTGGACACATCCACACGCACACTGCCAAAAAACACATACACAGAGAGACCACAATCACACACATACACGCACCGACACGCACTCACACGCACACACTAGACACATACACACACAGAACACACACACACAACACCACACACACACACACACACACACACACACACACACACACACACACATGTCATGAACGATCTTGGAGAAACTTTCCAAACGTTGTAAAATGAGCTGATAAGTCGATTTAGCTTTGAAAAGTATCTATTTGGAACAACACAAGACCTTCCAATCTACAAAGTGGAATTTGAAAGGAATGAAATAATTTTAATAATAATTTTTAGAATAAACAATCTTTTTTACTACGTTCATAACAAAATAGGCAACATTGTAAAAACAATATCTACTAATACACTTAAATTTTCATATGTGATAAAGATTAACTAATTGGAACAAAGTTCCAGAGCCGTCCATTTTACAAAATATCAATAATTATGAACATTTACAATCTTGTTTAATTAATTTAATTAGATTTGTCTGCATATTAAAATACTTTATAAAGAAAAGTTAATTGAAATTAAATTATCTTTAAAAATTGTCTTCACATAAGATTAATCGTTATTAAAATAACTTTCCACGTTGAGAACTTTTTCGAAACCAAATTACGCGCCGTATCATAAAATTGCATAGAACATATCGGTATAACGAGTAGTTTATAAAAAAATATTGTTTAAGGAACATTTAATTTTAATCCTTAATAAGAACCAAACTAAATCTAAAAATTAATTAAATAGGAATGAAAATGTACTGTATTATCGGTATCTTAAAGAATTATTTTAAGTTAGCATATATGTCTATTAACGTCTATCTGATATGAAGTTTTAAATCTCTTCTGACAGATTATTGTTTTTGTTTTTACAATGTTGCTAACTTTAAATCTATTAAAAAATAGGATCGAACTATCCTAAAAATTATTATTAAAATTATTTAATTTTTATAATTTCTACTTTGTTGGTTGGGATATAACCGAGTTGCGCGCGTTAACTGAAAATGTACCGAGTTGAGGGCATTTTGTCCCATCTCTAATTCTGAATTGCGCGCGTTACCTGGTTAATTTGTACTTCGGATTAAGAGAAACATTTTATGTAGTGGTCATAACATATTTTCTTTCTTCAGTGAATAAGTAGGATTTTATATAGCTCAAGAAGTTCATCCTTTTTCTTTACGCATTTTGATATTTAAAAGAAAACTCCAAAATGGTAGTGTAAGATAAACAATATATGTAGGACTGCTACTACTACTACCGCTAGTACTACTACTACTACTATTTTAGTTATAGAGCAACCATTTCCATGTTATTGCATCATTTGTGACATCAAGTAATAAGCCTGTTGATGGCACGAATAAAGCAGGTAGTGGTTGAATTTAACTTTCATAAAATGTCGCAACTGAAATCTTTCCGACCGAAAACTCAGGTACTGCGCGCAATTGGACATCCCGTTGGTTAGGATCGGTATTGTTTCAACCATACATTATTTTTGTTATATAGACCCGTGTCGTCTATACAAAGGACAAAGTTGACAATCATATAAATCTATATTCTTTAACCTTACTACTTTGGAATTCGATATTTTATAGCACTAATGTTTTAAACACAATAGAAATCCACATTTTCTTTTATATAATTATTTATTTCTTTACGCGTTTCCTTGCAACATGTATCATTATAAAGAGAAAATATATACAGTGCTTTCATTTCAAAACTAGTCACCCTTAATATTTCTTTTAGCAATGGAATCTCGACCTACAAAAAAAATACGTCAATTTAGATGTCGAGGGGGACATTCAAAAACAGTGTTCATGGAGTTTTACTTTTCACCCCTTAATCCCCACTCCCCTCACTTTAAAATATCAAATTGCACCCCCTAGCTTGTGATACATCATTTTGAAGGTATTCAAAATACAAATTCAACAACGTTCAGAAAATTGATTTCATCGCCCCATTTTGAAATTACAAGCGAAAATGTCAATGCTATAGGAATAAATTTTGTTCAAATCAAGCTGACGAAGAAGGCAACCCACTGTTAGATGAAAGAAATTTACAGTATCAACAAGACGGTGCACCCCCACACTATGCGTTGGGTGTTCGTGAGTGGCTTAATCAACGGTTTCCCGGCAAATGGATTGGCAGAAGAGGCGCAATGGAATGGCCTGCCAGATCTCCCGACTTAACGCCATTGGATTTTTTTCCTTTGGGGTTATTTAAAATCAATCGTGTATCGTAACCCTCAACCAGAAAATATTCAGGCCCTTAGAGCTAGGATCACTCAAGCTTGCCAGCAAATTACTGCGGAAACATTTCAAAATGTTAGAGAAGAATTCGTTAATAGATTGTTTTATTGTCTAGCTAAGAATGGAGAACATTTTGCGCACTTAATAAAGTGAGGTTACACGAATAGCTTGTATTGTTGTTTACCTAAGAATAGAGAACATTTTGAGCATTTAATAAAGTATTGGTTTGCCTTGAACAATGAAATCAATGAACAAAATTTATTCATATAGTATTGACATTTCCGTTTGTAATTTCAAAATGGGCGATGGAAATCAATTTTCTGAACGCCGTTGCATTTGTATTTTGAATACCTTCAAAATGATGTATCACAAGCTAGGGGGTGAAATTTGATATTTTAAAGTGAGAGGAGTGGGGATTAAGGGGTGAAAAGTAAAATTCCATGAACACTGTTTTGAATGTCCCCCTCGACATCTAAATTGACGTATTTTTTTATAGGTCGAGATTCCATTGCTAAAAAAAATATTAAGGGGAACTAGTTTTGGAATGAAAGCACTGTATGTAAAATAACAGACAAGTAGTTATGGTAACAAATCTTTAAGGGAAAATAACAAATTTAATGTAAATTATAATTCTATATTTAAAATGTGCGTTGAATTTAATCAAAGAATCTTCGTTAGAAGGACAAATCAACCAAATTATACAAGGAACGTATGATTAAACATGAAATAGCAAGTCAAAATGTCTCGTTTAACCAAGACTATTCAAAGAAAAAGGTGATACCTACCCACTTATGTTAACCTATTTTCTAGAACGAAAAATTCGATAACGAAAGGAAGAAGCTAAAAAATGGTTTTGAGTTAAATATAACCTGTATGTTTATTGAAAGTGGGTTTCTTCTGAAATGTTATATTAAATACATAATATTGAATTTGATATATGCATAAGTAGCATGGCACCCTCACCACCACGTTTTGTGACGTCATAGGCTACGCCCACTTTCACTTTTGACCCTGACGCCCACGTGAGGGTCGTATTTTTGACGTTGAGGCTGACCTCGGATTCGGTCTTGGGATTGACCTCGTGCATGACCTTGCAGCTGGCCTTGAACCGAAAAAAGTCGAGTTCAGGACCACAACGGGAAATTTGAAATTGAATAAGGGTCCTAATGCTAGCTTGTAAGACAGGTATAGGAACTTGAGATCTGAGCCCGCTGAATTGAATTTGTATTCTATTCTATTCTTAAAAATTAAATATGAATGAAAATGGTTAAATTGTATTATTGATATCTTATACAATCAGATGGCTTTGGTATTTTTTAAGGTTAACAAGTATTTATGTTTATTAATCTTTATCTAACATGAAGTTTAAATGTCATTCTGACATGAATGACTGTTTTGTGATTTATTTTTCGTAATGAGTTTATTATAAGAGACTGCATAATTAGCTAATATTAGCGCATACAGGGTGGATACTCCAAGTGGAATAAATTCTGTAACTCAGAGGTGAAATCGTAGTTTAGTTTAAGAAAGTTCTCAAATGAAACTTCCTTTGTTAAGAGAGTACGTTTATTTGTTTATTATTTTTGATTTTGATTTTTTTGTTCAACAAAATAATGTTTAAAATTTTGAGAAAATAAATACTGCGTTGTGTTCCTCTTAATACAAGCTTTCACTCGGTGTATCACTTGACCTACCCTTACATTTGAAAAAAAAAGTTAGGGGTGGCTTCACCCTCAGGGGTAGATATATGGTGAAACTGTAACCCCCAGAATTATAAAGAATGCCTATCATGATTTTTCTCCCGGACTTCACCTCTTTTGAGTTACAGAATTTATTCCACTTAAGAGTATCCACCCTGGATATATTTTCAAGGTTTGAGTGAATTACTATTAGTACCTTGTAAATTATATATAATATCATGAAATTGTATTCTAGTATCACTTTTGATCATGGGTCTACCTTGGAGTTGACCTTGGGATTTTTTCCAGTGACTTAATTTGGCCTTGGGAAAAAACTATAAATACGTACACTTGAGGTTAGTTAATTTTAATCTGTTTAGATCTGCCATTACGTTATCATCGTTATGGAATTTTTAACAGCTAATCAAATTTGGGGGTTGTTCTGTGGTGGTATGTTAACCGAAGAGTGGCTGAAAAAAACCATACAATATGATTAATTATAAGGTAGTGTTTGAAAATGACACTATCTACTCGATGGAAGAGTATGACGATTTTGTGGAGGTTGTACGGAGAGCTGGTCGAATGTAAGTATATGTTTGTTTATCGGGGCGGGTTTATCGGGCGTAAACATGGACCAATTCTTTTGCTTGTTTACACTCGCCACAAAAGAGAAATGTTGGGATTCTTTTACAATTTTTAATAATTTCAAAATCCCTTAATAAAAATTTGTGTTGTTTTCGTGTGAATTAGAATGTTTACCTTTTAATGTAATTTGAGTCGTTTCAACTCGCAAATATTAATTTAATTTAAATTTAACTTACTTACTATCAGGTTTCTGCCTGCGTAAATGAACTGTTTGCTTAAACAAATTCCTTTTTTATCTGGTTGCGCGACTAGCTTGTTTATTAAAAGAAATGATTATTGTTATCAATTACCAAAAATACCTTCAAATTGATTCTCGTAAATGTATATAAAAAATTGTAATTTTCCTTGAAATCACTTCTTTCAGTAATTGAAACTTTTAATATTCGTAATGGTTAATAATAAAAATAAATCAAACGCTATGCTCATTTAATTTAACTAAACTCAATAATGCACAAATTCCTTGTTTACAATAACATATTTGAAACAGTCCTATGATAACCCCATATTATCAAGTTAATACTTTCTGATTATTGTCCTTTATATACTGATTTACCACACTGAATCGATTATCATATTTTATATTTTTCGTTCAATATCTAAACACAATCGTGGATAACCTCCAACATACACCAACGCGTCATTTTAAATTATTGCGTCACTTTTCTTATGATCACTTAATTAACAATGTGCGCATTCTTTTTCGCTTTAATCTTTTAATAAGGATAGTATTGTATTTACTTCCCTATTACAAACTAACATTTATTTTCTCAATTTAGAGGGCAGCGTGACTATATATTACCGTCACTAGGACCGCTCTTGAAGGCTAACTTCAACTAACTACTTACTAAAACTGTAAGTCATTTTAACAACTTATTTCCCTCCTTCTACAATTAATTTATGCATTTATACTTACCGCGTTTAATTTAAATGTTTTCCAATTAATTGAACTATATTTAATTTCATCAGTTTGTACATAAAGACAAAATTTACTCGATTGTGGTTATCTCGATAGCGCATTTGTTACGCGGTATTAGTACAGAGTCAAATCCTACTCGACGTAAACTTTTATTTATGTATTTAATAAAATTAATAATAATTTTTAATTATGGACCTTATTATAAGTTTTGTTGTGAACGAATAAGTTCAAAACTAAATATGTAATTAAAAATTATTGTTAATTTTATTAGATACCTAAATAAAAAGTTTACCTCGAGTAGAATTTGAACCTACGACCTGTACTTTGCTAGAGTACCGCGCTACCAACTGCGCGATCGAAGTAAATTTTGTCTTTATGTATGTAGAACTGAGGTAAATTCTAAATATAATGAGATAACAATCAAATTACTTATATTAATGGAATGTAAGGCTGCAATATCGCAAGGATTCACACATACCAAAGCAACTTGACTTATTCGTCCATAACATATCTTATAATAAATTAATATTTTGTTGATATGCTGTCCATATTGAATACCTTGTATTCTACCCCTGTCTCTAAATCCTTAACGTTTTTAAGAGGTTTAAAACATGTTGATGAATTTAAAGCAGTTAAATCCATACCCGTAATTATAACACATTAAAAATCTGCACAAGTAAATAGATGAAGTAAAATAAAATAAGGGCTAAAACCAAAAACGGTTACTTACCAGTATTGTTGATGATGGCGGAACCAATTGGAAACTCGACAGGGGAGTGTATAACTGTTACTTTTTCTTCCTCATTTATACTTATGTTGCATTCATCTTTCTACGCCTTGTTTATAAATATAAAGTACTTAAGGGTTTTCGTAATCATTAATTTAAAATCTCGAGGTCAAATTTCACATCACGTTGGTATGAGTTCACTGTGGTTCAAAAGACTTTCACTAAGGATGCGAGACGCTATGTCTAGAACAGCCGCTGCTGCATAAATAGACGAATTGCTGCTAAAGATAAATTTTTAAAATGGGATCTGGAAATGTATGGTGTTCAAAGAAGGTTGCAAAAGATGGATCTCAATAAACGCAACACCAGACGGCACAAGGGATTGACGTGACCAATCAAATATGTAATAGTACAAACACTGTAAAACCTATAAATAAATAACAATAGAGACACGCAACCTCGAAATAAAATTAACTAACAAATTGTTGCATGTACGTCAAACAAGCAAGAAAACAACGAATTCTCATCTAATGGAATATCTTAATACTAATGGAAGATTCATGTACTTGTAATGGATCCAATTTGAAATGCTACCGTATTATTTGTACTGGACTCTGAATTTACACGGGTGTTCGTTTGAAATAAAAATATTTGAGCATTAGCCATCGCCAACTAAATTAATTAGAGATGCAATGTAAGCTAGAAATAAATACATTGCATAAGATGTTAATTAAATCACTACTTTCGATTAATTGTCTATTAAGTTCTTCATTTAACCCGTCAGCAGAGGAAACTCATTATATATTTCCAGCTCAAAATAACAATTACTGCTAAGGTAATTGCTGTATTTTGGCGAAACAAGCTTTAAGTTACAAATCTAAGATGTTGATTTCAAGTGTTGATTTTGTTTGTCATACAAAGATGCTAAGATCAAATTGTCCGCAGACGTTTGACGTTTCAATAAGGAATTTATGAGACGCGGTTGTACATTTGCTGTATTTTTATTGAAACAAGATTTAAGTTGTCCCCCAAGAATTTATCCATTTTCAATAAGGACTTTGTGTGTTCAAATTTGTTTATAAATCCCTTTTGACAGAGTTTAGTTTCAAATCAATATCTTAAACGTTTTAATAATTACTTCGCTGACCTGATATTAGTTAAAATAAAAATATATTGTCCTGCATTTTGAACAAGCTGTACGAGTTGAGAACCAGCATAGACGTAAATGGAGTTTAGGACAACCTCAAACTGTCTGATCTGTAACTTTGCCCGGTTTCGCAGCATCTTGTATTAAGAACTGCAGCAGCATCTAGGTCTACTTTGGCTGTTGCTCGCTACAGCTGGTATCTTGGGATGACATTTTGGGTAGGCGTGTTCATCTTGAACAAGCTTTACGAATTGAGAACCAACTCTTTCGTAAATGGGGTTTAGGGCGATCTCAAACTATCTAATTTGATGCTAGAAACGGGTCCTCAGAACAGTGTGCAGTTTAAAACTGTAACTTTTCCCGGTTTCCATTAGCATCTTGTATTAAGGGCTGCACCAGTATCTAGGGTCCACTTTGGCTGATGCTGGGTATAAACGGTACCTTGTGAAGACATTTTGGTCAGACGTGTCCTTTTGTCGTGTGGTTGACACCTTGAAAATAAACCTATACTGAACGCATTGCAAACAATCGGTTGTTTTGGCTTTCAGTCATCTTGCTTGCTTGCGCCATTTGATTTCCGAGTGCTATTCAGGCTTTCCGCCAAATTATTTTTGCCATATTATTTCCGTGTATCTTTTTCGCTTTCAACTGTCTCGCAGCGAAACTTTTCACTTCAAATCAACATCTTACACTTTCATCATCATGTTTTTGTATCTAGGACCCTCTGATTGAAATAGGTTTCAGGTCAGCATACTGATAAATCGAATAAGGTAATCGGGTTGAAACGAATTCTGAAAACATGGAATTTGGGAATAAAAAACAGTTACTAGTTGCCAAATCTGAATCGTGGGGCAGAATTCAACTTCACGATAGCTAGCCTCAGTCAACCCAATTTTCGCTATGTGATCCAAAACGCTGCCCGTCCAGCAACAATGCACCTCTGGCCTGTTTCACCTGGCGTCGATACTACCATTTCATTGTAACACTGTTTCATCCATACTTATCACTTAATCTGTATATAGCTGAAATAGTTGCGTAAAAACGTTAAGTCCGTTTTGCT
The DNA here is from genome assembly GCA_036346205.1 of Vesta saturnalis. Classification (NCBI taxonomy): domain Eukaryota; kingdom Metazoa; phylum Arthropoda; class Insecta; order Coleoptera; family Lampyridae; genus Vesta; species Vesta saturnalis. The sequence continues at coordinate 293,366 of JARFJB010000215.1, forward strand.
TACGTTTGACCATCTGTAACATCCAATACGAGGAACATTTTTCATCCACAGAATATTAACGAGAATCATTTGTCCATTTGTTTCGGTGGTTCTAGAATTACCAACGATCTGCTTCAATGTGAGTCTGCGATCAGAAAGGATAATTTTGTTAATTTTAACAATAATTCCGGGATATGAAAATGTAAACGTTCACCATTATTACACATACTCAAGATACCTAGCTTTTTTGGGTTTTCAATGGTGGGTTTTTTTATTAATGTTTTATACAAATCTAAACGTTTCGATAACACTTACAGTTATAGCCCTCACTAGTAATAAAGTCTTTCAGAGCTGTTTAAGATTTATGAAACTCGAAAAAGTAAAAACGCAAACATAAGCCTGCTATTTACATAACAGTTTGATAAACGTATAAAGCCAATTATGGAATACAATTTTACTTAAAAAAACTAGATCCTTAATAAATGAAATATTGTCAACTACCTTGAAAATGACAAATCAGAACACCCTCTAACGGTCGAAGGCTAATAGGTCCTAACCAAAGAATAGCTTTAACAAAATTTAATTAAATTATGACGAAGTGTAAGTTGTGAAAAACTTAGTTTGAAATTGATAAAAGCATTCACAAATAGAAACTTGACATCAATTAAAAATCTAGTCAAATCTAACAATAAAATAGTTTTGTTAATAATTGTAAATGTTGTTTTACAGTGAAAACACAATGCAGTGCGTTTAATATGATTTCCAATTTTAATTTCTACTACATAATTTAAATTATTATAATGCGTTGGTAGCTTAACATATAATTGGTAAAGCGTTTATTTCAAGGTCTAGGAAAAAACAACAAAAAAGGTAGACATACAAAAAGCTGAAATTAAAATTCGGACGTATCGTTGTTCCTTGTTTTAATCATAAGATGCCAAAACCTATTTAAACGGAGATTTTATTCTTGTCTTTTGAAATTATTAAGCTGTTTGTATATCTCAACAGCTTTTACGTTGTAAAGAAACATAAGATTGTCTTGACGATATTTTCATATTATCAAACTGAATGTCATGATTAAAATTATTTAAAGCATGCTTCGCTACCACAGATTTCTCGGGTGCACCTAATCCACAAAATCCTATATGTTCTTTACGTCTTCTATCAAAGCTACGTTTTGTGATTCCATTATACTTTTCCACACACATTTATATCTACTGGATAACGAACGGCATGTAACATATTTACCACCCACACACTCTTGTATAGCTCTGTAATAAACCCCTTTCTATGACAAACCCAAACATAATTATTGTCATAAGAATTCATTTTATTAGATTAAATGATCAAAATAAATAAAGTATAAATTAAAAAACAAATAAATAATAATTGCATGAGGACAATTCCGGAAATGCTACATCGTCCGGGGACGATTTGGCTAGTAACCGGTCTGTTTGCTAATTTAATTACTAAAAAAACAATACGAATGCCTCTGATCGACCTGGCGGTCAAGGTCGTAACAGATAGGCTCGTTGCTGAAGACAGTGTAAGTAATGAATAGCGAGTTGATACGTGGAATGTTAGAGGTATGCAGGGTAAAGAATTTGAAACCGTGAATCTAATGATATTCTTTGTATATCGGAGACAAGGCGCAAAGTAAAGTACGCTGTGAAGATAGAGAATGTGCACTATTGTCAGAAGCTAAGACTGAAATGAATTGCGCTAAAGGAGTTAGAGTAATCAAGAGTGAAAGAGCGAAAATATGTGTTAAACAGTACTAATTGGTATCCCCCAGGTTAATGTAGGGAAAATGAAAGTGGAATTTCGTATGTTATGCACGAGTGAATGGAGAAACAGACCCAGAATGTGGGAACTTCTGGATTGATGTAGAGAAGGTGTTGAACGTATGTAGGCCAAACGAAAGAGTGAATGTATAGGAAAATATACTGAACAATTGCTAGGAAATTTCAGAGAACCAAAGAGCCAATGAGAATGGTGAAAACGCCTGGTGAACATCTGTGTGGGGAGATACCTGTCTGTATCTAGTACACAGTTTAGGCATAGAAATTTGTATATGTATACACGGCAAAGAGGTGAATGTAAAAGTATGATTGACTTGATAATGTATGATGAATAACTTAGAAACCTGGTGAGACATACAAAAGTAATGTGCGGATTGGAGTGTAGGTCGGATCACTTTGTGGTTGTATCGAGAGTGTGTTTAGAGCAAAAATGGCTCTGGGCCAGGCAAGCAAACCTAGTCTAGAATCAGAATAGATAAACAGGTGCGAGAATGAAATATGCAGTGTGGAACGGTGAAATAAAAGACAATGACGTTGAAAGCGCATGGATAAGCTTGAAAGACTGTGTTGTCAATTGCGCCGTGCAGATATGTAAAAGAGCGACATAGATAGACAGAACAAATGTGCTTGTTGGAATGAATCGGTAAAAAAGGCAGTATGTAAGAAACCACGACGCGAACATGGCAATGATTTCTGCAACAAATGAGACTGAGAAAAAACGATTGTATGAGGTGTACAGATAAAGAAATAAAGAAGCGAGGGAGGCAGTCAGAACATGTAAAGAGGAAGTGATGGCGTGGAAAGGGAGAAAATGCTGAATGATTCAAGGGAAACGGAGGGTATTGGGTTAAATGAGATAGAGGAAAGGGTACGAAAGTAGAAAAACAGTAAAGGAGTAGGCGTGCATGAAATCACAGGTGAAATGCTAAGGTATGGAGGTGCAGCTTATACGAAGATTGTGTAAATTATTCAATATATGCCTTAAGTGTAGAAAAGTTCCGAGAGAATGAAAGAGCGCAATAATTGTACCACTGTATAAGTGCAAGGGGAACCAGAGTGATTGCAAAAACGACAGAGGATTAAGTCTGATGAGCGTACCTGGTAAAATATTTGAAGTAGTCTGATTGAGAGTACGTGAAGCTACCCAAACTAATATTTGCGATGTGCAGGGTGGGTTCATGCGGGAGAGGATGTGTGGATTAGATTTTTGCTCTCCATCAGGTGATAGAAGAATGTTTAGGTGTAAAAAACGAGCTGTAATTTACGTTTGTAGACCTGGAGGAAGCATATAACCGAGTGAATAGGGAGAAGCTGTGAGAAATATTAAATGAATATGGCGTAAGTATAGGCCCAATAAACGGAATAACGGCAGTATATAACGGTAACCGGGCATGTGTAGGGTAAGAGGAGGTGCGACTGAATACTTTAATATTGAGCAAGCAGTGTGACAAGGCTGTGTGATGTCACCGTGTTGTTTAATGTGTACATAGGTACATGTGTTAACTACAGAGGAATAAGCTTGCTCAGTGTACGTGGTAAAGTATTTGGAAGAGTACTGATTGATAGAGTACGAGAAACTGCACAAACTAGGATTTGGGATATGCAGGTTGGCTTTATGTCAGGGAGACGGTGTGTTGATCACATGGTTGCTATCTAGCAGGTGATCGAAAAGTGTTTAAGTGTAAATAGGAAGCTATACTGTGCGTTTGTAGATCTGGAGAAAACATATGACAGAGTGAATAGGGAGAAGCTGTGGGAAATATTAAATGAATATAGAGTAAGTAAAGGTCTAATAAACGGAATAAGGGCAGTAGATAACGGTAGCCGGGCAGGTGTTACGTTCAGAGGAGGTATGAGTGAATGCGTTAATATTGATCAAGGAGTGCGGTAAGGCTGTGTGATGTCACCGTGGTTGTTCAATGTATACATGTATAAATGCGCTAGACAATCTTGTAATACAAATGGTGTAATGGTTGTTGACGCAAACGAGTTTTGGTGTATGCAGATAACACAGTCTTATTAAGCGAGAATGCGGATGAAGTACAAACTGCTCTGAGGAAGTTTTAGATTGTGTGTAAGAGGGATCTAAAGGTAAACGTAAACAAAATAAAGGTGGTGCTCAATCTGGAAGGTGTATGATGAAATTGTGGCACAATGAGGCGAGTTGGTATATCTAGTAGAATGTTCACTGCAGATGATACAATGGCTGGCCAGAATGGACGACGGATCAATGCTGGAAGGAAAATGATTGGAAGTATACAGACGATAATAAAAAACGAAAGCATGAGCGTAGCTGTAAAACGAGCAATCTATAATGGCGTGTTTGTCCCGTCTGAATGTAAAATAAATGCTGTGGGCATGGCGTCCTGAGAAGCTCTTGCGGTAGAACGAGAAGGGATACGGTGAAGAATGGGTGTATAATGAAGGAGTGTGGCGAAGAAAGGACGATGATAGCTTGCTATAAAGGTAGTACACTACATTGGTTTTGGTCACATCGAAAGAATGAATAACCCAAGGTTAACAAAGCAGATTTATGTAGGTGAAGTTTGAGATAAGGCCGGGCCTGGTAGGCCACGTAAAACGTGACAGAATTTACTAGAATGTATGATAAACAATGTTGGAAATCATTATTCAGATAGTCCTTGATAGGACCTGTGTTATGAACCGGTGCGCCATCATGTAGCAGCCACATGCGTTGCCGAATGTCGAGGGGCACTTCTTCAAGAAGAACTGGTAAATTATTTTGAAGAAACTATAAATAAACAGTACCATTCACCGTTTCTTCAAAAAAGTGTGGCCCTATTATACGATTTCCAAAAACTCTACCCCAAACATTCAAGGACCCTCTTGTTTGGCTGTGTGTTCGTGTCAAATGTGGGTTAGATGTCTGGTAATAGTGAAAATTGTGTCGGTTAACTCATCCATTTTTCGAAAATGTTGCCTCATCCCCAAACAAAAGAAAATCAAAGAAAAATGGTTCTTCGTCGATTTTCGATTTTGCCCATTGACAAAATTCTACTCTGCTTTGGAAATCGTTTACAATTAGTTCCTGATGTAGTTGGACATGGAAAGGATGCATTTTATGTAATAACAGGATTCGTTGAACCGTAACATGGCTAATGCCTTTTTGAGATGAAATCTTTCGTATACTGGTATGCGGTTTTCTGTAACGCTCAGCAATACTTCGAGTTGGTTGTCTTCCGTTATTGCATTGTTTCCTGCTTCTCTCTTGTGATAGTTAACCGATCCAACGATCCAACAATTTTCTCAAAGTAACTTTACTCGGTTGTCTCCGCTCTGGAAATCTTTCACGATATACTCTTGACGCCAATAAACAGTTTTTGGTGCATTCACCAAGTATCCTAATCAAGTCAGTCATTTCACGACGGGAAAATTGTTCACCATTCATTTTTCTATTTTTCACTTCAACTATATTGAAACAGAGAAATAAATTGAACGAATAACTGAGCGAAACACTACAGTGAAACCTATCGAACTGACAGATATGTAAAATACAAAAACTGCTTGATAATAATACAAAATCTTTGTGATGATTACTTCCATCAGCGAATTGCAATGAATATCTGGAAATATCTCGATAACTACTCACATTAGGTAAAGGGAACCTCTGACAAAAATTAAAGAGGAGTACCAGAGGACTTTGATAGTGATAAAAATACAGGGTGTTCCATTTGAGTTAAGGAAGAAAATGACACATCCGATTTTTGAGCCACCCTGTATACAAACCCCAAGTAGCTAAATGAATAATGGTGGGTAACGATACTAGACAATATTCTGAAAAATAACTGGCCAACAGATAATTCATTTCTACAGAGTGTATTGTTCTATAGGGCATTGAAATGAGTACAATTTTAACACAAAACAATTCATATCTTTCCAAATACCCTGTATAATGTATTCAACCCCGACATTTAGAAAATCGAAAAAATGTGGGCTTTCTGAATTTGAAATAATATACAGGGGTTTCCATTTAAGAAAACATAAGTTCGATTCATACCTGAATTTTGGAACATCCTGTATAGTTCAAAATAATTTTAAATAATGCACTGTTACTTCCTCTACCCTTTTTGTTTGAGACATGTTTTGATATCTATGAAACCAAAGGAGTTATCGAACTTTGCATCTTGGTTGGTAACCTGTATATATATATATATATATATATATATATATATATATATATATATATATATATATATATATATATATATTATATGTATAGGGTATCCTATAATTAATGGTACATAGAACCATGGTAGAATCTTGACAACATTATAACGATTTGCCAAATATGACTTTAATAAAATGTTGATAATTAAGAAGTTACAGGGTATTAAAAGTTGGAAATTATTAAATTGTTAATGTCTCTAACTTTGATACCCTGTATTTTTGTACTAAATTTAGTGGAAAGTTTTACTGACCTAAGGCGCATCCAACCCTAGAACGAAATATTAAATCGCTTTTGCCAGTGGCGTACAACTTAAATGGTAAACCCCTTAACCCTTGCCAAACATTACGCCACTGTGCAAATATCAACTTCAACTATAAAGCCACATTTTCCAATGTCTTGTACGTACAATATCTACTCTTCTTAAAAACCCATAAAGTGGATAATTGTCGAGATATTAACCATTAAAGGGGTAAAAACACTGTAATTTTAACTTTATTGCCTATCCATAGTACATTTCGTGGTAGGTTAGGATTGCTCTGTTTACAATTCATTATTTTGACATTAAAATTGTGCACTCTTGTTAGGAATCCAGCATAATAAAATAAAAAAAAAGGTAATAAAACATGGTTTTGGTTTTCACTACCAAATGTGCTGTGGATAGGCAGAAAAATAAGTTATAATTACTGTGTTTTTACCTCTTTAGTGGTTAACGTCTCTATAACAAGACATTGTAAAATATGAATTTATAGTTGAAATTGATATTCGCATAGTGGCATAATATTTAGGAGGGGTGAAGGGGTTTAACATTCATGTACGCCACAGGCAAAATCGATTTCACATATTGTTCTATGGTTAGGTGCGTTTTAGGTCAGGAAAACTTTCCACTAAATTTAGTACAAAAACACAGAGTGTTAAAAAAGTTAGAGCCATTAACGATTTAATAATTTTTAACTTTAACACCCTGTAATTTCTTAATTATCAACATTTTATTAAGGTCATATTTGGCAAATCGTCATAATTTTAGGTCAGCATTCTACCATGATTCTATTTACCATTAATTATGAGACACTGTATATATATATATATATATATATATATATATATATATATATATATATATATATATATATATATATATATATAGTATATATATATATATATATATATATAAATCAATTTCATATTTCGGAAAAATATCAGAAAAAGTAGCTCACACATTACAAAAGAACAAGAAGTGCAAAGAGGCTTTCAAAACTAATACTAATATTCTTAAATGTTTATTTAATGTCAAAGATTCAACATTTAATAGTAATGATCATCTTACAACTTCACAAAACAACGTTATATTTTTACTTTTTTGTAATAAAAAAGCCAAAGTTTTGAAAGCATGCGAAATTTATAAACACAAACAGAAAGTGTTTTTAATGACCGAACATGTTGATCCTATAGACCTGCCTTTAACAGATATTTTAAATATAGAATTATAATTTACATCAAATTTGCTGTTTTACCTTAAATGATGTGTTTCCACAACTACTCGTTTGTTATTTTACTTATACATTTTCTCTCGATAATGATACATGTTGTATGGAAACGCGTAGAAAAATAAAAAATTATATAAAAGAAATTGAGAAGTTATATAGTGCCATTAATCATACCTAAACTGAGACAATATATCTTGTCTTGGTGGATATTTGGCAGGCCTACACTTACTACATACTTCTTATGTAAATATAATGAAAGACTAATTTTATATACCAGTATTTGTATTGGTAAACCCTTTGACTTTCAAGAATTGTTAATCCTTTTACGGCGAAAGCTAAATGTTTGTTATAAATGTCAATTGTCGGTAGCTCTCCAGTGTGAGAGTAGCTGCGGACACCTTCATACGCCAATGGTAGTAATACTACACATTAATCGAAGAGACATTTCGCTTATCCTTTTTCGGGGCATTTTTGAAGATTCACATGGGCTTTGATTTGAAGATTACTCGTTACTGAAGTTCGTGTAAATTTAATTTAAGAATTGAGGAAATTAACAAGATTGGTTTTCATCAATCAGATTCCGAAAGTGTCAATTGTCGTTACCGTTGTGAGAAAGAAGGTAACTGTTTTTCTAGGTTGATATTTTTGGTTCGTGGTTTTGATTAAGTGTTTATTTAAGCGGATGAATATGCTTCTAGGTTATCGTTTTATTCAGTAATCCTTCAGAAGTTTATTAAGGTTTATAAAGTACCTATTTATCATATTGTGTATTGTTTGTTTTATACTGATTACGCTATATAAAATTATGTACTATAAAGTTAAATTTTAATTGTTCGACATCAGTAATATTCATAAGGATGTTATTTATAATTAAGATATGTACAATATAAGGTTGTGGGAATTGAACTTGAAAGCGAAATTCCAATTCAAGCAGTATATTTTACACGAAATTGTTTATGTTTTAGCACGCTGATTGTTCTATTTCGTTATTATTTTTTTATGTTAATATGTGAATAGTATTTATGAATTTTTATTATTGTAATCTCATTCCTTTCTCACAACGTTATAGTATTTATGTTTGATCAAAATTTAAAAGATTAGATATTTTGTTTACATTCAAGTTACCAAAGTTTATTTATTTCATGAGAACTTTGGAGTCTTGCAATTTTGAAAGTGACGATGTTCGACTACTTTTCAATATTTTAGTACAAGCTTTAACGTAATAATTTGAGAAATTTTGAATTTTGTCGATATTGGTTCATTTTAAAGGATGTTTTAAAACAACGGCACGTAAATTAATGATAAATAATCAAGTAATCAAAAGTGAGTAAGAAGTAATAATTTATAAATTGGACAAAAATGCATAACAAACATTAAAGTTTTCGCATACCTGAATATAAATATATTAGTTGAAAAAATAAAAACACTTATCAAATCACTCAACACAAACAGTAACATGGATACCCGTACAGTGAGGATTCTCGCACGCTGAAAGAGCTCTAAAATTCTAAAAAATAGTGTAGAAACAAATACCGCTTTTACAAACCTTTGAAAGATGCTGCGGAATCTACCACCTAAATATTATGCGCAACTTAGAGGTGCTTTTTTAAATTGATGTTTAAAGTATAAGTTTTTGAATAATCTTCACATACCACTATCATTATTGTTAATTCAATCACACAAGCATCCAAAATCAGAATTAGTCTGTGTCTGTGACAAACAATATAAAAATAATTATAACCTAACGAAAATTCGTATATTCAAAACAGACAAGACTCAAATGGCAACAACGCGCATACACACATTGACGATCATTGTCTGACATTTAACGCCTCCTTGTTAATCAAGAGGCGGTAAACAGAGGAACATAGGAAGGCGTAGGATGTGGTTCCGATGACAAATTGCGCATGCCTTATCTACATAAATAGGTATTTTTATAATGGTTTAAATATCGCTTTCAATGTCAAACTGCTAGAGCGCTGGTGGTATAGTAGTAAGAGTCGTCTTACACGATGTGCGGGTTTGAATACCAGCCCACGCAATTTTTTTTAGTTTACTGTAGTTTTGTTTATTTTATCTAAAATAGATACTCGCTAACGCATCGGCACATCCTATGTCTTCTTATGTTCCTTTGTTTACCTTCTCCTCAAATTAATCAAAATGTAAGGTTATAATACACAATTATAAAGTCAGGATATATATATATATATATATATATATATATATATATATATATATATATATATATATATATAATTTTCAAAGTTAAGTCACTATTGCTATTCGTTATTATTGGTGATACGAAGTCGGTTAAATCAAAGAAGTAGCATTTTTACGCTCGTTACGATGGTGAAATCAAAATAAAAATTGAACTTCGTGTTCGAGTTATGTCAAAAATTTCCATTTTTTAAATGGCACAAGTATTCAATATCCATAATCGATAGAAAATTAAATTTGAACAAAAAGTTCCTATGACATTTTATAATGTTAAAAATGACAAATTATTGATCATTTATTGAATTCGCCAAGGTGGCTGGTATTACGTGAACAATATTTGTCATTTTCAAATGTCATCAGAATTGATATGTCAAATTGAAGTTTGCTAATAAAGAGTTAAGACTTGTTGTTTTTGAATAGAAAATGCCTTTCACCCATTCAGAAAGTGTGATATGAAAATGTTACATCGTTTGTCAAAAAAGTTATCAAGCTGAGCGTTACAGTGATTTGTTTACGTCATTTGCCGGATAGAAGATACTTTTGGTTTTGTATCGTAAGTTTAGATCTAATTCGAGCGTCTTTAATAAATCCAGATCTAATAAACAATGTATAATTAGTGAAGAAACTGAAATTAATGAGCTTATTTTAAGCACATCCCAACAACTCAATTAATGATTTAGTGCAAGAAAATGGACTATGTTTGGGTTCCATCCACAATATTCTAAAAGTATAAGTTTGTGCCGTATAAGTTGACCTACACAGACACTAGTACCAGGAGATCAAGAAAGACGCATTCAGTTTTGTCATGGCTCATTAATCAAATGAGAACCAATAATGATTTTTAGCTCAATTCTATGGAGTGACGAATCAACTTTTTCTAATAGCATGTTCAACAGGAAAAACAGCCATTTTTGAGTCGAGAAAATGATGCTCTACCGATCTTGTAAGCAGAGACGCTTCAGTATTTTATCAGGGTGTTAACTGGTGAGCTAGCCAAATGTTAAACAATTCTTTGATGACAGATATTTATCAACTAATGGCTATCCGTATGCCTCCTCGATCACCTGACATTACTCCAATGGATTTTTCTTTGATATGTGAAGAGTGTGGGTACAACAGACGATATGATAACCTTGAGGATCTCCAAAGATCGTTCACGCCATCAATAATATTGATGGTAGATCCATTGCTAGCTACTAAAAGTGTTACAACCCAGTAATGCTTGGAGCAAGATGATATTTTCAGCATCTAATTTGAGTTTTGTTTTGTTTTGTTGTTTATTATTATTATCACTTAGAATAAAGAATCCTGTTTCAATTGTCTGATATTCTTTCATTTTCTGCTCTATGGTAATACAGAAAAATAGTTGACACAGCCAATTTGATGAATTTGGTAAATGATCAATAACTTTGTCATTTTTGACATGATGAAATATAGAAACTTATTCGTTCAGAATTTAATTTTCTATCGATTAAGGATATTGCATATTTGTGCCATTTAAAAAATGGAAATTTTGACATAACTCACGAACACGATGTTCAATTTTCATTTTGATTTCACCATCGTAACAGGAAATGCTACTTCTTGCCCATTTAACCGACTTCGTAGCACCAATAATAAAAGATAGCAATATGACTTAACTTTAAAATTATATATATATATATCATATATATATATATATATATATATATATATATATATATTATATTGAACTGATATTAACTAATATCATTATATATTTTAATTATTATTAATTAATATTTATATTGCAAACTAACTTTTAAAACAGTTTATGTAAATGCATCAATAGTGAAGGTTCAAAATTTAAAGACTTTAAATTTATATGACAAACATTATTATTTTGTTGATTTATACTAAGATTTTGAATATTATAATTATAGGTAATGTGATTAATATACACTGAGTTATCGCCATTTATATTTTATTACATCTAAATTATTAAGAATGAATTATAATTTTAATTTGCATCAATATATGCAACTTGTAATAATAAAAATTCTTCAAATGTATATTGGGCATACGCTTGAATACGCATTCATGTGACTTGATTACAAGAAAAGAAATACGCCATACATGTAAGCATAAATATGTTTGAATTTAATCAATATTCTAATAATCATTTAATTTTAGCTCAATTAATATTCTTTGAAGATGGATAACGTTGTCGCACATCTTGTTTGTTACAAAATACAATTTGAATACAATAATGAAATATCAATGTCAACAATAAAGTACAAAATCATAACACTCATAAATGTCTCTTATCTGTCACATGAAATTGATTAGAAACAGCCCTTCGAACTCCAACTCTGCTTCTGAACATCAAATTTGCTTCTATTTTAACTGCTTATACGTTTACGTAAGTTTTCTAATGTTTCTTCATATTGATGAATCTTTATTTTGGATCATCAATTACTTTTTTATTTCAAAATAAATTTTGAAATGCATGGATAGTTTAAGGTTATTTTAAATTAAACACGCTTCCAATAAATAAAATGTATATATAGAAACACGAAGAAAACACAATTAAATATCCATAACAAACGTAAACAAATTTTAAAACAATGTCGAATCTGGTAAATATTTTCAACTCGTGTCGATAACAACCGATTTTTATTTAAAAAGTAAACTAACCTAATTTAATTATTACCTGACAAATGACTTCATTGTTTTTAACTACTGCATACTAAACCGCACTTTATTTTATCGAAAGTGACGTTATTTTGTTTAAAATAATTTCAAGAAATTTGAACATCTTGCTTTAGCAAGCTTTGTAACAGAGAAAAAACTGAGAGAGCTCTAATCCTTCAGCACTTCTATTTATATGCAAAGCGTAACCAAAATCTTCGATTGTTATAGTTATAATGTTTCCTAATTCTGATATAAAGCATTTCTTAAATTACAATTTAATTCAAAAGCTCATAACTTTTGATTTAAACTATCTTAAAACTAACTACATATTGAATCTAATAATTTTTCCTATAAATTAAATCCAAACACGAACTAATTATCAATTATTAACCATGTTGATTTTCACATTGATTTATTGATTTTAGTAATTTTATGTACTTTACAGCCTAGAATTGATTTCCACATGAATATGGGATGGTACTCATATAAATATTCATCTTTTACATGCCTACCTAATTTGAAAGGAAAATTATTTGAAATTTTAACACTTAAAACTAAATTTAAAATTAGTCACAAATATAGTGAATTGTGACTTGAAATTAAAGGCTACTTTAGTATTTTTACCTCTTATAATTTATTTTGAACAAATTGGCTCAATCTATAACAACTTTTACATAATTTTATGAGGAAATATTTAAATTTTAATGTATAATTTTACACTTTTAAGCACTTTAAATGTTTGTGAAAGTGTATATTCTTAATGTTTATGTCTCAGTTTAATTTATTCAACTTTTATAGGTTTATAAGTTCTTCTAAGATTTGTAGTTGCATTTGCAAATCACTAATTTTAAATCTGTAAATGTTGATTAATCACAATAATTCCAGAACTGCTGGCTTGTTTATGTTTTATAGTTAATCAACAATGTATTGATTCTGTTTTAGTAATTTAGCACTTATATACGTTTATGCACTAACACGAACGTTTTAGACTTTGGCTGCTAAATGAAATTGTACATTGATACATGCCTAATTCTAGTTTTAACATTATTTTTGTAATCTACACTTGTACCTCATGTCATTAGCGAACATTATGTTTAAATAAACCTACTAACTAAATATGAACTTGATTTAATGCATAACGAACAAATAATACTGTAAAATGTAAATGTTGTCGATTATAATTATTTTAACATTTTATTATGAATTATTTTAAATTTACATCTATCGCAATGTTAATCAATCATTTTATCTAATTTATATAAGAAATGTACCATATGTACAAATTAATGAATATTTATGTGAATTACATAGCACACGAATGAATTTAAATCATCTCAAATATATATATAATATATATATATATATATATATATATATATATAGATGTATATAGATGTACAGAAATACAACAAACTTTTGTAGTGATTCTAGACCCAAAAAATATGAAAAAGTTCATATAAACTCAGGTCCGGAAACGCTTCGTTTAGGAATCATTGAAAAATTTTATTTTCCTCTTTATGTTAATTTGAAATTTGGGACGCTGTATCAACAAGAGTAACAACAAATGTCATAAATACATTGTGTATCTAAACAACTTGTCATTTTGTATGTATAGAATAGATACTTGAATTCTCACATCACCATCCTGGTCAATTACGTAGCGTTATGAAATTGATATACCGCTCTTAACACTTATCTGACCAAATTCTAAAACGGAAGAGATGAAGACTATTAATAAAATACTAATTCAAAATGGATACAAAGATCAAGAAATATTAAAATTACCAACGAAATAAAAGACCAAGAAATAATAACTTGTCAAACAATGAACGAAAGATTTTGTTATTCTACCTTATATAAAAATTACAGACAATAGCAAACAAATTTCCCAAAACAACTTCAGACCGGTATTCAAACCACATTCAACTTTGTCCCAACTTTTAAAAACCCCAAAGACAAAATTCTAATGAAAGCCAAGGAGTGTATGAGATACCGTGCAACAACTGTCGAAGAACTTATATAGGACAAACTAACAGAATATTATATGGAAGCCGATGAACACCAACTAGCAATTAACAGCACAATCCTTCATCGTCTTTAGCTTGCACATCATTTAGATACAGGACACCAAATTAATACCAACAATATCCGTTTAATTGCACCTCTATATACCTTCAGAAAGAATTATTAGAGAAGCAGTTGAAATTGAAAGAAGACCAAACGCATTAAAACGAGATGACACTTCTAGAATGCAAAATTTGGAAGAATGTCATTAAACAAGTTGATTCTACATTTCAATAACTCCAAATCTTCCAGAAATTTCAAACACTTATGCTGCAACTATTTGCGTCTACTTGCTTTTCTACATCATGTACTGACCAACTACGAAGTCAAACACACTCGTCCAGATTAAATTTAAATTAGTTACCTTTTTCATATTTTGCTTTTAAAATAGTTACTTATTTCAATTTCTGTAATTGTCAAATAATCCTTGACAAAGGGAACAAGGACGTTTAAACGTTGAATTAATTGTACGTTTATTTACACAAGTTTTAAAGAAAATGTCTTATTTTAAATTATATATATAATATTATATATATATTATTTATATATTTATTGAGATGTTTAGAAAAGGTAAAGAAAGATCGTACAGTTTGAATGAAAATTCAGTAATAAAATGATTTTAACTCGATCATATAGACATTTTTATAAAATCTTCACGATGTGTAAAATAGATGTTTGTGTATAAATTAGTCTGAATATCATTTACATAGTTTGTTTTATCATAAAAAGCATTGTGCTAACAAAGATGTCAAGAATGTTAAATCACCATTTTTTCGTAAAGTCATGTTAGTATTTCATTTTTTCAATAAAACTCAATTTTTGTAGGGTATTTTGCAAGTAACACTTTCAGGTGTTTAAACATGAATTGTATAGTTAGGATTATGTTAAGGATGTTGTATAATTATTTTCAAAGAAAATGTAGAAATTTATAAAAGGGTTATCATATAGACATATTAGACAATTTCGAAAATATTTAAGCAATTATGACGAACAGTGTGATTTGAGTTTAACACAAAGAACAATGCTTAAAACAATCTAGCATAAAGACATTCACATGGTATACATTTTATAATAAAATTTTAATAAGTGTTAGACGAAGAACTTTTCAATGCAACAATATATGATCTATGCATTAGAAAAGATTAGTGAAAATAATAAAGACAGCATTACAAACCTCGAACATGACATTTTGTTGAAAACATTTTAAATATGTGTTATTTCCAATTTTAGATTTAAGTTTGGTTAGGTTATAATTTCTAGGTTTTTCCATAATTTTATAGTTTTTCATAATTAGGTCTTAATTTTGCTCTTAAAGACTAAACGTTCTTTCAAGTATCTCACTGTTTTTATAATGATACTTTGCTTTAGCAAAATTGTTGAAATTTTAGGTAAATCTAGAATATTTGTGCTTTAGCTCAAAATTCTTTAAATACAATATTTCTAACACTAAAAGTATGTTTTCTTATGTAAAATTGCCTCAGAATTCCGTTTCTGTTACTAGATTATGTAGCTTATAAGTTTAAATAGATAGAAGCATATTCAGCTTAATAAGTGTTTTGTAAATTATTTTAACCATAGCTTGTTTATGTCTTTTGTTTAAAATTTTGTCTAGTTTTCATCTGTCGTTAGTTTTAGATTCGTTAAAGTATAAGAAGTTATACAAAATTCCATTTAGTCCAATTTTGTAAATGTTTCGACCAATAAGAGCCTTATTACTTAGGTATATGACTGAAAAAATGAAATTTTACTAACAACCAAAAGGCATAAAAGGATTGCTTGAACCTTAATCTTCTCTAGTTTTGTTAAAATTTAATAGTGTTGCATTTGTGAAAAAAAAGTAAGTTTTCATAACCAAATTAAATAATCTAAATAAAGTTATTTACGAAGAATAATTGAAAGCAATTGTTTTTATACCGGCGGTTAAATAAAATAGTTCTCTCCGATATTGATGTTCGTAAAATAATTATACGAGTTGATTTGTGTTATTGTTTTGTTAAAATTTCTTTTCGTGTTATCGTATTTAATTTAATTTCGTTTCTAAAATTAAAAGCATATTTATTTGGTTACTGGTGTTTATTTCACGTACATTTTTTAATAAAATAAATTTGATCCGGTATCAAAATAAAAGTGATTCAACAAAAATTTGATAACATTAAACATTTCTTTTAAAATCGATAACAATCATTAAGTTTGTAATCTATTTAAATAAAAATTACCAAATTAAAATAAGTGACTGGAGTCTGATTTGGAAGGAAAACATCATTTGGTTAATTGCTGTCTAACAATCAATTACTCATCAAGTTGGAACTATTCGAAAACATCCACTGCATTGAGGACTGTATATGTGAGTCACATTTTGTATAACCCTATTTTATTGTGACATTCATTTGATAATTTCTGCAATTCATTATTCTTTAGATATATGTATTGGTATTTTTTCAAACAATTACTTGTAAAATTGTAAGAATCAAAATTTTTAAATTAATTTCATTGTTGATAAACAGTAAATTTCAAATTATTTGACAATTTTGACATTCTAAATTCATTCAATCTATTACAACGCATGTGTTGGGTAAATTATATACAGAGTAAATTTTATACAGTTGTAAAATTTTATAAAGTAAATCTTATACAATTCACATTCAAATCAAAGTTAAATTTCCAAACTAAATATTTTGATCCCTATATTTGAGATTGAGCTTTAAAGTTAAAATCTATTAATAATTTATATCTTAACATTTAAAAATTATACCTAAATTACCTTTTACTAAAGAGACACAAAAATTTTTCAAAACGTATTTAAAAAATTATTTAAATTAATAATTTTTAATTAATTTTAATTAAAAAAATATATATATATATATATATATATATATATATATATATATATATATATATATATTTTTATTTTTATATTTAATTTATAATATTTCATATAACCTTGTAATGACTTTTTATGAATATTGCCTGGACTAGTTTTGTAAAAATTATATTAAACATCCAATTAAAATTTTGAATAAATCAATTACTGTCTTGATATAATTTGAATCCATATTAAATTGTTTTATTCAAACACCCGTATAATAGGTAAATACACCACATTCAGGGAAGGATTAGCCAGGAACACCATACCAAGTTTTTAAAATAAATTATTACAGAAAAAAATTCTAAAAATAAAAATTTTGTACAAATTATATAAAAGTAAAATTAGATAGACCTATTTATGAATATTTTAATAAAAAAATTATTATTTCATGATTGAAAAGCCATTTATAATTTTAAAACCCATTTTTATAACTTTGATGTTGGGTTTTCACAAAATCATTTAAACAAATTATTCAGTTTTATATGAAACCTAATTTTGAAAATAAATTTCAGCATTATATAAGTTTTAAATACTGAATTATGTCATTTTTATAATAATATTCAGCATATTTTATGGGATGAAGTAAAATTTCTGAATTTAAGTGAAGTCAAATAACACTGAAAACCCTATTTTTCCAGAAAGTGAGTGTCCGTTTGAAAATCGGGTACAGAGATTTAAGTGATCCTGCAGGTGGATAATTAAACAACATTTTATTATTCACGGAATACTGCAAGATATTGATTTAGATTTTAGGCAGTCACAACGAATATAACGATCGCGTAAGGTATTGTTCCAAAGGATTATTTAAAACAAAGTTAAAAATAATGAAATTATTCAACGAGATTATTTTATTTACTGCAAGAGCACTGGTAATCCCTTTGCCTTACCTGTCAATTGTTTAAGGAGTAAATTTTGCCTCTTAATTTAATGGAAAAACAGTTATCTCATTGGTACGCACGTAAATGCTCGAAATTGACATCACGCTCTTGCATTGCTGAAGCCTCCCATGACTAGACAAAACTGCAGCTTCAATTTCGCTCTCGTATGTTACTTATTGGTTACGAATCCGGTTTTATATCTTCTTTAGTAGTAGGTTGAGTCGAAACACAATGTTTTTAAGCATCCCCATAAATAAAAATCGAGGGTTAAGTCTGGCGAATATGGAATCAGACTTTCTTCCAATCCACCATTATAGGTAATGTGATTAATATACACTGAGTTATCGCCATTTATATTTTATTACATCTAAATTATTCAAAGAAATTGAATTATAATTTTTAATTTGCATCAATATATGTGCAACTCCCTGTACATAACAAAAATTCTTCAAATGTATACTTGGGCATACGCTGTGAATACGCATTCATGTGACTTTTGATTACAAGCAAAAAGAAATACGCCATACATGTAAGCATAAATATGTTTGAATTTAATCAATATTCTAATAATCATTTAATTTTAGCTCAATTAATATTCCCTTTGAAGATGGATACACGTTGTCGCACATCTTGTTTGTTACAAAATACGGAAATTATGAATACAATAATGAAAATATCAATGTCAACAATAAAGTACAAAATCATAACACTCACATAAAATGTCCTCCTTATCTGGTCACTGATGATGAAGTTGATCGTAGAAAACAGCTCCTTCGAACTCCAACTCTGCTTCTTGAACATCCAAATTTGCTTCTATTTTAACTGCTTATACGTTTACGTAAGTTTCTCTAATGTTTCTTCATATTGATGAATCTTTATTTTCAGGATCATCACACTTATTATTTTATTTCAAAATAAATTTTGAAATGCATGGATAGTTTGAAGGTTATTTTAAATTAAACACGCTTCCAATAAATAAAATGTATAATGATAGAAACACGAAGAAAACACAATTAAATATCCATAACAAACGTAAACAAATTTTAAAAACAATGTCGAATCTGCGGAAATATTTTCAACTCGGTGTCGATAACAACCGATTTTTATTTTAAAAAGGTAAACTAACCTTAATTTAAATTATTTGCCGACAAATGACTATCACTTGTTTTTAACACTGCCGATACTAAAACCGCACTTTATTTTTATCGAAAGTGACGTTATTTTGTTTAAAATAATTTCAAGAAAAATTTGGCAACATCTTGCTTTAGCAAGCTGTTGTAACAGAGAAAAACTGAGAGAGCTCCTAATCCTTCAGCACTTCTATTTATATGCAAAGCGTAAAAACCAAAATCTTCGATTGTTATCAACAGTTACCTCCAATGTTTCCTCAATTCTGATTGGCTAAAGCATTTCTTAAATTACAATTTAATTTCAAAAGCTCATAACTTTTGACCGTTTAAACCTATCTTAAAACTAACTACATATTCGGAATCCTAATAATTTTTCCTATAAATTAAATCCAAACACGAACTAATTCCTCCAATTATTAACCATGTTGATTTTCACATTGATTTATTGATTTTAAGCTAATTTTATGTACTTTACAGGCCTGGAATTGATTTCCACATGAATATGGGATGGTACTACATATAAATATTCATCTTTTACATGCCTACGGCCAATTTGAAAGGAAAATTATTTGAAATTTTCCAACACCCTTAGAAACTAATTTAAAATTAGTCACAAATATAGTGAATTGTGACTTGAAATTAAGGCTACTTTAGTATTTTTACCTCTTATAATTTATTTTGAACAAATTGGCTCAATCTATAACAACTTTTACATAATTTTTATGTGAGGAAATATTTAAATTTTTAATGTATAATTTTACACTTTTAAGCACTTTAAATGTTTGTGAAAGTGTATATTCTTAATGTTTATGTCTCAGTTTAATTTATTCTTACACTTTTATAGGTTTATAAGTTCTTCTAAGATTTGTGTTGCATTGTTGCAAATCACTAATTTAAGGTCTGTAAATGTTGATTAATCACAATAATTCCAGAACTGCTGGCTTGTTTATGTTTTATAGTTAATCAACAATGTATTTATTCTGTTTTTTAGTAATTTTAGCACTTATATACGTTTATCGCACTAACACGAACGTTTTCATGACTCTTGGCTGCGTACAATGAAATTGTGACATTGATACATGCCTAATTCTAGTTTTAACATTATTTTTGTAATCTACAGCTTGTACCTCATGTCATTAGCGAACATTATGTTTAAATAAACCTACTAACTAAATATGAACTTGATTTAATGCATAACGAACTAACATACCCTATACTTAAATGTAAATGTTGTCGATTATAATTATTTTAACATTTTATTATGAATTATTTTAAATTTACATCTATCGCAATGTTAATCAATCATTCTTATCTAATATTATATATAACGAAATGTACCATATGTACAAATTAATGAAATTATTGCTATGTGAATTACATAGCTACACGAATGTAATTTAAATCATCTCAAAATATATATATATATATATATATATATATATATATATATATAGATGTATATAGAGTGTACAGAAACTCTACAGACAAACTTTTCGTAGTGATTCTAGACCCAAAAATATGAAAAAAAGTTCATATAAACTCAGGTCCGGAAACGCTTCGTTTAGGACCTACAGGGTGTGAAAAAATTTTATTTTCCTCGGCTTTATGTTAATTTGAAATTTGGGACGCTGTATCAACAAGAGTAACAACAAATGTCATAAATACATTTGTGTATCTAAGCAACAACTTGTCATTTTGTATGTGTATAGAATAGATACTTGAACTCTCTCTCACATCACCATCCTGGTCAATTACGTAGCGTTATGAAATCCTTGATATACCGCTCTTACCACTTATCTGACCAAAATTCTAAAACGGAAGAGATGAAGACTATTAATAAAATACTAATTCAAAATGGATACAAAGATCAAGAAATATTAAAAATTACCAACGAAATAAAAGACCAAGAAATAATAACTTGTCAAACAATGAACGAAAGATTTTGTTATTCTACCTTATATAAAGGAATTACAGACAGAATAGCAAACAAATTTCCCAAAAACAACTTCAGACCGGTATTCAAACCACATTCAACTTTGTCCCAACTTTTAAGAAACCCCAAAGACAAAATTCTAATGAAAGCCAAGGAGTGTATGAGATACCGTGCAACAACTGTCGAAGAACTTATATAGGACAAACTAACAGAATATTATATGCGAGAGCCGATGAACACCAACTAGCAATTAACAGCACAATCCTTCATCGTCTTTAGCTGCACATCATTTAGATACAGGACACCAAATTAATACCAACAATATCCGTTTAATTGCACCTCTATATACCTTACAAGAAAGAATTATTAGAGAAGCAGTTGAAATTGAAAGAAGACCAAACGCCCTCAGTAAACGAGATGACACTTCTAGAATGCCACAAATTTGGAAGAATGTCATTAAACAAGTTGATTCTACATTTCAACCAACTCCAAATCTTCCAGAAATTTCAAACACTTATGCTGCAACTATTCCTGGCGTCCCCACTTCTGCACTTTCTACATCATGTACTCGACCAACTACCCGAAGTCAAACACACTCGTCCAGATTAAATTTAAATTAGTTACCTTGTTTCATATTTTGTACTTGTTAAAAATAGTTACCTTATTTCAATTTCTGTAATTGTCAAATAATCCCTTGACAAAGGGAACAAAGGACGTTCCCGAAACGTTGAATTAATTGTACGTTTATTTACACAAGTTTTAAAGAAAAATGTCTTATTTAAATATATATATATATATATATATATATATATATATATATATATTTATTGAGATGTTTAGAAAGAGGTAAAGGAAAGATCGTACAGTTTGAATGAAAATTCAGTAATAAAAAGGGGTGATTTTAAGCTCGATTCATATGCGAGACATTTTTTTATAGAAATCTGGTTCACGATGTGGTTAAAATAGATGTGTTGTGTATAAATTAGTCTGAATATCATTTACATAGTTTGTTTTCATCATAAAAAGCATTGTGCTACCAACAAAGATGTCAAGAATGTTAAATACACCTATTTTCGTAAAGTCATGTTAGCATTTCATTTTTTTCAATAAAACTCAATTTTTGTAGGGTATTTTGGCAAGTGAACACTTTACAGGTGTTTAAACATGAATTGTATAGTTAGGATTATGTTAAGGATGTTGTATAATTAGTTTTCGAAAGCAGGAAATGTAGAAATTTGATAAAAGGGTTATCATATAGACATATTAGACAATTTTCGCAAATATTTATGGAAGCAATTAAGTGACGAACAGTGTGATTTGAGTTTAACAGCAAGAACAATGCTTAAAACAATCTAGCATAAAGACATTCACAGTGGTATACATTTTTATAATAAAAATTTTAATAAGTGTGTTAGACGAAGAGACTTTTTCAATGCAACAATATATGACTCTATGCATTAGAAAAGATTAGTGAAAATAATAAAGACAAGCATTACAAACCTCGAACATGACATTTTGTGTGTTGAAAACATTTTTAAATATGTGTTATTTCCAATTTTAGATTTAAGTTTGGTTAGGTTATAATTTCTAGGTTTTTTCCATAATTTTATAGTTTTTTCATATTATTAGGTCTTAATTTTGCTCTTAAAGCAACTAATAAGCGTTCTTTCACAGTATCTCACTGTTTTTATAAGGATACTTTGCTTTTTACCGCAAAATTGTGTGAAATTTTAGGTAAATCTAGAATATTTGTGCTTTAGCTCAAAATTCTTTTAAATACAATATTTCTAACACTAAAAGTATGTTTTCTTATGTAAAATTGCCTCAGAATTCCGTTTCTGTTACTAGATTAAGTGTAGCTTATAAGTTTAAATAGATAGAAGCATATTCAGCTTAGAGTAAGTGTTTTGTAAATTAATTTTAGGAACCATAGCTTGTTTAGTGTCTTTTTGTTTAAAATTTTGTCTAGTTTTCATTTCTGTCGTTAGTTTTTAGATTCGTTAAAGTATAAGAAAGTTATGGCCAAAATTCCATTTTAGTCCAATTTTGTAAATGTTTCGACCAATAAGAGCCTTAGTTACTTAGGTAATATGACTGAAAAAAAAATGAAATTTTACTAACAACCAAAAAGGCATAAAAGGATTGCTTTGGAACCTTAATCTTTCTCTAGTTTTGTTAAAATTTAATAGTGTTGTGCATTTGTGAAAAAAAAGAGTAAGTTTTCATAACCAAATTAAATAATCGTAAATAAAGTTACGTTTTACGAAGAATAATTCGAAAGCAATTGTTTTTATACCGGCGGTTAAATAAAATAGTTCGGTCTCCGATACCTGCTGATGTTCGTAAAATAATTATACGAGTTGATTTGTGTTACGTTTTTGTTTTGTTAAGAATTTCTTTTCGTGTTATCGTATTTAATTTAATTTCGTTTCTACCAAATTAAAAGCATATTTATTTGGTTACTGGTGTTTTATTTCTACGTACAATTCCTTTTTAATAAAATAAATTTGATCCGGTATCTAAAATAAAAGTGATTACAACAAAAATTTGGATAACATTAAACATTTCTTTTAAAATCGATAACAATCATTAAGTTTGTAATCTATTTAAATAAAAATTACCAAATTAAAAATAAGTGACTGGAGTGGCCGATTTGGAAGGAAAACATCATTTGCCGTTGGAAGCTGCTGTCTTCGACAATCCAATTACCTACATCAAGTTGGAACTATTCGAAAACATCCACCTGCATTGAGGACTGTATATGTGAGTCACATTTTTGTATAACCCTATTTTATTGTGGACATTCATTTGATAATTTCCTGCAATTCATTATTCTTTAGATATATGTATTGGTATTTTATTTCAAACAATTACTTGTGTAAACACTTGTAAGGTAATCAAAATTTTTAAATTAATTTCATTGTTGAACTTAAACAGTAAATTTCTAAATTATTTGACAATTTTGACATCTCTAAATTCATTCAATCATATTACAACGCATGTGTTGGAGGTAAATTATATACAGAGTAAATTTTATACAGTTGTAGAAATTTTATAAAGTGTAAATCTTATACACATTCACATTCAAATCTAAAGTTAAATTTCCAAACTAAATACTTTTGATCCCTATCCCCATTTGAGATTGAGCTAGTCCGGTGCAAAGTTAAAAATCTATTAATAATTTATATCTTAACATTTAAAATTTTACCTTATACCTAAATTACCTTTCCCCACTAAAGAGACACAGCCAAACAACCCTTTTCCCTCAAAACGTATTTAAAAACGTATTTAAATTAATAATTATTTAATTCAATTTTAGCCATTACAAATTATATATATATATATATATATATATATATATATATATATATATATATATATATATATTGTTTTATTTTTATATTTAATTTATAATATTTCATATACACCTTGTAATGACTTTGTTAAGTGAATATTGCCTGGACTAGTTTTGTGATAAAATTATATTAAACATCCATATTAAAATTTTGAGATAAATCAATTACTGTCTTGATATAATTTGAATCCATATTAAATTGTTTTATTCAAACACCTCGTATAATAGGTAATCATACACCACATTCAGGGAAGGATTAGCCTGTAGGCCAACGTAGGCCAGGCCTAGGGGCGGCAAGTTTGTAGGGGCTGTAAAATAAGGCTATTATTACAGAAAAAAAAATTCTAAAAATAAAAATTTTAGTACAAATTATATAAAAGTAAAATTAGATAGACAGCTATTTATGAATATTTAATAATAATAAATATTTCATTATTATTTCATGATTGAAAAGCCATCCCTTATAATTGGCCTCTCACTCCCAAACATTTTTATAACTTTGATGTTGATGGTTTATCCGACATGTTGTGAAATCATTTATAACATAATTATTCAGTTTTATATGAAACCTAATTTTGAAAATAAATTCTCAGCATTATATAAGTTTTGGGAAATACTGGAATTATGTCATTTTTTATAATAATATTCAGCATATTATTGGGATGGGATGAAGTACTAAATTCTCTGAATTTGGAAGTGAAGTCAAATAACACTGGAAAAACCCTATTTCTTCCAGAAAGTGTGAGTGTCCGTTTGAAAATCTGTGAAAGTACAGAGAGATTTAATGATGATCCTGCAGTGTGGATAATTAAAACAACATTTTATTATTCACGGAATACTGCAAGATATTGATTTACTGGATTTTAGGCAGTCACAACGGCAATATAACGATCGCGTAAGGTATTGTTCCAAAGGATTATTTAAAACAAAGTTAAAAAATAATGAAATTATTCAACGAGATTATTTTATTTACTGCAAGAGCACTGGTAATCCCTTTTTGCCTTACCTGTCAATTGTTTAAAGGAGGAATTTTGCCTCTATTTAATTTGACTGGAAAAACAGTTATCTCATTGGTACGCACGTAAATGCTCAAATTGACTATCACGCTCTATGCATTGCTGAAGCCTCATGACTAGACAAAACTGCAGCTTCAATTTCGTCTCCGATATGTTACTTATTGTTTACGAATCCGGTTTTCATATCTTCTTTAGTAGTAGGTTGAGTCGAAACACAATGTCCAAGCATCCCATAAATAAAAATCGAGGCAAGTTAAGTCTGGCGAAATGGGGCCATGGAACAGACTTTCTTCCAATCCACCGCTGTTGAAATACTGCATTAATATGTCTCGCACATTAATAACAAAATGTGCTGGGCAATCATCCAACTGCAAAAAAATTTTGCCTTGTTTCCAGAGGCACATCTTCCAACAACAACGGTAATTGATTGGCCAAAAGTCAAGAAATACATTGCCATTTAGGGGTTACTCGAAAAAATTGGCCCAATAATTCTGCCTCCCAGTATGCCACAACATACATTTAAACTAACGTCCTTGGCGCTGAACTTCACGCAACCAATGGGATTTTCTGCAGACCAATAATGCATATTGTCAGATTGACTCTGTCACTACTGAAGGTGGCTTCATCGGTCCAAAGAATTTGAAATAAAAATTTCTATTTTCGCGTATCATGCCCTAACATCCAATGGCACTAGTCTAACCTTCGATCAAAATCTTCCTCTTTCAAGGCCTGATGCAAAACAACATAATATGGGTGCATTCTTAAAGTAATTAAAAAAGTTTAAACCAATACCTATATATTTTAATGGCTATTAGAACTTCCTATGGTCCTTCAAAAAAGGAACCGTTGTCCGTGATATGCCCAACTCAGTGGATAATGTCTTTTGCTAACATGAGGATATCCTTCAATATAAATAAGGTTATTTAAAATGCAATTTCAACCTATTCATAGCCGAAATTGAAGCTGCAGTTTTTGTCTACCCATAAGAATAAAGCAAGGTGATGGTCAGCATTTGAGCATTTCCATTAAAAATTCCTCCTTTAAATCGGTCCTTT
Organism: Vesta saturnalis; assembly: GCA_036346205.1. Classification (NCBI taxonomy): domain Eukaryota; kingdom Metazoa; phylum Arthropoda; class Insecta; order Coleoptera; family Lampyridae; genus Vesta; species Vesta saturnalis. Next base: position 319,986 of record JARFJB010000215.1, read on the forward strand.
TAATCCTTACATAATGAAACATTTCCAGAAAATAAAGTTAAAAAAAAATAAAAATTTAAGGTATTTTTTAAAGAGATATTTTAGGTTGGAACAAGATATCGAGATGCGGTTTTCGCGAGCTTGTTTAGGCATCATTTGCTTTTGTTTATGAAAAAGTCATACCAATACATTTAATTTTTGTAAAATTTTTCTGTAATGTCGAACAAAAATCTAGCGACGACATGTGAAACTAACAAAACTTCAATTATTTTCTTTAGCCCAAGAAAAGCTCTTTTCAACGCGCTCAAGTTTGTTAAAATCATTAGCTTTTCGAAGATACTGATTTAAGGAAACCTTTGAATAACCAGTTTACTTTTATAGATACGTCAAAAAGTGCCAAAAAAGTTCAATTATTCGACTTCAAAATCAGTTATTTTTATTAGGTTAATAAGCAAATTCAGAAACATCACTTTTCTAGATTCAAGATTGCAGTTACGCCTAAGGGTCATTTCAGAAATTTAGAAATCACTAGTACACTGTCAAGAAATATTCCTTTAAAAATTAATAAACTAAAGTAAACCAAATCGAATTTTTGTTTCTTAAAAAAATATCTTTTCTTTCAGAATTTATACCAAATTCAGGACACAAGGCAGAAGAACTTTACGATGCTGTTAAATGATGATGTGGAACAATCTTGAATTTGACAAAGGGTCAATTTTGACAGCCCAGCCAATATTTTCTTGCTTGAAGTTATGGGTAAATACCCAGAGCTTCAAAAGAAATAATTGTAAATTGGCGTTATATGATACCTGTTCAGCTCATTCCATGAACTTGGAGAACACGTTGCAGGTTCGTGTAAAGAGTCGGTGATTTCTTTGCCCTTCTTCAAGGAATCTATATTTTCTTCTTTTTTCTTCAACGTCTCTGCAAATTCTCCAAAAACACTTGATTAAACGACTTTTAGCAACTCGTTGGCCTGCAGTAGCTTAAAACCAAAGCTGGAAACAAGTTATTGCTTCACTATAGAAATCGAAGACGATAACTTCGCGAATGCAGTTACCAGGAGTGAAGTTTCTGGATTGTTAACTGAAAGTCGCTAGAAACAAAATTTTATTTGCTGTTTGGAGTCCCATTTTGACACGGTTTGATAAAGTGAACACGAAATTGCAACAAGTCGACATCAGCCCGGACGAAGTTATTGAGCTATTTAATTATCTAAAAACCTATATTGTTTGAGACGAGTTCAATAAATTTAAAGAGACTACGATTGAAAATGCGGTAAGGAGTTACGCAGAAGAAAACAAAAGAAAAAGCGAAAGACAGTTCCATAATGAAATCGACTGGGAAGTTAAACTGACCCAAAGATAATCATTTAAAATTAACACTTTCCTTGTAGTTATTGATGACCTTTTAATCGAATTGAAGAAGCGCAAGAAAAGCTACGAAGATTTTGTTATTAAATTTTTTTTTGTTCGGCTTCGGTTTTGATTTCTATTTACCCAGACGACTTGGACGAGTCCATTCACTTCAAATCTTTTATTCTAAATAAGGAAAACAAACCAAAACTTTTCTTGATCTAGTACTTTAATCAGCGATAAAAAGAGTCTTGTAATTGTTTTTCCTTACATCGACATAGCAAGAATGTTTTTGTGCACCGACTAATTGTTCAGCTGAAAGGTCTTTTCAGCTTTGAAAAGAATCAAAACTACTTGAAAGCAGAAATGTGTCAAATTTAGTTTCTCTTGCAATTTTATGCATCGAATCTGATATATGCAAATCATTAGATTTGAGTTAATTTTAGAAAGTTTGCAGAGAAAAAGGCAAGAAAAAAACGTTTCAATGTGAATAGTGATTACATTTTTGTTGTTTTGAGCATGATAAATATTGTACCATAAAGTACTTGTAATATAATTATATAATAAATCTGTGAATAAATATTGTAAATTGTGAATATATTTTAATCGTGTTATTAAATATTGTTAACAAACATCGTTTTTCATTTGTTTATTGCTAATAATAAAGGGCGGTGACATGGCCTAGAGCAGCAAAAAGTCTAATCCGGCCCTGACCACATTGCGCGCATGCGGATATCTGTTTATATAATCATGTTGAACGTGTGCATTATGTACTTCATGGCTGAACAACAAAATAAAATACTGTAACTTTAATTTAACTTTAAACTGATGTAGTATTAATATAAATTAATGAATCGCGTTACTATTCGCTGACTGGTATATAATAATAATAGATTCATTTAACTTGGCCTTAATCTTCCTTCGGCTGCGGCAATCTTCAAGAGTAAGTGTTCCCCAAATCAGCTGTATTGTAAGTATGCTCTCGCAACAGTGATTGATATGGGGCATGAGCTTTTTTAGGTACGTTGCTTATTTATTTCTCCAAAAATTTTTTAAACACTTAATTTTAATATTGTAAATTTAATACAATAAATTATCTGCATTCGTTTATTTATTAATACTTTTTAATTTCTATAAAATTGATATTATTTAACGTTCCTTTTGTTTATCGATTTGACATTTCACGTATTATAGGTAATTTACTATAACCTCACTTTTGTTTCAGTAAGATTTTCGAATATGTTTTGTTTTTATTTGATTTAGTTTATGTTATAATATTAACAATCTTAATTTTGATTACATGCTCTTAACAAAGTAACATGCTTTCACGTTCAAGATTGTAAAACTGGATAATTTCCAAATGCAGTACGATTTTTTCTTAAACACCAATTTTGATTGGAACTTCATACAATACAAAAAAACCTGAATCTTAATTCTTTTGATCATTATTTTGTTCTATGCAAATTAATATAAAACCTTTTTACTGAAAATCAGAAAATTCAATGCTCAAATAGAAGAGATTTAAAATGGACCTGGTATTATAATAAAACGGTCCTTAAGGACTTACCTTAAATTATACAAAGCGTCACCTTTGCCATCTGTCGGTAATTTTTGCTGGCCAATATTACTAATAATCAAGCTTAACTGTAACGAACCGCAAGTCATTACTACAAAATTTTTTTAATTAATTGTTTAACAATCAGCCCTCGTAAAAGAAATGATGTAAGATTTCTTAGTATTCAAACACCTGCAAAGTTGATCTAATATTTCTTGGTATTCCGTATTACTCAGTACCTAAAATATTTCTTATTATTTCGTTGATTGCACAACAAAATTAATTTGTTTTAACGTAGATTTCAAAAACATCGAAAGTTTTATACGTCAGAGTAATCTCCGCCAATTACAAATAGGATTCCCCAAACAGAAGCCTCCACCGCCTACCGAGAGTCCCTATAAAAACCGCGCCGCACCTTTTTTAGTTATTATTTAATTAAGAATTTTTTATTCTTAAACCAATGTAGCCGCCGGAGGGAAACGCATCCCGCCGCCGAGAATTATTTAGTTGGTTTCACCAGCTCCTGTAAGTTAGTCCGTTTGATTCTCCGGTTCCAGAAACCTGCACGTGACGGTTGTTTGAAAGTAAATCGCCGCGGACCTAGTGATAGCCACCGCGAGTTTAGCTCCCTGTATTTGGGACCCGCACCGCAAACCTTTTTAAATAACTATCCTCGATCTTGTGATTAACGACACGTAAGTCTAAGTAATTCAGTACAACACACACAACCCCAGACCGCTACGGGCAAAGGCCACGAAGCAGTCAGTCCAAACACACACACACACACACACAAAAACACACAGAAGGGCTACGGGCAAACGAAGCAGTCGGGGAAATAACACACAAAACCCCCAGACAGCAGCGGGCTAAGCCGCGAGGAGTCGTATCAAACAAACACAAAACCCCAGACCGCCACGGGCAAAGCCACGAGGCAGTCGGAGTAAAAACCACTAACCATATACCTGACGACGGAGCTAAGTAAGTATAGACCTGCAGCTTTTATCATTTACTATCCTTACATTCTAAACACCTGAATTCACCAGCTGGCTGGCGAAACCGAAGTGCCTGTAATCACAAACGAATTAAACGTAGAGTATCCGTCAAAGACCTGTCGTAGGAGAAAACCGATAACCACGCGCTTAGTAAACGAATTTCAAAAAGCAATCAATTAATTGTTTTCCACCAGCTTATTCCGCAAGTATAAACCGCCTTTAATAAATACGCGTTTTTTGCGTATACCATTAAGTAACGTTCATTTATATCTACGTGAGATTTCGTTCATTTCTAAAAGAAATCATCGGCATAAAATTGCATCCCCGTAGATAACGTGCAGATATATTAATTATACAACCAAACGTGTATAATCAGCCCAGTCTAAATTTAATGCGAAAGTAAACCTCTGAAGATATTAATATTATCGACCGTAATAATCGCGAAGGTAAATGGCTTCACGAAGCATACGCGCCTGTCCGTCTTCCAGAAATTACTGAAGGTAAAGAGCCGCACAAATTAGACCGGTACAACCCCTGCGTAAATCGTGAACTCGGGATATCGATTTTCACTAGTGACCTAGATTCGCGCAACCCTCGTTTTGAATAACCAGTAGTTTGTTTATAATCTTTTTTTTGAGACAGGGCCGTATCCAGCATAAATAATTAATTAAACGCAACGTTATTAATCATTTAAATATTACGTTCCTCATTGAGTGTAACTAAATTAATATCTATTTCAAACGCCTGCGGCAAAATCGTATCGAGTGAGTGGAAGGAAAGGACATCCAAATTCGCCGTCCAAACCGACCCCCGCCGTCTCAATCTTAACGTCAAGTTGTTTTCGTATTGTTACGTTTATGTTAGTTGTTAACCAGGTAGTTATTTAGCTTAAGTGTGAATATATTAGATTTGTAAATAATAGGATAATATATATTTAAACCGTTTTACTGTGATTATTTTATGTGGACAGTGTAGAGCTAAAGATTAAATATTCGACGAACCCCCCTCTTTAGTTTATAATCTAAAGACCGATTGCAGTTTAGCCGGCAAATATAAAATTGTGTAAAGGACCTTACAACCCAGTATGCGGTTAAGGAAATGTCCACAACACACAAGTAACACAAAACGATAATGCGGTTATATATGCGAACACTTAGAAAATGATTTTTTTAAGTAGTAAACCGTCAAAAATATGTGTAATCAAAGCCTACAAGCTAATCGAAAACATGCTACGTGTACCGGTGCACCATACACACGGATATAAACATGAGTTATTTATTAAATTGAATGCATTTAACGTTGAAAAGTGATGAAATGAAAACATTGATACTATAACAATTTATTAAATTTACAAATATCTTTGTTATACTAGGATACATCTTAAAAATATGATAAGCATTAAAATTATTATCAATTTTATTAAATACATAAATAAAAGTTTACCTCGAGTAGGATTTAAGTCAATGACCGTACGCTAGGTACTGCCTAACCATCTGCGCCATTGAGATACAATAATCGATGTAAATTTTGTCTTTATGTATTGAACTGATTATAAATATAATTTATTATATAAATATAATTATATTTAGAATTTGTATCTCGATGGCGGAGATGGTTCGCGGTACTCTAAAAGTACAGATCGTAGTTCAAATTAGGGTAAACTTTTATTTATGTTATTATAATTTTTGTTATGAACGAATAAGTTCAAAAGTAAATATGTAATTAAAATTATTGTTAATTTTATTAAATACATAAATAAAAGTTTACCTCAGTAGGATTTGAACCCCGGGCTAAAATGTAAAACTGCGCCATCAAATTCAACAATCGATCAAATTTTGTTTTATGTATGTAGAACTGACGTAAATTCTAAATATAATAATTAAATCAAAATTACATTAATGGAATGTGAGTGCAATATCGCGAGGATACACACATAAAAGCAACTTGACTAATATTAAATTATTATAATTTTGTTATAAACGAATAAGTTAATTAAAATTATTTTAATTATTTAAATACATAAATAAAAAGTTTACCTCGAGTAATTTAACCTACCCTGTACTTTTAAAGTACCGCGCTAAACAACTGCGCCATCAATTCAACCCCAATCGATACAAATTTGTCTTTATGTATACAGAACTGATAAATTCTAAATGTAATGATTACAAAAATTACTTATATTAATGGAATGTCAGCCTAGTATCGCAAGGATTACACATAAACAACTTGACTAATAAAAATTATAAGTTTTTTTTTAAAATAAGTTCAAAATAAACAAATTAAAAATTTTAATTTTATTAAATACATAAATAAAAAGTTTATCGGTAATTTGAACCTAAGACCACTTTGCTAATACCGCGCTAACCAATTAGTCAATTGCTTTGGTATTTTAATTTGCGATATTATCACATTCCATTAATATAAATAATTTGATTGTAATCTCATTATATTTAAATTTATCAACTAAAAAAGACAAAATTTGTATTTTAACGTAATGGTACGCAACATTCATATTTCTGAAATTTCAATTTATTTTTGCAAATATTTTTTTTTATACTAGGATCATCTTAAAAATATTATAAAAAAATTATTATTAATTTTATTAAATACATAAATAAAAAGTTTTCGATTAATTTAAAAATTCTGTATTTGCTAATATAAATCTGCGCCATTGAGATACAATCACCAATCGATGAAATTTTGTCTTTAATGTAAACTGAAAATTTAAATATAATTTTTTATAAATATAATTATTTTAGAATTTTATCCAAACGCAGATTTCCGGGTACTCTCAAATACTGGTCGTATTTAAATTACTGATAAACTTTTTATTTATGTATTTAATAAAATTAATAATAATTTTTTAATTACATTTTACCTTTGAACTTATTCGTTCATAACAAAACTTATAATAATTAAAGTATTAGATTTTTAAAATTCCTTCAATGTGATTCATTTGCTATATCTGGTTTTAAACTGCAGCTATTAATAATTTATCTAGAATTTTCACAAAATAATTACTTATATCTAACATTTTCTACAGGCAAACTATGGTTATAATTTTCTAAAAAAAAAAGTTATTTTTAAATCAACATATTAAAATTAATATTCTATCTACTAAGAGTTCAAATTGCCATAACCAGTTTTATCACATTCAGTTAATGACCAATTTAATTTATGTTGCAATACTTTCTTAACACAATTATTAAATTTTATAATTATTGTTATATTTAATTTTCATAAGTTATTGAATCTATCTGACATTGTCTTTTCATTTTAAAATCATACAATTACTTTTACATGTTACGTAATACAATTCTTTTATTTTAGAACTGGTGGATCATATGAACATTTCCTTTTTCCAAATGGATATCTTGAAAAATAATACATAATTTATATCTTAAGGCGATAAATTACTAATGTGAAAATTCTCTTGTACACCAATGATTAAAATTAAAACTTAAAACTAAATAGCGTCGGCGATCATGGATGAAAAACGTGCCGTTGTCTTTTTTTTCGTTTTGTTGTATTAACGATGAGGCTATTTTCAGTTTTAGTTTATAAATTAAACTAATTATTTTAACAAATTATGAATGAATTAAATCATAGATTTGAATTAAAAAATATTAGCTTTGGATAAATCGATTTAAATATTTAATAAGACTAAACAGTAGAAAATTTTTATGAAAATGTGATCAAAAATCTTTGACTAAAAATAAAAGCGTGTATCATAATTCATTTTCTTCGTCACATGTTTATAATAAGATATCGGTTTGCGACTTTAAATTAATACCAATTTTTTATTATTAAAGTTGTAGCTCAATTAAGTTGAGATAATTTTCTTGTTATTGTTTATTTACAAATATCAAATTGAAATTTACGCTTCAACTAATGTGATATTTGAACTTCATATACCATCATTACAAGAAAAGAGTTTTGCATTGTGAAAATGATTTTTAGTTGAAGATAAGATGAAAGAATCAGCCATCAGTGGCGCGCGCATGGAAAACTCATCGTAGTTCAAAATCACGTCGCGGTGAAAATTCGATATATCCCGCTAATTCTGTATTTTTCGACGTTTTTTTTTTGTTTGCAAATATAATAACAACTGGTATTTATAGTAGTATAGTTTTGGCAAATGTTGGGTAATTTTTTCGTGTATATTTTGAAAATTATGGGTTTTAACAAAATGTTTTAAAAAATTTTTAAAACAATACAGATTTGTTTATTCTAGCATTACTTTAAAAGGACCAAGGTATAGCCTGAAGAATAAAAACCGAAACTCATATCAAAAATACATTTTATACGGATTTATTGATAGAGTATGAAAATATAATAAAAAGCCAAAAAAAGATGTACATAGGTATTAAATAAATTAGCAAGCACTTAATTTTTGCTGCTTAGCAGGGTTTCATAATCCCTCGAATGGGTTTCTTTATATTAATTTTCAGAAAAATCAATAGTCAAATATAATCAAGAAATAATCATCATTGTTATTTACATTAATAGGTAATACATTTAACCCGTTTTACATACAGAACAAATTTAACATTTAAACCATTTTATAAAAATGTATTATATTTTCAATATGGCGTAAAATTACAAAAAACCAAATTTTCTAATCGTCAATGTTGATAAAACTTTGAAAATTATTCAAAAATGGACTAAGATAAAATAACAAAAACAAATATTTTTTGTAAAAAATACAACAGCACACACACACATATATATATATATTTATATATATATATATATATATATATATATATATATATATATTTTGTTATTATAATTTAAATAGTATTATTCAATAAAACATTATTCAACAATTGTGTTTATTAACGTGAAAATACAATATTTAACGTTTCATTCTATGTAAAATCTTAAATCTCAATATTACATCTAATCACCTCTAAATTGATACTCAAGATTCTGAACATTCCGGCATCTAATACAATTCCAAATTCAACGTCATATTGGATTGCAAATCAAAGGAATCGTTCATCAAAATTTTATAATTAATTAGTTATTTTTCATATTTCATTACTAAATATCATTCTTGACAAAACAAAAGTCCCAAACGTTAATAATTTTATTTTGTTAATAAACACGTTGTTCAATAATGTCTTTATTGAATAATACTACTTGTGGAAACTTAATAATAACAAATTAACCTTTGGAAATACATTGAAGTTGACCAAAATATTTCAAAATTACGTATCAAAAATCAAACAAAACTAATTTAATCTTTTGAAGCGATGCAGAATAACAAAATTATACCCAATGCCAAACTAAAACCAAGACCAGATTTTATGGTTCTAAATTTTATCTAAAAAATACTGCCCTTTTAAAAAAGCAATTTCTAATGAAAGAAACTGACCATCCAACCAAAACTTTACCCTTTTAAACTTTTGCTATTAATACTCCATTCATTTTGATTTTAGATTAATCAAAAAACAGCAGAAAATTCATCGATCATAAATTATGACAAAAGAAAAAAAAAAATTTTTCCTTTCTAAAAATCTCTTAGAATTTGGAACTATTAAAAATGTACATAATTTTAGTGATAAACATTTAACAAAACAACTTTGAAATTCTAAAAATTTAACTAATTACACCTAACAAAATCCCAGTAAACATTATTACAAACGTTGAATTGCCTTAAAAACACTGAAAACAACAGCTGATACTTAGACTTAATTACGTTCTTCAAAATTTAGACTTTAAACAAAATTAATAAACAAAATTTTAAAATAAAATTAGAAACAATAAAAATATATTGATATTCCAGATAAATAATGCAACTGTTTTAATTCAAGGATTATCACCTTAAAATGTCAAATTACTAATTTTCCTGAATATAAGAAAATTCTAGTGATAATATTTAAAAAAGATAAATTAAATAAACGGTAAATTTAAAAAAATTAAACAAAATTGATACCAAGAAAAAAATCAAGAGTTAAAATTTTGTTAAAATCCATAAAGAAAATTCCTTTACGCCCAATCGTAAGTGCATTTAATTATCATGCACTTTCTGTCTAAATTTTAATTACTGTGAAAGTGCTAAATCTTACATTAAAAATTCATTGACTTTCTAGATAAATTAAAAAGTGCCTTTAGATCCTCATGACATTTTAGTAAGTTTGATGTTACATCGTTGTTTACCGTTGTTAAGACTATAAAAATTTTAAAAGAAAAACACTATCAGTCAAGATTTTTTAAATCTAATACCACCATGAATTCTACATCTTTTATAATAAAAATTTTATAAACAAGTACAGGGAAATATCATTTTCCAACATTTATAGGAATTTAAATTAATAAATTACCCATTAAAACCGATTTGGTATGTAATAACAGTTTGCAATTTTCGCATAAAAGAAAATTTAAATCTTTTTGATTTAAAATTATAACAAAAAATTTAAATAAAAAAATAATTCTATTTTTAGATACACTTATAACAAGACTTGATAATGGCAAATTTTATAGTGTTTAAAATACCCATACAAACAGATATAAATTCTCTTTAATCATCAAGTCATTTACATGTTATGAACCTTTAATATTTTCTTATCATCTATCAGATCAAAATTTTGAAAATGAATACTATTCATAATATTTTAACAAAATATTACAAGAACAAATAATCAAAATTGTCAATAAAATCAGAAAACCTAAAACCATTCCAACTCATTAGATACCGAACATAAAATTTAATTTTACCATATAAAAAAGGAATCACTGATAAAATCCTAAAAATTTAAAATAATTTAACCCTTTTTAAACCTTACCTTAAAATTTTGAAGAATCCGAAAGACAAAATTTTAATGAAAATCAAATATACAGATACCCAATGAAAAAGTTATATTACAAACAAATCAAAATTACATTAGCTAATGAACACAAACTGGCCATCAAACAACAAAACCCGTCATCTTTGGCTAATCATTATTTAGATACTACAGAAATTAACACAAACAATATTGTTATTTTTTATAACAATTACTAAGAAGCCATTTGAGAAATAATGTTAACAAACGTGATGATAGTTCTAGGATACCCATATTTGGAAGAATTATTAAACAAAATTCAAAATTAAGTCCAAAATCTTAACATCTCGGCCAATAACATCTCACTTAAATTGATATCAAGATTCTGTTAACATTCCGGCATCTAATAAAAAATTCAACGTCATACCTTATCTGCAAATCAAGCAGAACTCGTTCATAAAAATTATAATTAATTAGTTATTTTTCATATTTCATTACTAAATATCATTCTTGACAAAGGGACATAGTAAGTCCCCGAAACGTTGAATATTATATTTTCATTAATAAACACAAGTTGTTAATAATGTCTTTATTGAATATATATATATATATATATATATATATATATATATATATATATATATATATATTGAACTGATCTTAAATTTTTTTATAATTTTTTTTTTTATTATTTTATTTAAATTATTATAATTGGTATTAATTTTTTATTTTGGTAAAACTAATATTAAACACAGTCGGTATAACGTAAACTATAACTTTTATTTGATATCCTTTTATAATTTTTAAATTGAAACTAACTTTTAAAACAGTATGTAAAGACTCATCAAAGGCGATAGGGTTCAAAATTTAGAAAAACTTTATTTTTAAATGATGAATAAATTATTCTTTATTTGAATTATACTAAGATTTTGATATAATAATTTAGTTAATTTGATTAATACATTGGTTTTTAACTATATTTTATAGTATCTAACTTGCTCAAAGAATGAATTATAATTTTTATTTGCATTAATATGTTCACATCCTGTACATAACAAAATTCTTCAAAATGCATACTTGGGCATGCGCAGTGAATACGCAAACATGTGACTTTTGATTACAATAAAAATGAGATTCCATACATGTAAGTATAAATACGTTTGAATTTATTATATTAACCATTTAAAATTTTAGACCAAATAATTTTTTGGACATGCATACACGTTGTCGCCATCATGTTTTTACAAAGGATGGAAATTTGAAACAACAATGAAATATCAATGACAACAATAAAACAAGATCATAACACATAAAAGTCCTCCTTTTCTGGTTACTGGTGATGAAGTTGATTGTGAAAACAGCTCCTTCGAACTCCAACTCTGCTTCTAACATCCAAAAAATAAACAGCTTTACATTTGTAAGTTTTATGTTTTATATTTTGATGAATCTTTATTTTAGGATCATCACTTTTTTTATTTCAAAACAATTTTTGAAAAACATGGATAGTTTGAAGGTTATTCAAATTAAACACACTTGCAGTAAATAATGTTAATGATGATAACACGAAAGAAAACAATAACAACGTAAACAAAACAAAAAAAAAAACAATGTCGAAACTGCGGAAATATTTTCACTTACTATCGATAACATCCGATTTTGATTTTAAAAAGGTAACTAACCTTAATTTAATTTTTCCGACAAAAGACTATCACTTGTTTCTTTTTTCCGATACTAAATCGCACTTTGTTTTTTAACGAAGTGACGTTATTTTTTAAAATAATTTCAAAAAAATTTGGCAACATTTCTTTTAAACTTTGAAACAAGAAAAATTAAGAGATTTAAAAACACTTCTATTTTATGATTGATGAAAAATCTTCGATTGTTTCAATAGTTACCAACAATGTTTCCTAAACTGATTGGCTACAGCAATTTTTCATTACGATATAATTTCAAAACCCCATAACCCCTCTAAACCTATCTTAAAACTAATAACATATTCATAATCTACATAAATTTCATATAATTTGAAACCCAAACTAATTTACATTAATAACTAAGTTAATTTAACTGATTTTATTTTAAGCTAATTTTATGTTTTACAGGCCTGGAAATGATTTACATGAATATAGGATGCTACTACATAAATATTCATCTTTTCCTACGCCAATTTGAAAGGAAAATTATTTTAATTTTTAAACATCTTAAAAAAGTAAATTTGACAAAATGGTCCAAATATAGTGAATTGTACAAATTGAGCTACTTTACTATTTTTACCTCTTATAATTTATTTTAAAACTCAATTTAAAATACTTTTACATAAATTTTATGTGGGAAATAACATAACCTCATATTGTTAATACAATTTTCAATGTAAAATTTTACACTTTTAACCACTATAACTGTTTGTGAAAGTGTTTAAACTTAATGTTTATGTCTCAATTTAATTTATTTTAACACTTTTGGTATAAGTTCTTTACGACTAGTGTCGAATTTTTTAAATCACTAGTTTAAGGTCTGTAAATGTTGATTAAACACAATAATTCCAGAACTGCTGCTAATTTATGTTTTATAGTTAATCATCAATGTCTTTTCTGTTTTTTAATTTTGCACTGATATACGTTTATCCCTCAATTTTGATATCTTGGCTGCTACATTTAAATTTACATTGATACCTTATCTAGTTTTTAACATTATTTTGAAACTACAGCGTAACATCAGGGAACATTATGTTTAAATAAACTTACTAACTAAAATGAACTTGAATTAAATCATAACGATAAAAACATACCCTATACTTAAATGTAATGTGCTGTCGATTATACTTATATTAACATTTTATTATGAAATATCTAAATTTACCATATCTTTGTTATCAATCATCTTATCTAAAATTATATTTAGATGTACCATTTGTAAAACTAAAGTAATTATTCACTATGTGACTTACATAGCTACTGAATATAATTTAAATATCTCAACATATATATATATATATATATATATATATATATATATATATATATATATATATATATATATATATAAACACATGGGCCACCACCAACGTCGGTCTCTAGCACCCAAACGACTGAATTGTTTCAAAATCTGTTTTGGGAATATGTAACCTTCTAGGACTACAATCTAAAATTAGTTTGATTTATACAGGGTGATCTACAAACTTGTTACTTATCAAAGTTATATTATTTTAAATGGAATACCCTCCTTTTAATTTTTTTTAAATAAGGTGAAAAAATAAGGTAGACTTTCATTAGAGTTCCTATACCTAAACCTTACAGTTTCGAAATATTTAACATTTTTGAAAATGTAGGGTTGTCAAAAATTCAAGTATTTTTCGATTCAAAAAGATGAGACAATCTAATTAGGTCATCGTAATAAGGATATTTGGGTACGTATTCTGTTGTTTATTGTTTCAAATCATAATTTATAAAATACAAAGAATAACGCGTAAAGTTAACAAACTCAAAGTTAAATATCTTTGTTATTTTAAATACAAGCCCAAGAAATTTTTATCGGAATGGAATAGTCTTTGACAATGTTCGAACTTATTAAACTTTCCCATTAAATAAATAAATACTTTTTGGGATTAAGGTGTATTTAAATTTAAATCTAAACGTTTCGATAAACTTCAGTTATCTTCGTCAGTAGAATATTTGAAATTGTTAAAGATGTTTAAACAATTTTGTAAAGTTAAAAAAAATGTTTTTTTATTAAAAACCATTAAAATCAAAAAATTAATAGTTCGAACTGTATTGGTTTATTAAACTTCAATACTTTTCAAATTAGTGTATTTGTTACATTTTTAAAATTACCCATTAATTGTCGATTAGTTAAATTCTGTGATTTACAAAGGTTACAAATGTGTTAAACTTTTGGTTTATTGGTTATCAAGGTTATTTGCTGCTCTTGAAAAATTTTATTATGCCCAAAAAGCCTACTGCTTTGTAACAGTAAATGTTCAAACTTGACCGTCTTCTTGAATGTAGTCTAATTTTCTTCCAAATTTTGTCTGACTTTTCTTAACATATCTGGAGTAATTTAATTCTAATTTCTCTTTCATATTGTCTGCAGTATTAAATATTGTAAACATATTTTTAATATAGCCCATAAAAAGTAATCATTGGAGTAAGACAAGGGATCTTGGTAATGACATTCCGTTCCTTAATCCATTTATTAAAAATTTTAGTTAAATAATTTCTAACTCTACGATCAATGTGCCGGTGATCTAATTGAGCCATATTTCTAATGTTCAACGGAACGTTTTGAGAAGTGTCAAAAGTCTCGCTTTAAAAATCTCAAAATTTTCTACCATTTAAATGACCATTGAAAAGTATGGTCCAATTACCTGATCTCCAATAATTCCTGCCCATACGTTTATGCTCCAACGATTTTGGCGGTCAACAGTATTAAAAGATGCCTATTCTCGGTATCATAATAGTGAAAATTTGTCTATTTACCAAACCGTTGTTGTGAAATGTTGATTCATCAGTAAACAAAACGAAATTTGTAACAATCTTTTTTTTGTTGTATAAAATATACCTCAATTTAAGATCTTTCCTTCATTTAGTTCTAAATACAAGAAAATTTTAATTATTTTACAATATTGGTATGAGGTAGGCAACTTAATTTGCATATCTTCTTGTTCGTAAAATTTATAATCCTGCTTTCAATTTGTATTCATTTCTTATCTGATACATAACCGTCTGCGTTAAGTTATTCTACTGATATCTTGTAAGCGACCTCATCATCTACTTCAAATCCTCCATTTTCACTTTTTTAATGTCGAAGCATGAAACTGCTTCTTTTTGATTTTATTTAAATTTATGTGAAAAACGCCATCAATTTGGTGTAAGATATTTTTAATACATTTACATAAGATTAAAGCATTTTGTTCTTTTAGACGTTTTTCTTTACGTTTTTACTTTAATTCATTATCATTACTTTTTACAACGTAATTGCATCTTAGTACGCATTTGAATTTATTGTTGCGTACATTTTCGTTTGATCGCAATTTTTTGTGAATGGATACTTCCAATTAATGCAATAAGAAGTGGATTTAAAAATTTTAAGAAGAAATTCGGATTTTATAAAGATAAATTCAATTTTGTGGCTGATAACATTATGTCAAGATTGCCATGTTGACGTAAGAATGACTTCATCCTGTTAACCTCTCCGTATTCATATTTAGATACCAGTGGTTGTCAAAAAAAAGTTTTGGTAAAAAAATTTATAAGGTATTTATGTAGTGTTTTATTTAGTACTTTAAGAATAATTTTAAGACCTTCATTATTTTTATCATTACATTTAATTCAATAAACATAGTCTGTATATTGTTATTTTTTTACATTTTGTCAAGTCGGTTTTTGTCCCGATAATTTAAAAAAGACAATTTGGCGAGATAACTTCATTTTTACATTCTTTATTTGGTAAGTGGTAATTAAAAATCTTTAGTGAACCAACCCTATTAATTACCGGAGCCAAAGGCACAATTATAAGGGTTAAGGTTAGTATTTTTTTGGATAACTTATATTTTTCAATTGACCGAAATCTATTCGTTGTTGAAAGTCATTAACAAATTTTTGAATTTCATGTGATAAATGAAATTTGTGTTTTAAACTTTTACTTTCTACTTAAATCTGTTTGTCTAAATTACTCTAGTACTATGGAATTTTCCGATAGATCCTAATACTAAAAAACTATTTCATTATTAACTTTATTATTTGATATTACCTGTGGCTAAATGTTTGTAAATTTAAAAAAGCTCTCAAATTATCAATTTTATAAATAAGCCAAAGACAATTTTATGGCATTCTCCTATGGTCAACAAATCCACTTTTCTTGCCTTATTTCATTGTAATGAAAAATCATCATTAGTTATAAACACTGTCGTATTTTAAATACGTCAATATGAAGAAATATTTTAAATCAAAAATTTCTGATCGACAAATGGCGTAATTTTAAAAATTAAAAAACACTAATTTCTAAAAGTATTGAAGTAAAATTAAATAAACAGTTCGAACTATTGTCAAAACTATTATTATAAAAATTTCTTCTTGTATTTAAAATAACAAATCCCAATTAAAATAACCAGTTGTGAATAACGATCATTTAAAAATATCGAAGTTCTGAGTTACTACCGTCTTTTTCCTGCGTGGCGGTGGGGACTAGCGCTCCTGACGCCGCGATCGCGAGCTCGTTAGTTGTGTAATAAAAAGAAGCTGCAATTGATTGTCACTAATTAATAACAAATTCGTGAAGGTAAGTAAAGTGTTTTGGTTGACATATAATTAGACGAAATAATAATATAAATTAGATATAATAATATCAATTAGACCAGTTCAAAAAGACACTATTGCTGGTCGCTGGAAAAAAAATAAATTAAATTTAAAATTTGACAAAACATAGAACATAGGAGCAAGGAACACGAACATAAGGAAAGGAAATGGCCTATTTTGACAAAACTTAGAAGGTGCAATACCGAATAAATCTCTGAGCTAATCAAATAGTGCCGGAAGCATTTGAAACATTTAAAAGACTAAAGATTAATTTGAGGACATTGATTTATTTTTTCTAACAGATTGAAATTTATTTTTAACATGTATAAGTTGTACTCTATTTTCAGCTGTGTCTAATAAATAGGACATTGGGTTAATTAATTTTGACTCTGACAACTAAATATAGCCTGTGAATATAAATATATATATATATATATATATATATATATATATATATATTAAAGTAACAAAGAAAATTCAAAATCTTACTTTTGTTGTTATATCCATAAATTTTGGCAGTCCAATTAACAAAATAACTAGTAACCTTATAGAAGAGATTGGTAAAGCAGAAAACTTTTATTGATTAGGCTCCTCACAATAATAATTTTATACACAATTTTTAAACCAAAAGCAATTATCACATTACCTATAAATTTTTGTAACCAGTCTACCATTAATACTTTACTTTGTTATGTCCATGCATTGATTGCGGATACAAAAATCCAGCAAGCCTAATCGAACTTACTATGAACTACCTATGGGTAATTAGTAACAACAATTCTTAAGGCTAAGTTTAGTAATATTACATAATATACTAATATTCAGGTAAAACATAAAAATTTTTAAAATTATTATTTTTTTTAAATTAAATAAAAAGTTTACCTCGTAATTTGAACCTACACCCTTTCTAGAGTAGGTTCAAATCCTGTCGAGGTAAACTTTATTTATGTAATAAAATTAATAATAATTTTAATATTTATCTTTGAACTTATTCGTTCATAACAAAAACTTTAATAATAAAATATTTTAACTTTTAAACCTATTCTGTTTACAGTAGAACTTGGTTATTACGACCTTTTATCGTCAACACGGATATAACGTCATTTGTTTACCCAAATGTAATAATTAGAATTAGCATTAAAAAACCTTGTATTCAATAAATACATAAACCACGTATATAACGGCATTGAGACCTTGATTTAGTATACAGTACATACATCTTTATTTTATTATAAAATGAATTAGCACTTTTCAGAAGTGCGGTTGACAATAGGCAAGTGTAGCATCATTTATGGGCTCATTAGACAACAGTGCCGTTCGTTCTGAAGGCCATTCCCCCATTACTCAAGGTCAGTATCATCCCTTTCCGGCCTCTGTACGTTGTTTACTGTAATGACGCATCAACAGGCAATTTTAGTGCGTGGTATGGTTTTCGTTTCCTATATACTGAATTTTACGTTTCTACATTACAGTTGATTTTTTGTTTCCACATCGAACCACGTATGTCATCGTCAAGTTCACGGGCTTACAAATCACTAACATTAACGAAAAATCACCGATTAGATAAATGGAAAACGAACTAAAAATATAAATCTGATCGCATACGGATTCTCCCCTCGCTCCACGTCACTTTCACTATCCGAAATAATGAATATCTTTGTTCTTCTATCATGTTATTCACGGAGCATTCTCATACGCATGCACCACTACATCTACCAATCACTGATGAGAACGTCATACTTGACATCGCACGCACAGAATCAATCGCAGCATCGCAAGCACGCACGCACGCATGCATAACGCACGCACGCACGCATATACGCAGCAACGCAAGCACGCACGCACGCAGCACAAGCACGCACGCACACACGCAACGCACATGCACGCACACGCAGCACAAGCACACACGCACACAGCACACACGCACAGCACGCAACGCACACACGCAACACGCACACACGCACACGCACACACGACACGCACCACACGCCACACGACACACGCACACACACACACACACACACACACACACAAACAACACACACGCACGCACACACACAACACACACACACACACACACACACACACACACACACACACACAACAAACACACAACTTGGCCAAACGTAAAATGAGTTAAGAAGTCAATTTAGTAGAAAAAATGCGATTGCATAACTTTCTATACCTACATATGTATATCTAGGTTGAAGGTAAAAATTATCACATCTCTGTTTTTATAGTTACAAGTAATGACTAGAAAATTAACGGATAAAGGGTTGTTTGCACACAGGTAGTCTAATCCGGTATATGATTGGACAAAACATCGATAAGTCGGCAAATCATATTGCCTAAACCCTAAATTACGTGTAACACCGCATCAACTTACTTTTCATACAACCCACTCTAAATAATTTTGAAGTCTAGAAAGGGCGTAAGAGAAACTATGAACTCAAAGAAAACTAGAGCATTCTGTATTAGAACACAAATTAAAATTTCTCCTCTCATAGAAGGCGCCACAAACAAATTTTGGTCAATGGTACGAAGGCCTGAGAGTAAGTTGCTAAGCCCTATACTTGTCTTACAAGTTAACATTAGGTCCCTTATTGGAATACAAATTCATATTTCCCGCTATAACCAGTCAGAATGCAGAGACTTAAATACAAATTAGTTAATTTTCCGTCGTTGGGGCCTCGACAAGGGGGCAAAGCCTCGAAAGCAAGTTGTGAAGGCCTATACCTGTTTCATAAGTTATTATTAGACCCCCTTATTGGAATACAAGTTCAAATTTCTCTCAATAAACAATCAGAATGTAGAGTTAAATACAAGTTCAAATTTTCCGTCAAGGGGGCAAAGCCCCGAAAGCAAGTTACGAAGCCCTATATCTGTCTGATAAGTAAGCGTTAGACCGCCCTTATTAGAATAGAAGTTCAAATTTCTCACCATAAACAATCAGAATGTAAAGACTTAAATACAATTCAAATTCCTGCAGACCAGGGCAAGCTGAGATAAGTTGCAGCCTACATCTGTCTTACAGGTTAATATTAAGGCCACTTTATTAGAATACAGATTTGAATTTCCCAAAACAAAATGGCTGAGGGTCTTGATTATGATTCATAATAAAAGGGTTATGATGACAATTTAATTATAACAAAATGGCTTGAGCATCTTAATTATGACGCTTAATTAAGAGTTATGATGATGCAATTTAATTGTGTCTCGTAATTAAAATAGCTGGTTTATAACTCATAATTAAAACAATGCCTTTATTAGAATACAAATTCAAATTTTCAACCGTGACCAATCAGAAGACAGAGACTTAGTCCACAAACAGAACACAGATGTTGAGTTGTGGGTCTAAGGACCAATCAGAAACTGGAGGGACTGCCACAACCAATCAGATGAAAGGAGATGTACCTGGTCGCCCTGCCTTAATACACATACAACCAATCAGGTAAAGGATTGGTGTGATCTAGTTTTAGCCATACCTTAATGACGCCATAAGCTTATTTAGTCTTAACTCTTAACATTGCCAAAATGGCTGCTAGACCACACTGAGCATCCAACATAATCAGGTTAGACCGTCAAAAAGGCTTTAATATTGCCAAAAGAACCTTAATTACTAAACTCATTGAAAAACGCTCGCTATACGGTCAGGAATTACTATGCTGGTTCTATCACGATTAAGAGAAATACTGTTCTAGCATATATGAATTGCGACAAGTGTTTCTAGGAATCTTTAATGGTATTATTCAGCTAAGTGGATATTTGGTATTTTGTAGTGCATAGTTTTGTATTTAGTTTAATAACATTCACCCGTGTTAGGATGACGCCCATAAAGCAGGTTTTACACATAATGCTTTTTTCTTTGGAAGTTGTTTCGTAAGTAGTCAAATTTACAACCAAACGCTGACGTTAGCTGGATAAAAAAGTTACACACTTACGTGTTCTAGTGTAGTGTTGAGCATGTTATAACGTGAATCAAGTTTACGTATAAATAAACTTTGGATTATCGAGCTAAGGTTAAGGTGTTGGTTGAACGTAAAATATTATTCAAATATTAATATTTAAAATGTAATAATTAAAACTTAGGAAAATTAACAAATCAGTTTATAATGGAAATAGAGAATCATAAGGGACATGTTTAATTATTTGATTCATAATACGTTTAAATGCTTCACTTAAGGCTGCTTCGTAACCATGTCCAACATCATCAAACAAATCTTTCCAATTTTCATTAAGTACATGATTCATTTCAGGTCCTAATATTGGATCACCATTAAAGAGATTTTGGAAATCGAATTCAATTAATTCTGGCAATAACTTTACGGTAAAGGTTTTCACTTCTGCATATTTTACACCATCTTTTTCGTATGTTTCTCCAGTAATTGTAAACCTTACTTTACATTTTGCTAAAAAATGTACGTTTATTTTTCATAAATTGGCAGCTTCATGTTGTTATGTAAATAAGTCGACTAACATACTCATTTTTATGAAGTTTTCTCCTTCTCCAACGATTGGTAAAATCATGATGTAACCATTTAAGTCGTAATGTGCATACATGTAAACACCATCTGCATGTAAATTAAAAACAATTTTAAATCCATCATCAGTGATAGTGCCTCTAGAATATTACGTTTTGTTTTATTAAATAAAGTAGTATTACTTACTCTGCATCATCAGCTTTTGTAAGATGCCAGTTATGATATTCAATATTCTTGTAATGTTGAACAACATGTACTGCTCCAGTACCTTCACCAATCGAAAGTTGATCAATTATAACCGGATTAATCGGATTATACTTAATTTCAGATAAACCTAAATAACAAAATTACGAAAAAATCAAAACGCGGTTAGGTTTTAACTAATTTCGATTTTCTCACCTTTGTCTAGTAGGGGAAGACTCACATCATATGCATTTTGAGACACTCGTTTAAATTTGGATCATCCTCTACATCTTGAATAGCATCCGCTGAAAGAACAGTTTTGAAAATTTCACATTTGCTGTTCTTACGTAAATCTAAAGCTAAACAAAAGCATGTTGTTACCACTAATAAAACTATATTTCATTCTATTGTCAACTAATGTTAACGTGTTAACAAGTTCGCTTTTATAAACTCAATTCTTCCTCTGACAATTAAACCGAATTAATTTCCACAATTTACTTATAAAACGAATATTAATTTCAAGTAGGAAACATGGTTTGTGATTCTCAAAATAATAATGCAGACAATTGCATATTTTGAGAATATGGCGGTTAATTAATGTTTTTTTATATTACATACTTAATACATTAACATTAATATTGCTAGATTTTTACTTGTAAATTTTCACACTGAAAAAAGCTAGTAAGCAACGAAAAATTCAAATGGAAATATTAATTATGTGTAATTATGTTTAAAAGATGTGGATTTAACTTTATTACAATGCCTTTATTAATTTGCTTACAGGGCATAGGTTTAATTCAATGTATTCCAGAATTATACAGTATTTATGAGTATTTTATAATTATAAGGCTTCATTTTCATTCAATTTCACTTCGAAGTCAAATTGGAAATTGTACGCATGTTCAATGTGCGCGGCCAAAGAATGCCTCGTGTCGCGCATTCGGCCGTACTCGTTAACGCAATAGCGACTGAAAGCATTACCAGTGGCGTCGGTGTCGCGTTTTCAATTATTTGTCACCAAACCACAAGAAATTTTAAAATATTTTATTTATTTGAATTACATGGTCGTAATTTTTTTTTTTTCAAATTGCAACCCAATTTTTTTATTGCATTTTTGGATTGCCCTTACAATTCTAAACATTTGTCATGTAGCATGTGCTATACCTAAGTCCAAGCGTTTTGGAGTTATTCGCATTCAAAATTTAAAAATTGAAAAAAGGTCATGAAGTAAACGAAAAATAAAATAATTTTTATAACGTTTTATTATATCGAAAACAAAGATTCGTAAACTTAAAAATAATTTTATTTCAGCAAATGTTCGAAATGTCCTCCGTTAGCCAACTGACAATAGCCTAATCGATCTACAAATTCCTGCTGCACATTTCGAACCATTTCGAGCATTATTCGATGTATTTCTTGACGGATGCGTTGTTTTAAAACATCTAGATTTACCGGTTGGCTTTTAAATACCTTGCCTTTAAGGTATCCCCATAAAAAAGTCTAGTGGTGTTAGATCGTGATCTTGGTGGCCACTCAATAACAGCCCTTCCAATCCACCTGTTTGGGAAAGTGTCGTACAAATAAGTTCGAACTACCACAGCAAAATGGGGGGAAGCACCATCTTGTTGGAACCAGATGTTATGGTGTGGCAAATCAGGACGTTCTATCTCAGGAAAAAGGGTAGCCAGAGCTGGAACAAGTTCCTCTTCTAGAAAACTCAGGTATCTCTCACTATTAAATTTTCTTCAAAGAAGAAAGCCCGATAATAATGTCACCAACAAAGCCAGCCCACACGTTTATTTTACGATTGAATTGTGTATGTCCTTCCTCATCCAGTGTGGATTTACATCGGACCAGTACCGATAGTTCTGGGTATTTACGTCACCATTCAAGCAGAAAGTGGCTTCATCGGAAAAAGTATATTTTCACTAAATTTGGATTCTCCAAACACATATTTTGAAAAGCTCACAAAATTCAAGGCTCCTCTCAAAGTCTCCTTCCAAGAGTTCTTGATGAACTTGCATCTTATAAGGGTGGTATTTATTCGTTTGTGGTATTTTTAGAACACTTGTTTTTCCAATATCCATGTCCTTTGCTACCTGCCTAGATACTACATGCTGATTATCTTGAACCGGCAATAAGACTTCTAACTGCTTATTTTCATCAACTTGAGGACGACCACATCTAGGAACATCTCTTACATGACCGAATTGACTAAACTTCTGCTCAATCTTGCTAACTGTCGATTGCGATATTGGCGGACGATTGGGTTATTTTTGATTAAATAACTCACAAACTTCCTGCTGCGTTCAAACTCGATTACCGTAGCCAATCATCATCAAGATTTCTATGTGCTGTGTCTCAGTAAGCCGCATATTAATGTAATTTAGTGTTAAAAAAACGAAAATATACCTTGAAAAACTAGTGAAACGTTACGAAAATACACACAGAACTGTCAACGATAATAACTTTAATATTAGACTTTGAAAAACTAGTGAAACGTTACGAAAATACACACAGAACTGTCAACGATAATCACTATTGACATTAATTATTCTTTTGTTTCCCGCGTCATAAATCCAAAGCCTACTATTGAGCTAGAATTGTAAGGGCAATCCAAAAATGCAATAAAAAAATTGGGTAGCAATTAAAAAAAAAATTTTTTTTTAGCAAAGCTTTTTTGAGAAACTGTATAAAAATTTTTGTTCGCAAAATATGCCCCGAAAAAAAATTAAATCGACGGGTCCGAGCGATTTTTGAATAAAATTGTGGCTTTACGAGATATTGAATTTATTCCTTACTTTACGACCACCCGGTACCACCTATGTACAGTAATAGTTTAAACATTTATAAAATAAAAAATTACCATGTTGACAAGTAATAAATTTTATATTTGAATTACAAATGAACACAACATTTTAATCGTTTATGAAAATCAAAAAAGTATAAGTTCGATTTTTAATTATAGAAACAGAATATACTGTATTTTAAGAGTATTATTCAGGATTTAAAAAAATTATGATACTTCTTAGGTAATCAATTTTTATATTTCCATACACTTTGGAAAAAAGTTACTCAAACGGCGATAATTACCTTCTATAATAATATTAAATACTACTAACAAATAAGTCACACAATCATTCATCACTAGATCAGTCACTTTCAGTTGCTGAATCGTCCTCCAAATTTATCACCAGTTTTTCGATTTGTACGTCAATCAGTATTTCGTTCTCTAAATATTTTTTTTCCTGCTCGATTACCTTCTTACAGCACTTTTGCCAGTTTTCTTGAGTAACAGCCGCTAATTCTTCTTCCAACAATCTTCTAACGTGGTTGAAGTTAAAGGTGGTATTTATCTTTGCAACATTATTTTTCACTTGATCCCAAATCAACTCAATCGGGTTTAAGTCCGGGTGATAGGGAGGTAGTCGCAGAACCGTGTTTCCTTCCTTACTTAATATAAAATCAAACTTGTACGTTATATGCTCCTTTTTGTGTAGCTTAATTATTTCATAAAATTGTGGTTCGTACACCAAAGGAGTGAACGGTATCTTTTTCTCTATTAACCACTTCACCATATCTGCCTTTTTCGAATTACTTGTTGGAGCATGATCCACCTGAACATTATGGTACGGCGCATTATCAATAACCAAAACCGATTGTGGAGGCAAGTTTGGTAAAAGTTTCTCACGTAACCATTTTTCGTAGTTCCTACCATTCATCTCGTCGTGATAGTCTCCGCTGCTAGTTCCTGATTTAAATATCAGACTACAACCTGGTAAAA
The DNA here is from genome assembly GCA_036346205.1 of Vesta saturnalis. Taxonomy (NCBI): domain Eukaryota; kingdom Metazoa; phylum Arthropoda; class Insecta; order Coleoptera; family Lampyridae; genus Vesta; species Vesta saturnalis. Next base: position 345,378 of record JARFJB010000215.1, read on the forward strand.
AACCCATTTTACCTCCCGCATGTACCACAATCATTCTTGGTCCTTTGGAAATTGCAGACAGCAGTCCGTTAGTTGCGCCATCACTCCACGACGTTGATTGTGTGTATCCACTATGAACATATGTTTCGTCCATGTAGATAACTGAACGATTTAATTCTCGGTAGAATTGAATTTTTTGTAAGGAAGTAATTCTTAGAGCCCTTATATCGTTCTTCTCTATTAAAAGTTTTCTATTATTCTCAGTTCGATGCCATTGAAATCCCAGGTCTTTTAATATAAGACGTAAAGGTGTAGCACCACCGTGCCAACCTAAGTCATTGTGGAGTTTCTCGCGTAGAGCACCCTCGGTCTTGTGAAAATTATATACTATATTGCAAAAAAGGCTCTTTTCGAAATCTTCCAAGTCGGTCACAGGAGACGGACGTGGGCGTTTCTTGCCTGGAGTTGAAAATCTTGGTTTTCCCTCTTCTGTTGGACCTTCACCCTCTTTAATAATATTTGCCACTGATCTAACAGACACTTTTGTTGCTTCAGACACGGTTTCTTTTAATTGTTTCAAGGTATATGTGGGGTGTAAGTTTTTCAAATAACTGTACACATTATATATCACTTCACGCGTTTGACCACTTATTACTAGGCCACTTTTTCCCAATGTAGAACTCATATTTCTACACTCGCTTTTAAATCACAGTTGAAAGTGAACGAACTAATAAAAACATTTTTGAATATTTGCTAATCTGTTGTTAATGATACTAAGGAATGTCAACTATTAGGATTTCTTTAATGAGAATGTAAGCAAATGTCATTAGCATTACATGTGCTGCAAAACTACTTATTTATTTTACTATGTAATGTGAAAGTATTTGTTGTTTATACATATTTGGCTAATAAATTTGAGTATTATGAGCTTTAAAATTCTCATAGGACACAAAATGGTTCACTGTCGTTTTGTTGCAATAATTGTAATAAAGTTAAATTAACAAGTACGTATGTAAATTAATAACAGAAAGAAATAATTAATTAGTGTAATACATGATAATAAACGAAACGCGCTTTTGGTGACCACTGACATGTGCGTTAAGATTGAACTTGAATGAATGCGCATCCAAGGTTCAGGCATTCTTTGACCGGTATGCGTTTACATTTCCAATTTAGATGCGCTTAGTACAAACTTAGTTTCAATTGATTCCAAGCGTAAGAAATTCAAGCACGCATCGCATTTTGTGGGTTATTGTAATTATTTACTTTATGGAATGTCGATTACCTTTCATAAAATTATCTTTCCAACGGAAACATACGAGTTTTATTGCAGCAAATAAGTACGGAATAGCAAAAGGCAACTAGTACTTTCCCAACCAGAAAAAGCAACGGTATTGACAGATAATCTAACCTGTAAATTGTAAACAATACACAGCAGTGTAAATGGCATTGCGTACAATTTCCAATTTGACTTCGAAGTGAAATGTAAATGAAGCCTTAATATTTATAATTTTAACCTAAGAATTATACTTGCAACATATATACAGGGTGAATATTTTAAAGTGTTACAAGGGGTATCTCGAAAACCGTTTAACTATTAAAAGTGGAATTTCAGGATATTAACATGCAGCAAGGGGGGCGTATTTTGACGTCTTAATTAAAATTTTATGACACACAATTGCGTAAGAGATGGAGGTGACATTAACATTTCAAATAGGATGATATAATTTTTTTGGAAAAAATTGTTACCTTGGAGTCAGTTATGTATTACAACAAAAATTATCAAATTTATTCCATTAGTTTTTACAAAAACAACAAATTAAGTTTAAAACTGCAAATAGATATTTCCCACGGAAACGACGACACGTGTTTCTATTTGTTACATTTATGGGTCTACCTTGAATAAAAATGTCATATTAGCCTCTACTGCGTTTCATTTTAATTGTATTCAGATTTATAGGTTGCTATTCAGAATCTGAGCTATAAAAATAATTTGTAATAATCCTTTGCTGATCCAAAAAGGATTTCCATTCGCAATTATCAAACACCAAGTATTGATTCTTTCATCCGCCTAATTTCACAACTGGTGAAAAAGATACACTTGCAGAAAGATAAATGACATACTTTGACTACAATTCATTTAAGTCTAACCTTTAATAGCTCGCTTTTTCCCCCATGTTATTTTCCATAAAAATTTTTTATGGTTTCTGAGAAAACGAAAGACAAATCTCAAACAAACTCACCGTGAGATTGAAGTATGACCTTTTGGCGTCCTTTTCACACTTCAGTCATAATTTTCCATCCAGTGGTTCCAGAGTAATCTTCAAGTCTTTGAGAGTCTCTGATGAAAATCATTATTTTGTATTCTTTTTCAATTATTTCGAACTGTCATTCGGAATTTTGTGACGATTTGGTTGTCATTATTGAGTTTTAGTTGTCTTTATTGAGTTGTAAGCCACTAATTCGTATCATTTTTTTGCAGTTGCAGGCTAAAATCATGCCAATAAAAAAATCTTTCGTTAGGAGGCCAAGAGGCTCAAACGAGAATCTGCTGGATTGAATCTATGTAACGAGACGGATAGTGCAAAGTTCCTCAAGTTGAACGCCTCGGTGACGTAGACTTGTGCAATCTGGCTTGAGAAAATGATGGATCTAGGAGCCAAACATGCCAAGAAATGTCAAGTCACCATCAAGATTATCCACGAGTCAAGACGAAATAGTCTAAGTTTCAATGCAAGTGTGTGATAGAGCGCTGACTGTTCCAACGATGATGAAAAGTAGTTTACCAGTGAAGGAAGCCAGTGTCTGGGTGCAAATGCTACGAATGGGGCATACTGCATGCATCATGCCATGACCATTCTCGATGTGTTCATGACCAGGTCTACCTTCTAAGAAAGACGAAAAGTTTGACGATTTTTGGAGATGCAGAGTCAAAAGTAAATAATGGTTCTGGACTATTCAAGGTCATGTCTGGTGTTAGAAACAATTTGATTTTCAATCAACTTTTGAGAGATTTAAGATTTTAAAAGTAGGTATTTAACAAGTTTAAACATGTTGTAATATGTAGTCAAGGACACATATTTTTTATATAAATTGCAGCGAGCTGTATGTTGAGATCAGTCAGTCTGCAACTCGTAATTGTTAAATATGGAATTAACAGGGTTAAACCAAAGTACCTATTCCAAACCCTGTAAAAATGCGTGCGAGCTCGATATATCGAGAAAGTATAAGGTGATGAATATAGATATAATTAATACTAAGTACGGTGAACGTATAGTGAGTAATTTGAAAAATTTGACAAAATTGTTTACAACATCTTTAACAATTTTTAACAAACATTACTACTGACGAAGATAACTGTAAGTGTTATCAAAACGTTTAGATTGTATAATTTAAAGTACACCATTAAAAAAACCCAAAAAAGATAAGTATTTTATTATGAGTGTTAATGGTGAAAGTTCACATTTTCATATAAGGATGAAGAGTATAAACAAGCAGCTAAGGAATACTTAATCGATTGTACCTATTATAAACTATCGAACGATACTCATCATGCAAAACATATGGAAATTGGATACAGTACACACCTCAACCTTGCACCAGTAGTGCGTATGGGGTGTTGTAACTGTGATCAAAGTAATAATGTAGTTTTGGATATGAAGGAATGGAATGAACTTCTAAGATGGCATTCATATGTAGAATTACAATTTTGCCGATCTCAAGAAATTGAAAATAAAATTGATTGGTTTAATGTAAACGAAGAAGAAGATATAATCTATGATCAACATTATAAATCTCTATCCAGCAATCTTGGTATCTATTACAATTGGGATATGACAGAATCTTAAAAACTGTTATGATAGAAAACTACAACTGCTGTTCTTGCACATACAATGCCCATAATGTTGAAGAACTATTCAACTTAAAGGATATAATAAGCTATAGATTGGAATTTCGGGAATCTTACAATCTGACACGATTTATGAAAAGTTTTTACCATTTCTTATTCCGTTATTCGCTGGATTATCAGCAATCGGTGCATTAGCTGGCAGTGCATCAGGAATTGCTATAGCAGTCAATCAAGCTAAAAATGCTAGAAAATTGCAAGAAGAGACATCACGCCATAATCGTATGATGGAATCGATCTCTATAGACTTACGAATAAGAAAGGTGGTCACTTATCTAAAACCATACAAATCTGGTGGTGGTACATTATACTTAAAACCGTTTCCAAAAACTGAATAGATTACTGAAAGACCGTTAACAGATATTGATTTAAAGAAATACACCAACAATGTACCCTACTTTAGGGATATTTTTATGAGAGATAACATGCCTAAATTACCACGGAAAAATGAATCTGGAATTATTAACTTAGATAGCCAAAGCGGACCAGGTACGCATTGGGCTGCTACAAAAAGGGCGGTAAAAAGGTATGGTATTACGATAGTTTCGGTAATCTTCGACCACCAATCGAAGTGATTAACTACTTTCGGGGGTGTAAAATTTATTATAATTACAACCAAGATCAAGAATTTAATACAATTATTTGCGGACACCTATTTCTACAATTTTTATATAAATAATCAATAAAACATCAAATTTTCCCATGTATGTCAATGACATTCAGTTTAGAAGGTGTTTGTAACACAGCTAGCTGCAACTTTTATCCACCGATAGAGCTAGATTTGAGGAAGAAATACGTTATTGGATTAGTCGGATTTTACGGTTGCAACAGCATTAGAAACATTTATACAGGCAACGATAGATTTTATTTTAGAACGGATCTATCTCATTTGCAAGGGATTAATATTCCACACTGTGCATATGAGTTGGATGAAATTGGTGATTATCTAAAATCTAAATACCCACAGAAAATTTAGCATTAGAGCAAACAACAATACACTTAAATGTGAGATAAACAGTTCATTTGAGATTGATTTTACTAAAGAGAATAGCATTGGCATGCTGGGTTTGAGTCTAAAATATTAGAACCAAATATTTTACATACGTCTGCGTTAGACATCCAAATTCTAAACACACTAATCTACACGTAAGTGCAACATTATAAAGGATCTTATCGAAACGGAAACCTGCAAAAGTATTATATGAGATTGACGTTTCAGTTCCACAGGTTATCGTCTAGATAAAACTCCCAGCAATACTCAATATTTAGAAGTAAACACCGACATAATTAGTAATATAACATTAATTTGACTAATCAAAAGGGCGAATTAATAGACTTTGGTGAAAGTGAACCATTCACAGTACGCTTAGAACTAAAAGAACATGGGTCTGAGAATTAATAAGGACCAATTCCATCTTTCAAAAATTCTATAAAGACATCATCCCTACAGTAAGTCATTAATTAGTCATCAACCTCATTGCGGTTAACATCTGCAGAAAAACACTTTTAACATCAATTGGTTTAAAAGTTCTCACCACAATGGCCGAATCATTAAACATGTTTCAAAACGTACATTTTGATGATACTATAATTAAATCAGATATTCACACTTATCTTCCTATGGATCTTCTAAATATGGACCTTCCGAAGAAATACGTATCTTAATTCAAAGTCAAGATCTAATTACGGCTACTTACGATAGTTTTCTGTACATAGAAGGTAAACTTGAGCTCAAAGATGAGAAAAGCATGCAACAACCAACAATTTTCCCAACTTTCTTTTCGAAGAAGAGTTAGTGGTCAAAGAGTGGATGTTTGCAGAAATCCAGGCATAACATCTACGCTTAAGGGATATATTTCTTATACGGCAAGCAAGCAAAGCACTAAGCCATTTGGGTGGTCACCAAAGAATGAAGAACCATTACAAGTAAATTGATGAGCAAAATGGAGAAAATCTTTTACAGTATGCATACCATTGAATCACATATTTGGAATAATAGAGGATTATCGTCAAGTTATCGTGAATATGCGTCAAGAGTTGATTTTAATTCGATCTAGAAGCGATACAAACTGCTACTATGGTGAAGGTGATGCAACAATAACCTTAAATAAAATTCAATGGAAAGTACCACACTTAACAGTTAGTGATGCTGCAAAACTGAACTTGTTTGAAGGAATCGATAAGAATTCTATTATTACTATTCCATTTCGGCAATGGGAGTTGTATGAATTACCTGCTTTAAAACAAGCAACCTCAGACACATGGCCAATAAAAACATCAACGCAACTGGAAAAACGACGTTGGATAATTGTTGCATTCCAACAAGGTAAAAGGTACACAAAGTCCGCAAGGGCGGGAAATTTTGATCACATTAACATCAGAAACCTTAAAGTACATCTGAATTCTGAGTATTATCCATATGAAGCAATGCATTTGAACTTCAGTGTTAACCAATACATACCCGCCTATCACTTTTTTTTGAAATTCCGGTGTGATTACTATGGTGACGACAATAAAGATGCGTTATTTAACTATTCCGAATTCAAATCATGTCCAGTATTTGTAACCGACTGCTCTAAACAAAATGAATCCTTAAAAAACTCAACAATGGGCATCAGATTGGAAATGGGATCTCTAACACCTTTCGGTATATGGTCTTATTCTCCATGATGCTATAGTGCAGTACAGTCCACTCACCGGGGAAGCGAAAAAATTATAATTATTATTGTAATATAGTCTAATATATAAATAAAGATGTTGTAATGATTCATTTAGTTTTATTTCTTCCACCAAAGATGAAAGTAGTTGCTCAGAAACAAAAACACCCAATTCAAAATCATGACGTTGATTAAAAGTCTATTACTTCAAAACATGGTGATTTACTTCCTAGTAGGATACGTGGTATTATATGCGGCCCCTCCAATTGCGTAAAACAAACGCAATGATCAGCCTGATTACCGAGAAAAATGGCTTGAAATTTAAACATGTATACGTATACTCTAAGTCATTGAATCAAAGCAAGTACAAACTTTTACAGGAAATCTTACTTCCAATGAAGGACATAGGTAGCTTTACCTTCAGCGAGAATCAAGATGTGATCGAGCCTAATTGTGCAAAATCAAACTCTATTTTTATCATCGATGATATCGCTTGTGAAAAGCAAAATAACATAAGGGCATATTTTTCTATGGGTAGTCATAACGATATTGACTGTTTCTATTTGGGTCACACTTACAGTAAAATTACAAAGCAATTAATTCGTGACAATGCAAATCTAATTATATTATTTGAGCAAGATGAATTAAACTTAAAACATGTGTATGAGGATCATATAAGTCCCACCATAAGCATGAAATTGTTTCGGGACATGTGTTCAAAGTGCTAGGTAGATCCGTTTGGTTTCATGGTCATAAAAAAGGATGCTGAAGTTAATAATGGTCGCTATAGGAAAAGATTTGATGAATATATAATACTTTAAACTGCTTTCAGTAGTAGTAACTGATCTGTTTAGGTATTAACAGCTATCTGTTTAGTGTAAACAGCTACCTGTTCAAGGTGAACCGGTACCTGTTTTGTCACAATAGACAACAAGGAGAGGATATTAAAGAAAAAAATTATTCAGGCTCGTAAAATAATACAGCAGAAGTATAACAGTATTGACTGCTCGCATTGATAATGAAAGAACATTCGAAAGTACTTATAAGCCTTTAATAGAACCTCTAACTGAAATAGTAAATAAAATCGATAAAAAAAACACCTAAAAAGGAGGAAGTCATTGATGTTAAACCAAAAAACCAATAGTATTCATATTTTAAAGAAAGTACGCTACTATCCCCACTAGTCCGCTAGCTCAAGTTCAACGGACCCCATGCCTCACTCCATTAGATGATTCAAGAAAGGGTGCTACTAGTCCACTAGCTCAGCTTCCGTTTTTTCAAAGAAATCCTCCCCCAAGTCTTCCATCTTTCTTAGATACATCCGTCGTGGGAGAGATTAATACGGGGGAGGAAGAAGAAGAACCGCCTAGTATCGCAGATGATTCCCATAATGAACCCATCTCAGAAGAATTTCTCGTGCTAGTACAATGAATTGCCGCGTATATATGTTGAACGTATTTTGAAGAATGCTGTAGGTGGTATTGATCATACGTATGGAGTCCACTATGATACCAAAACTGACAAATAGACAATTGGTAATACGCCCGTCATAATTAAATGAGACGATATAATTATTAAAGGTGTCATGTATAAAGGGACTCCTGGATTATATGATCTGATTGTTATGAATGAACCCGATTTAAGTCTAGTAAAGTCAACAGATAGAAAAAAATATAGAAGTATTTTAGAGGCTACGAATGTAGTAAGGCGAGATTATGACGTAAGTCACGATTCGAGGAACCGCAGCAAAAGTATACACAAATAATCAAACCCTTGCTGTCATCATCATCACCCACCACAACCAAGGGAGGAGGTGGAGCTATGTTTTTAAGGAATTAACAAACAGACCATTGAATATAAATATTGGAATGATATACATGAACTAATTCGTGATCTGGTATTGTGGCAGAAAATTAGCGGAAACACAATGTTGTAAATGACATAATATCAATTGTAGAAGAACTATATGAAGATGGATACATTGAAAACCGAACAACCGCTTTTAAACAATATAAATGAGAATGCATTGATGTCGACATGTCACAACTAAAATGTCCCTTGACAAATTTGGACGTTCATGTCCAGTATCAATTCAAGAAACTAACCCTCAGTTTAAACTGATTGATGCTAATCAATTTGATATTGAGAATAAGAGACTCAGCAATGTGGCCATCCCATAGATCCTCAAGATGTCATCACTAAGCAATACTATTTATCAACAAGGTTTGATTTGGATGGAAATCGTTTGACACAGTTGGCTGACCCTGAAGAAGATGGTGATGCTATAAGTAAAGGATACCTTGATTTCTGTTTACAAGCAGTTCAGAAAGCTTTTAAAGGAAACGCAACGCTTATCTAGCGCTGGAGGAAAAACTACATCAACTTAAAGAAATTGTTGATAAATTAGCACCATGTCCAAATTACAACTCGTCAACGAATTGCACAAACCTGCACGAAAAATTTTAAACGAAGGCGAACAATAATTAGAGGTTTTGATGATCTTTGGCAAGCAGATTTAGCTGAATTTAACACATATGCCAAACAAAATAAGGGTTATAAGTATATATTAGTGGTTATCGACTGTTTTCGAAATACTTGGACTAAAGATTAAAACGAAAACAGGTCAGAAGTTACCAAGGCCATGCAAACAATCTTCAAACAAGGCCGGAAACCTAAAATTTGCAGACAGATGCAGGAAAAGAATTCTACAATGAGCATTTTACTAAACTAATGCAGCGTTATGGAGTCAACCATTACTCCACCTATAGCACAAAGAAGGCTGCAATTGCTGAACGTGTTATCAGAACCATTAAGGTGCTCTATATAAGTCATTCAGCCTGCAAGGTAAATACAAATGGATTGATACAATTGATACCATAACGATGGATTATAACAATCGTAAGCATAGAACTACCAGGAATGAAGCCCAAAGATGTTGTAATCATACAAAGCTAGAGGCTTACACTCATATAAAATATTTGATCGGAATCGATATTGTGTGGTGACATAGTACGAATCAGTAAATTTAAAAGTATTTTGCTAAAGGATACACCCCAATTGGTCTAGTGAACTATTTAAGATTGTGAAAGTTCATTACTAACCCAACCACCTACTTGTTGGAAGACATGAAAGGAAAACCTGTACTGGGAGGCTTTTATGAACATGAATTACAAAACAAAGTATCCCGATGTATATCTAGTGAAAAAGTGCTTGTTCCAAGAATAATAAGTTATTCGTAAAGTGGTGGGGATTGGATGAAAGATCATGGATCAATAAGGATGATATTGTTTAATAACTTATTTGTGAATAAATTACTTATATTAGTTATATAGTTTGTATCAAAGGATGTTTGCTCTTGATGAAATAAAAACACAAAAAATAATTGTATTTTATTTTAGTTCAGTAAATATTACATATGTTTTAAAATTTCATTATTATATAGTAAACCTAAAGTACTTCTATAATCATTTAAATTACTATGGCCATATTCCTGAATCTGGTCCACAGGTCCATCCAACAGGAATTTGAATTTGTTTCACCTTTATGATGTTTCTAATATCCAGTTGAAAATTTTGTGATGTTCCTCGTTTTCCCATGGTTGAAACTTATAGTTGATATTTTTTTTGTTCTAAAATATACTGTTTCTCAATACATTCAGTTATAATAAATAACGTATCTTTATAAGCAGAATTAATATTCTCTAAGCTAGATTTAACATTTGTTGAATCATCATCAACCCATAATAAATTATATACATACATTTTAAGCGGTACGTTACCAAGTAAATTCATATCATCTAAGATTTTATCAACTTCATTAAAAGTTAATGAATTGTAACCTTTATTAATGCACAATTTTGTAAAACTTTTAATGCTATTGTCAATTTAATTTTTTATCAAATAATGTCTTAATAATAACTTCATTTGCACACTTTGAATTTATAGCACACAGTTAAAACACTCATCATAATATGTTGTAATATATTCAATACAAAGCTTTAAAGGAACATTTCCATCAAAGAACGCTTCAGGTACTTTCTGTAGATTTGATCACTACTGTACCATAGTTCATCATGCAGTTTATTTTCAAGACTGCTCATAATTATTGTTTTCTGAAACAGAAGTTAAAGTAAAGTTAAATCCCCAAGGTCTAGTATCAGTGAAATTGAAATTTACCAATCGTTTATCATCGTAAGGACTAAGTATTACTTTATTCTGTTTTATTGTAAACACATCATGTCTCTTTGACCTTATCAAATGTTGATATCGCCTTATTACGTTACCATCAAACAAAATATGTTTATAATCATTTATCGTGATCTGTTTGATGCTTTGATTTTTTTACAACTTTTTATCAACACTGTAAGCATACATTTTTGCACGAAGTCCTACAAATTCCAACATAATTGCGCCATGATTTTCATCTTTCATTAAGCCGGGGCTTTTTCATTTACTAATGGAATTCCAAAGATATTGTCAAGACTATAGTCACATGTATCGAATTTATCAATGTCTTTTTTAATGTACTCATATACATCAGGAACCGAAAATGCGTATATAAGACTATCTGTATCTGTGTACAAGAGCTTGGCATTATTTGGAAACTTGGGCAGAATGTAACCATAATGAAAATTGTATAAAAAGTGTTTGAAACGTCTAAAACACTGAAGCCTGCATATATGGGTTTATTTAGATATACTTCCAGCTTGTTCATTTGAATGATCAGAATATCATTGCTAAATATTGTACAACTATGAAAATTTAGTTTTGATATGTAAGCACGAGCACCATAGCGACCATCCCATTTGTTACTAAACGTATATCCTTATATTTACGTACATTTTCCATCAGCTTCCCAAAAACACTATTAATCATTAATTTATAAAATTTTTGTCAAATTCATTTTGAGATTGCTGACGCATGGTTATTTTAAATCGATATATTTTTTAACCATGGTGACTGTAAAACGTAATATACGATGACTTTTACCAACTTTAATCCATATTTTAAATATACTTTCAAATTTCTGTAATGAATTACGTAATTACGTTTTGGATACAATGTAAGTAATTTTTTTTATTTTAGAATTTGAATCAGGTACGGTGGATCACTGTGACTCTCATGTAATTCTATGGGATAGTCTAAATCACACTCGACTATGTAACCAATTTCCGAATCATCAGGATGGTTTATTAAATCTAAAGTTTCAAAATTATCAACAAAGAAAAATCACCAAATGGTAGAAATTCTGACATGGTGCCCCATATAAATTATTTACGTCGTAGTACATTAAATACACACTTTCGGAAGTGGGATCAAATTTTTCCCCATGTACTTATTGTTAGCTTTAGCATACCGATTAGAACATTGAGCCACACCACCCTAATTCCTCTTTCAATAAACATTAGCATATCAATATCAGTAAATAGTTCTAACTTTACTTGTGTAATTTTAAGCATAGCATCGAATGCTAAACCGGGGCTGTACAATAGTGCAGAGGATCAAGTTTGTAAGTACTTAAACAAGTTTGCCGAAAATTTTCGAAAATATCAGCTAAAAGTAGAACGTCCGTTTTAAATACAAATCTGAGTACTCCCTAACGATTAATATGAAATTTGTTCCAAACATTAACCGCATGTGCAAAACTGACATCATTGACTCCTTCATTATTAAGATGACTAAAAAACGCTTCCTTGGGAGGTAGCCTGGTTTCTTCTAGTTTATCCAAAGTATCAATATACTCATAAGGAAACACACCTTTGCGAACTAGTAGAGAAAATTCTTCTTCATTGTTACAATTAGCTCTGGTAATAATTTTTTACTATTTTCCAAACTTTTGAATACTACTAATAAATCTGATAGAGTCAATAAATCTAAACTTAATTTTACTACCTTCTATTACTTTTGTGAAAGAGTCTTTCTTTGTTTATGGGCAGGAGTGAAATCGCACCGGGAATAGTAGCCAATTCTCTAATGACGAAATGGCTATCATAACCTGACAAATTATGAAATACAACCGGTAGGATGTGGGAGTCTTTATAGTTTAGGTTACAATTCTGATGTGATGCTCCCCGAAATGCTCCAGTAAAATGGTTATGGTCTCTAACCTTTATATCATTATCTGTAAATGGTTTTTCGCAAATGTGACAAATCGTGGTGCTTTCAAAGTGTTCAACCTGATTGGGAGTTAAAGTATCCATAGGAATTATTTTATTGATTATTTCGGTGGTCCAATGTGCAATACTTTGAAGCTCTTTAACAAACCATTGAATGCAATCATTTCCTCTATAAAGCCTAAATCGAGATAAAGAATCATTGTATGAACACTTCAAGTAGTAAGCAATGCTGAAGGGTATATGTTTGGAATGAAATAAGTATTACCCCAAGTGATGTTAAATTTTTCTAAAATACTTTCTAAATCCGCATAAATTACAAACGGTACCTTTTCCGAATGCGAAATTTTGAACTGCAGAAACATTTCGCTTCGGTAGGCATCCTGGCTGAGCATTGATTAAGTTGATGACAGAGAGTGATGTGTTTTTGTAGAAGGCGATCTGAAGAAATGTGGTTCAAGCATCGATAGCAAATAAATTTCTTGTGCTCCCTATTCGATAGTTGTTTAGACAAAAGAGCTGGCATATTTTTAATCTACGCGAAATGATAAACAGTATTCTTTTTTGTATTAATAACATCAGCAGTAGAACCCGTGGAATGATAATTAGGTAAAAGTACTAAAAGATTTATAGGTTCCCTGACTCTATTTTCTTAATTTCCACTGAATACTAATGGTAATATACCTTTCCCCTGAATGCAAAACAAATTAATGGAGAGGTTGTTTAATTTTTCAAATTTTTTTACATCATCTATTTTAATAGGAAAGGGAATTGAATCATAATTCAAAACATCTCTGAAATGAGGATAACTGTAAACTCTATCTGAATGAAGTTGCACTGGATATAAGGGCCCACAGGAAGCAATACCCGTCATCGTTCTTAACATTCACTACCGCATGCTTTACTGCTATGAAGTAAGGAACTTTAACGTAAGTCAAAACGCCTTTTTTAATGGAGTATAGCTATTAATATTCACTTTTAAATGTAAAACTTCGTGTAATGGCCAACCGGAATCCCTTTCGGAAAACTCGTCTAATTTTTTTTGTAATTTGTAATAAACGTTATTATTATACCACTCACGCAAATTGGTCGCGATATCGATGACATAATTTTGTATGGCAAAAGTCTTCAACTCGATAACATGATTTTGAGGTTGCATGAAATTGCAGGCTAAAATGACATTGACCTTTAGCATCGTGTAAAACTATTGTATGCATTTTGTAAAAGAATAAGAGGGCCCTTAATGTTTGCTATATTGACTATAATGCCTGTAAGTAACCTACCATTAAAACAGGAATCTATAGAGTACCAACCTAATTTATGTACGTTTTTAGCACAATTCCACTACCTGTTTTCTCTGAAGCGTTCTTTAACCGTTTAAGTCTCACAAGATAACATTTTAACAATGATAAATTACTTTCAAGTTTAAGCAAATTTTCACTTGCTTCTAAATAAATTTTATTTTGAATTATATCTTGCAATAGCTTAATATTAGTGTTAATTATACGGATGTGCTTTACAAATTCATTTTTGGTTTTTAATAATGGAATAATACGTGTTGTTAAATTAATAATATCACTACTAACTGGTACAACCTCACTCATAGTTACCTTCAAAACTGTATCCAACAATGCAAAAATATGAAGCACACACGATTACACAGTCATGGACTTGTAGCAAATATTTTATTTATTATAACTTATATGTAAAAAAATAATAATTTAAGTAACTATATGAGTATTTTAGGTTTACAATTACAAATATTACGAGTGCAATATACTGACTGGTACAGAAATGTTATTTATCGGTTTATATAGTCATATAAACCCCCATTCAAGGTTAAATATCACAACCTTGTTATAACTTGTATTTGACTTTATGCAATATACAGATACTCGTCTTATATGAAAATGAAATGTAATACTTTCACACGCTTTAGATCATTGGCTTTAGATTACGTTTGCAAAAGTATTCCCAAGAGCTTCAGTTCAGAAAGATGCAGATATTGCACTTTCTTTATTATCTTTAGTGGACGTTTACTGGTAATATCTGTTAACCTAACCTTGCCGACATGGCATGAAATACCTTCTCATGTCTAGATTATGATGCATTCTTTAGAGTTCATCACCTTTACTTGCACAGCTCAGTTCGTTACACTAACCACTTCCAGTTGTTACCAATTTTGTTAACGTTAACAGATCTGTGTGTATAAAATGTGAAAGTCTTAATTGAATACGCATTCATTACTTACAATTAGTAGTAATGGCTTCAGCGAATAAAAGATTAAAATTTTCATTAAAAACTAAAGAAAAACCATGCATTTGGCATAATGTTTTGGTGCAACCATCAACGATGAACACACAAAGAACCCTAGCACCCTTGGAAGAGACCATCCCCATCATCTCAATAAGAGATAGTGAGGTAGAGCATGAATTTTCACGGTATTTTGAAAAGTAAGTATAATTTTATTTAATTAAAATGATAGGCCCCCCCTAATTAATTCATAGGGTACTTAGTACAACTAAATTTATTTATCTTTTCAGCAAACACCAGCAACAACAGTTAGCACACCACCACCACCACTGCAAAATCTTCAATATGGAGGAAAAATTTGCTCTGATAGAGCACTTCACAGCGAGATAGGACCCACCAACCCTGCAGGAGTTTAAGACAAAAGTGTAGAGTGGTTGCGAAAATTTATGACTACATTAATAGTGAGGTGATTGTGATGGAACAAGTGAAAAACTTACTAAACAACTGGCAGGGCTAATCACCATTTAGAGTGTGTGAAAACATTAGAGACAGTGAAAATATTTTGAGTACGTTGGAATTGAATGTGATAAGTGCATGTGTTTGTGTGTTATTTTATGTAAGTTAGTAATTTTTGAACAGTTGGATATTTAATTGTGCGCATATTTTTGTGTAAATATTAGTAATTAATTTTTGTATAAATGTGTTGTGATAGTTTTTATTTAATGTATATTTTGTAAGTAGTATATTGAAGTAGTATTCTTACTTTATTGCAGAGCAATAGTATAGTCCTTAAATAAATAAATAAAATGTTTTAAATTCATGTATGCTTATGGTTTTGCCTGAAAAATGAATATACAGTAAGGATGGTAGATAGTTAATCTGTTTTAAAAAACAATAATACTTAAATATGTAAGAATAAGTCCTAAACGAAACGCTCTCGTGAATTTTTAAATTTTTTCCCTACTTCCCAGTAAAAAATGTATTTTTTTAACATCATTGCGTTTTACAAGTGACATTTTATCCATATCATTTATTAATTTACCAAAAATATAAAACTGACCCACTAAACTGGGTTCTAATTTTAAGCAAAACTACTTTTTCTACTTAATAAAACATACACAATTTTGGAAAAGCATTCATGTGGTTAAAATTTATTGATTTTGGAACAAGTAATTACCAAAATTTTCAATAAAAGAACATTTTAAACTGCATAAAGAAAAAAACAGGATTTTGCTTTGAAAGACGCTTGTACACGTTACAAGATAGTCTATATTTAGCGCTTACGTTACTCAGATTGTGCAATTATTAAGCACACATGCGCTAGTTACAAGTTAAAAGTTTTTTTTCACATTTTTTTTTGAGAAAACTTGGAACTGCTATCTTTTGCGCTGTCATTTGTTTAGTCTACATGCAAAAAATTGGAATTTTTGGGTAAAGGACTAGCAAGTTATGATTTATTAATATATGAAAGTATCAACGTTTATGTACTACTTTCACAAGACTTTGTGAAATTTTTTAAAATCTGGATTTATTTAACTGCTATCCTTTGTGCTGTTATTTGTTTAGTATATGTACAAAAATTCAGAATTTTTGACTTAACGATTAAACTGCTATGATAAAAAGAGTATATTTATTTATTTTAAAACATTTCACACACACACACATACACACACATAAAATTTTTGTTTACTTCAACGTTTCATACAATAGTTAAGATAATGTTATTCACCTTTTCTTCGTAATATAAGTTTTATGTGATAATTATAAGGTTACAATGTCATTTCTTCCTACATAATTTGTATAATTTAATAAATCATGATAAGAAACTCGTTTTATATGAAAATTCAATTAAACCATACGGAAACTTCTTTTAAAGGGTCTTTCATTTGCTATTCACTTTTTCTTGATTAATTTTCTTCTTCAAATGAATACTGTTAAAAGTGCCTTTCCTTTATGCAATGTAACATGCACTACTGTAATTACTTATTTACTTTTCAAAGCGTGTTTCATTCAAATTACAACGCACCTTTATTTAATACTTTTTATGGCACATTCACTTGAAGTTGCTTCATTTTTTTTTTCAGCTCATACAGCTCTAAATCTATCCTCAATTCTTTTACTTTCTTGATTAACACCTCGAGGCTTTTCTTTCTCTCATCAATACTTAATAATTGTTTCTTTCTTTCTCTTCTTATCATTCTTATTACTTTCACCATTTCTAGCAATAAAAGTTTACTGAATCATAATCCCGGAGAAGCCTTTTATTTAAACATGCATCCTTTCAAAACTGCTAACCTACTCAAAAAACTTTTAGATTTCTAAGAATGATTACCTTGCAACTTCTATTTTAGCTTTGACCTTGACCAGCTCAAAAAATTTATATTTCCCGCCAAAAAATTTGACCTTGAAAATTCTCTTTTTAGATTTTCTATTTTTAGCTTTTCACCTTGATCTTTTTATATTTCTAAAAAATGTAATATACCACCACCGTAGGTCAATAATCTTTGACCTTGAAAACTATTCTTAGATTTATGATTACCTTGCAACTTCTATTTTTAGCTTTGACCTTGACCAGCTTCAAAATTTTAAATTTCCCGCCAAACGTTCGACCTTGAAAGAGCTCCAAAAGCTTTCGTTTCTCACCACCAGAGGGCAAGTGACCTTGAACTGGTCCAGAACCGGTCCCATATTACTACTCACAAATACTGTAGAAAAACGGAGAAGAAGAACGAAGATTGACCATTGAACTTGAACGAATCCAGATGGTGTAGTGTGGACCGAAGTTGAGGGTGATGGACAATGAGCCAAGCGTTCTTATCGAAACCAAGGGACTTCTCTGTCTGGATCTTGGGTCATAATTGGCTGTCTCTCCAAAAAAGTGCTTTTTGTAGGAGCTAGAAATAAGTTTTGTGTAATTTGTGCCAGACGTTGAGATGTGGTTCCGAAAGATGATCATCGTTGTTTCAAAAACTTTAAAGGATCTGCTAGTGCAATGGAGTTCGGCATTCTGAAGGAAGGAAATGCCCCAATTACGATACAAGCGGTTCATTGGTGACGGTAATTCTAGTGTGTACTTCAATATATGTAATGTGTACAACAACGATGGCCAAGACTACAAAATTGTTCAGAAAGTGGAGTGCAAGGATCATGTGCTAAGAAGAATGAACACCAAATTACGTGACACTCTCACTCAAACCGGGTTTTCGGCTAGTGATCAAAAAGTTCTCGACCAATACTTGAATCTCATTGGAAAATCGTGCGCCTATGCCATCCAGACAACTTTGAACTCCAGCGAGACCTAGACAACATTCTGAATCATGTCAATGGGAATCACACCAACTGTAAAAGGCACTTTTGTAAGGATGAAAGTTCTAGTGAGACCATCCTTTAGCCAGACCTGTAGTTTGTGGTATAATGGCACTTCCTTTACCAACTAAACCAATGACATTGCCACCAAATTGCGCTTTGTTCAAGCGAGTGCAAGTGCTTTTAGACGATGTATCAAAACGCTCAACGTCATTGGTGTTCAACAAGACGATAAATGCAAGTGAATCTTTCAACTTTCTTATGAACAAGTATCTACAAGGAAAGAGACGAAATGTTGAACAAAGAGGAGCCATGGTTAGAATATCCAGAGAGGCCCTTCTAAACCACGAGTTTGGTGACCATTGGTACGTTCCAACCTTCAAACTGGCATTCACAAAAAGTCCAACAAAAGTGTGGAAGAAATCTCATCAATCTGCAGCCAAAGAGAAGGTAAAACCATCCAAGCTGAAGAAGAAGAAAGGGAGCAAAAGACTTCCAAATTGCTTTGACGAAGTCTGAGTTTTTAGCCAAGTGATGAAAATTACGGTGACAATGCAAATCGAGTTGATGTGAGTAACGAGTTGTTGCGGGAAAAGTGCGACGCATACTTGTTAGTGAACAATGGAATGTGCACTTGGAAACTCGAGGTCAATTCGATAACTTGGTGTATATGGAATGCAGAAGCATGATGATTACTGCAAGTATGGCTCACGAGATTGCCGCAGTGAAAGATTCAACGTCCAATGTGGGACAGATAGACAACATCATAGTGCCAAATAACTTTTCGAATCTTGGGACGGCTTGAGGCAAATTAAAACCAAAACTATCCGTCTGTACGAGATATTGAACGGCGTCAAAGTGGAACAGTCTGGAGTGTTTGTAAGTTTGGAATGTGGATTTTTGGGTGCTAGTCCAGATGGTTTGGTTCGTGATGGAATAGTTGAAGTAAGATGTTCATATACAGAAAGGCATGGAGATCCTGAGATTATAGTTCATGGACAGAAATATAAGTTCTTGGAGGAAGTTACCGTCGACGGCAGAAAATGTATTCGTCTAACAAGAAGCCACAAATACTACTCTCAAGTAGTGATGCAACTTCATGTGACTGAAGGTGACTGGTGTGATTTCGTGGTTTGGACACAAGGACCATTGAATCAAGGCCAAAGCCAATAATTCCAAGTGGATAGTTCTGGTGAGAGAGGGTCTTCAAAAAGGACACCAAAGCCAAATGGAAGGTGTCGAAGACCATGTTACCTCGATTTGTGTACGAAGATCTTTTGTCAGAGATGGTGGATGGCGGACAGAAACATGGGATATCGTCAGCCTGAATACCGTTTGAATGCCATAAGATCTACAGAAGCTAAGAAAGTAAAGAGCATGCAGGTTGATGGCGCAATTCCTGGCACACTAAATTCGACAATTGATGACACGATTGAAAAAGTGATACGTGGAGTGGGTGAAAGTGAAGTGAGTGACGAAAGTCACAGTGAAGTGTAAGTAAAGTTCGCGTGGTGGGTATGCGGGACCGGTTAGCACTACGCTAGTTGTTACTTTTACACAAAGTTACACACATTTACATCACCAGCAAGATGTATATTATTTGAGATGATTGCCTTGCTTCCTTCAACAACACTCCGCATCTAAAAATAGTTTAGTACGTAGAATACAGAGTTATTATAGGCGCCCGTTAAGTAATATAATACTTAACTGCACGTGTTTGCGTTCTACATTTTCTTTTATCGGCACTTGCTTTACAGCATGTTGTCTAGCATTCCATACTGCACTCGTACTATGTTTTGAAAATATCTGTTGGCAGCGTTTATTTTTAGCGGTGGAAAAGCACATTCATTACGCTCTTTTCCAATAGAATTTCCATTTTGCTATGAACGGTCTCTTGCTCCGTGGCCTGGTCTCCTACCACGGCAGCCGAGCAGCCGCATTATTATTATTATTATTATTATTGTTATTTTTTTGTTAGACATCAACTACTAAGGTCATTTTGAAATTTCTTTGTCTGTTTGTTTATACATACTAAAGCCCTTAAGTCATCAGAGTTTTAGGTGAATGTAGGATTTTAAGTACTTCCTTTATTCTTCTCCTATTTATTTGTAGCGTAAATACATAAAAGAACAACATAAGAAGAGGTATAAAGAACAACCGCCGTTCTAATTACGGTAAATTAAGTGTTCTATGGACAAATACAACATGTAAAAGCAGGTCTAGATCCCCATTCCACAGAACAGCTAGCAAAAGTTTGAAGTATACAAGGGAATTTTATTTGTCTGTTCGTTACACCTAATAATTAACATAAACACTGTGGTCCAAAAAAGCCTTGGTTAACTAACAAGCAAAAGCGAGATCGACTACTCTAAGAAGGAAAGAAAAACCTTACAAGGATGACTGGTTAAAAATAAAAGTTAAGTTTCCAGTTTCGCTTATGACTTCGGCATCGATTTTGTGGAAAGTACATGGATACCTTATAGGCGTACCTGAAACCCACAATAGAAAACTCCAAATGTGCCGACGTAAAACCTATCTTTCAAAAGGAAAAGTGTGCGTGCCACACAGCGAAAAAAGTCATAAAGTGGCTGTCCGACAATGAAAATAGACATACAACAGCCCAGATATATCAGCAATAGCAACATTGTGGCATAGGGTGACGGTACCAATATCGATACTCAAGACGAAGTTTTCAATTGGAATCTAGCAAACACCCAAATAATTTTAGATTTTTAAATTTTGAAGGGAACATGTAAAAGGTCAAACCACATAGATTTTGATTACATTTTCAGAAATTAACTAATCCTTTAATTGTTCATTTACAAAGTTGATAGGTTTTGTCAAAACACCAGAAACGGACATATTTACCTAATCAATAGACAAGATACAGATGAATAATAGACACTTTATGAAATAAACTTGACAAGTTCTTAAAAACCAGACATTTCAGGCACAGTAAAATGACCTCTATTACTTTTACAAAAGGTGCTTGAATTTACATTATATCAGTTCTGAAATAATATAAAATGTCTTCTTTCTGGGGCCATTTGCAAGATCCTTCAGCTGGGACCATAACGCTTACGTCTGCTCCTTCCATGATTGAAATAACAATTAATTGTATTCGTTCCAGTTAATGTTTACTCAGAACATTTGTTCAAGTCGTTTCCTATAGGATGTCCACAAAGCTTTAAAATAAAAGTAATGTGGACACTTACCAGGAAATTGTGCGGTATCGTAAGAAACAATAACACATTTTTCTAGTGTTGTCATATAAACGTTGTTTAACCTATTATAAGTTTTTGTTATGAACGAATAAGTTCAAAGGTAAATATGTAATTAAAAATTATTATTAATTTTATTAAATACATAAATAAAAAGTTTACCTCGAGTAGGATTTGAACCTACTACCTGTACTTTGCTAGAGTACCGCGCTAACCAACTGCTTAACCTGTTCTGGAGTTTTTAATACAGTATGTAAAGAAGAAGCTAGTAGTAAAGCTAAGCGGGTTCTGGCGCAAAAGTGATGTCACACCAATCAGCGACGTGAGCGAGCAGTTAAAGTCCGAAAGTTTTAGGTTGACCAATGAGGCGAGAGGTGGCTCCGCCTGCGAAAGTATAGGGACATCAGAGCAATAGGATGCGAGGATGGGCCCCGCCCCTTTTAAGATTAGCCTGGGGATGGCCTATCTGTTGACCAATAAGAGACTTGGCGGTGTCGGGTTGTTTATGACGCCATCTAACAGTGTATTTTTAAAACTAACGAATGTTTTCTGTAATAGAGGTTGATCGTGGCTCCACCTAGTAGTGTAATTTAAAAGTAGGTAATGCAACAGCTTTCATTGCAACTAACAGAAATTCACGTTTATAGAGCTATAAATAAGCGAATAGTTTATTCAAATATAACCTTTATTGATAAAATAACATATTATATAATGAGATAAATCCATAGCTCCAACATTGAGAAAGTCAATAAGAAGTGGAAAAAAAGCTCAAAACCAAAAATTCTCAATTATTTTTTTATTATATGTGTAGTTAAAAAAATAGTCCTATATATATATATATATATATATATATATTTCTATTTAGATTTCCACAAGTATTCAACGTTTCGGGAACGTCCTTTGTTCCCTTTGTCAAGAATTTATTTGACAATTGTCAAATAGGGGATATTATATTAATTATTAAAAATAAATATCAATTAACTGTAATTGTAATTGTTAAAGTAAATGGGGATAGAGTTCAATTAGCTTTTACGCAAATGAAATAAACATAATTTAATCTTTGATGTGAATTTGATTGCATTTAAATGTAATCGTGTAATCATGAAATGTTCTTTGTTAAATAAATTCCAAATTATAATAAATGGATGGTATGTGAAACAGACCTTAGTTAAATCTGCACAATAACGCATGCGTAGCGTCCTAACCGAATTAAAATGCAGCCTGTCAAAAATGTCAAATAGGAAAATCTTAAATATGTGAGTTTAATTATGTTATAATTAAAATTGAAATGTTGAAAATAATAACGGTTCATTCACCTTACAGATGTTTATACCGTGTTATTGCACACACATATACACATATAAATAATAAACATAAATACAGAACATTACACGAATAATGGAAACAGTTTATGGGTTATGACAAATAAAATCTTACTCATATGTGTATCTGCATATTCCCAAAAGATGTTTTTATTTGGCTGGTTCCATATTAATCTTGGGTAGACTTCTTCCCATATATGGCCGATGATACTGGTCTGTTGTTGAAAGTGGTGCTACATATATTTCCATACTTCATCCAAGTACACTTTGTTGAAGAACGACTTTTCTTGGTGGTAACTGTGATGTTACGTAAAATTGTTTAAATAGCTTCAACTAAGCACTGTGTTTTAAATTGTATTTTATTTAACTGTTGGTTTAAATGTTTATAAAAATTTTCGATTTAAAATTTTATTTTAGGGTCATATAACTTTCATTCAATTTCACTTTTGTTTCAGATCCCGTTATGGAATTTCGTTTATTAATTATTATACGTCGCTTCAGAAAAAAAACATCGATTCAGAAAACTGAATAATTTTATTAACGACAAAAAGTAAACAAAAACAAAAACAGAAATTTGAACACGTAACTTGAATCGAAACCAAATTATTATAATTGAAAATTATATCGGTAACCTAACTTTATAATTTGATCGTAGGTTAAAAACAATTGTTACTGATGTCTCGACTCTTCACTAACCGCGTTTCAAAATTTCCGATAATAACGTAACTTAAAACTTACATGTTAATACTAACACTATCAACACCTTGACTTTTAGTAAAAAAAAAATTAAAAATTGTGAGAGAGCGAGAAATCAGGAGCAATTCCTTTTATACTATTCTGTTAGCTACAAAAATTTCAACTTTTTCTATACCATACAAACAAAGTAACCAAGCCTCTGATTGGTTTAAACAAAATTGAAAACTTAACTAAAACACAAATTATGCCATAACTTTCTTAAAATAATTCGGATTTACTTTTTGATAACAGAATTGGAATCTGTGTAGAATTCCGCACAAAACGATACCTCAGGAGCCCTATATTGCTTCAAAATTGTTCAATTTGACATATTATAATTTAAATTTACTTATATCTAAGAAACTCTAAATTCTACACCTAAACTAAATACATATTCGTAATCTACACGAAAAACTGTATTAGAATACATTTATTTAAACCCATATATCTTAATTCTAACGGAAAATTCTTTTTCATATTGGAAATTTATGTAGTTAACCCCATTTTTATAATTTTATGTTTATAAAGCTTGTACAATTAAAATTTCTACATGAAAACGAGGGAAACCTCCTATTAATTGCTTTTATAATTTAATTTATGCTTAAATTATCCTATAAAAACTATAAATTTGCAAAAATCTTAAAATTAAAACTTAACCTAACTTTATACAATTATACTCATAATTTGCGTTTATAACGTCCAAATTATTTAAAATGTTATTCTAAGATGTTGTTATAACTGTCCTTACCAACAACACTGTTCACTTTCATTGTATTGTCTAAAACATTGTCAACTCAACAATCCATATTGTTTAACACACATCTGCAGAATTTGTACACTAAGTCTGTGAGTGAAAACTAAACCCAATGCTTTTTATGATTAAACAAACTTGTGCAAATTCCACAAAGCCTGTTTCGTTAAATCAAAATCAATTTCTTTCACTCGTCTAATACTTTACTTAATAAAATGCAGTGTAAATATACTCTATTCTATCTCAATTTGCTCACTATAATGAATACAAGCTTATTTACTCTTGTCCCTGTCTTAATCTTATATCTAACCATCCCTCTCTCTCTCTCTCTCTCTCTCTCTCTCTCTCTATATATATATATATATATATATATATATATATATATATATATATATATATATATATATATAAGTCACTATCTTTACTTACTGTAGTATTTTGGATTCTAGAGGCCCTTTTGCGCAATGACATTTTTGGTTTTTCTACAACAGAAAGCATCACTTCAAATACGGTGTCTTCATTGGCAACCAGTTTTCGGCGTTTTTTCTTAAAATTATTTTCAATACTTCCGCTAATCTTGAATTTATTTAATATTTTTGTAACTGTTGAATACCCAATGTTTCTATGCGGATGTCTATTATTAAAAATATCTACTGCTTCTCCATGTGTTTTATAGTGGTCTCCCTCAATTAAAACAATTACTATTTTTTCTTCACAAGTTAGTAAAGCTGGCATTTCTAATGTACTTTATAAATACCAACGCGCTTTGACATTCAGGGTCAAATATTTTATGTCAGTGCATCCTAGATTACGTTAAATTGTATAAAGCCGAATAAAATACGGAATGTATGAAAAATTAGTCAATAGTCACAAAACCTGAATGTTCATGCTTAATAGTTGTAATTGCAATATTTGAAAATAGTTTTCAATTCTAAATAACTTTTCTTTATAACATAAGTCTGTATTGTCAAAAATAAAGGTACTTTACTCGTGAGCATAATTCATATTTTCTGATATACCTCGAATATGACTGGAACATTTTGATAACTGAAGGTCGCATTTTGGATTTTAGACCATGCAGAACTTTTTATGAAGAATAACTTTTTCATAAAACCAATAATAAAAAAGTTTTCTATGCGGTTCCAACTTAAGTAAACACATGGTATATATATATATATACATACATATATATATATATATATATATATATATATATATATATATATATATACAGTGCGTTCAATATAATCGGACTCACTCAATAACTCTTTTGTATTGCGTTTCACAAGAAAGTGTTTAAATAGTTTTTTATTCATTTACAAATACTCTATTAAGTGCTTGGTTTAGATAACCTTTTAAGCTTCCGGAAGCGCACATAATTTTATTTTTTTAAATCACACTGTATATATATATATATTTGCATTTTTGCATTGCTTATTTTTTTCTCAATACATACGTATAAAATTCTTATAGGGTTTTATAAAAAAAAATTAGAGAAAAATGCCATCGAAAGTTTTTCAATTTTATTATACGATTAGAAGAATCAAACAAAACCGTAGGCAGCGTACGTCAACAAAATCGCATCGCAATTGTTTTTTCGTTTATTGCAATTGACAATCAGATAAAAGTTTAATTTGATTTCAATCGAAATAATTGTTTAAAATGAATAACAGTGAAAAAGTTGACCTGTTGTTAATTTTCGGTGAATGTAAACGTAATTCTCGACGAGCGGTAGAATTATACGCGCAAAGATATCCCAATAGATACCATCCTTCCGAAAGTTATATACGAAAAATTTAACAATCGCTTAGAATCCGTGGAACATTACCAGGAGTAAATTATCAGAATTTAGAACAACAAAGAAATGTTTTGACCGAAGATATTGAAGTACAAATATTGGGTTATTCAAGACTAGCGGAAGTATTGAAAATAATTTTAAGAAAAAACGCCGAAAACTGGTTGCCAATGAAGACACCGTATTTGAAGTGATGCTTTCTGATGTAGAAAAACCAAAAATATCATTGCGCAAAAGGGCCTCTAGAATCTAAAATACTACAGTAAGTAAAGATACCGTGGCAAATATTTTAAAAAGAAATATTATCCATATAAACCGTAATTCGCACACACATTACAAGAAAGGGATTACGATAGACGATTTGTATTCTGGGCTCTGATCCAAGGAAAATCAGAAGACTCGTTTTTAACAAAACGTATGATTTTTTCCGACGGAACCGTCTCATCACAAAATTGGCGCTGGAGGTCTAACATTAATCCAAACTTTGTAATAAAAAGTCGTAACTAATATTTGTTTTAAACGAACGTGTGGTGTGGTACGTACAAAAATAAATTAATTGGACCCTTTTTTCGACATTGTTAAGAGTACTCTTTGAAAATGTATTTAATAGGACGCTGATTTACAGGTATTCAAAGATTTCTTGGCCTCCCAGGTCTCCTGATTTAACTCCCCTAGACTTTTTTTATGGCGTTACTTAAAACAGCAGGTTTATTAGTAAAGACCGTTGAAAATGTAAATCATTTGGGGGGATTATTTCTGAATGCCAAAAAATTACTCCAGATATGATACGGAAAGTATTACAGGAGTTTGGCAAAAGAACGATTCAATGTTTACAAAGAGAAGGAGCATATGTCGAGGCTTTAGTAGAATGAATGAAAATTTAATTATGTTTGTTTCTGCATTAATATGGCGTTTGTTTACTAAATATTCATTGTATGGATTTTCCTGTTTCTAAAATAAATAATTATTATGCATTCATTACATATTTAAATTGCAAGGTTGTTCATAAACATTAACACAAGGAAAGGTTATCATATTTTTACTAGATAAGAGATATAGATTCAGCATTGAAATTTATAACTACAAATAATTGAAAATGAGAAAACATTATTTTATAATAATTTTACAGTTTTCTAATGTTTCTAGTATTAGTTTTAACTGTACGTTTTCGATGTTTTACATTGAATATGAATTTTCTCATCCGAAACGTATCAAAAATATAAAGTGTGATAATCGTTGAATTCATCAAGGAGAGAATTTAAATATGGCAAAAATAATTTTTTCGTGTATTTAAAAAAATAAAGTTGATGATGGTTGCCAACAAACGTAACGTTGTATCAAAAATTGAATAACAGCATTAAGTAGAGCTAGAAAAGTGGCAATGAAAATGTGCTCTTCTTTTCTTGGTAGCTCTTCAAATAAGGCCAGAAAAAAATAAAAACAAAAAGCAGAAAATAAAATTTTTTCAAATATCTCAAAAACTTAAAGAGATATTCGAGTTCTACAAAGACCATAAATACATCCTCTCAAATACGTTACTTTTGTTCCATTTAACCGACCTTCCATCTCTTGCGGTTTCCGAGATCCCCATAGTGGGCATCCTTATCTTGGACACGGTGTGTGTGTATATATATATATATATATATATATATATATATATATATATATATATATATATATATATATATATATATATATATATATATACAGTGAGGACGTTTAGGTTGGAATAAATTCAATATCTCATAAAGCACAATTTTTTCAAAATCGCTCGGACCCGTCGATTTTATATTTTTCAGGGCATAATTTGCGAGAAAAAAATTTTATACAGGGTGTCTCAAAAAGATTTGCTAAACAAAATTTTTTTTCAAATTGCAACCAATTTTTTATTGCATTTTGGATTGTCCTTACAATTCTAAACATTTGTCATGTAGCATGTGCTATACCTAAGTCCAAGCGTTTTGCAATTATTCGGATTCAAAATTTAAAAATTGAAAAAGATCATAGAAAACGAAAATAAAATAATTTTATAACGTTTTATTATATCGAAAACAAAGATTCGTAAACTTAAAAATAATTTTATTTCAGCAAATGTTCGAAATGTCCTCCGTTAGTCAACTAACGCCCGAAATGGTTCGAAATGTGCAGCATGAATTTGTAGATCGATTAGGCTATTGTCAGTTGACGTCCTCACTGTATATATATATATATATATATATATATATATATATATATATATATATAAATTAAAATTTAAAAATGCATATAGCAAAAGAATTCCTGGAATAATTCTTTTTCTGTGTGTATTTTTAAATTTTAATTTACATACAATTTGTATATTCAGAACATTGTTCAAAAAATAATTTCTTCTATAGTTCTATATATATATTTTACGATGTAATTTATTTTAATAAAATTATTGTGACCTGACATCTGTGAAATTCATAAATTTCTTGCAATGTTTTAATTTATTTTTATTAATATAATTATAATTATCACCACGTTTGAGTCCCATGAAATATTTTGAGATGAATTGCATTAATAAAGTATAATGTATTTGATTACAACTCCAGCACGTTGTGCCATCATTAATTTATTATGATGATTAATGTTAAACTTGTTTAATAAAATTGCCTCGACTAGCATCCCAGGGGATAGAGTTCAGTATCAAAAAGAAAAACATTAAACATTTGCGTTAGGTTCTTTTACTAAAAATAAAATCAATTGTTATTTTAAAATAAATCTGAAATTGTATATTCTCAACTTCACCTTGTATCATCTGTAATTATATAACATGTTGCGCGCTGCGATTATCATTGATCTGAATTTGTGCAAATATTTCATCAGGGCTAAACAATAACGAATATATATTTCCGGTAAGTATCTTTTGCTTTTTTAAATAATATTGAATCACTATAAAATTAATGAATGATTGTACTATTTCCAGAATAGTATATAATTTACCTAAATCCTTTACACACATGCACATAGGTCATAAACAATAATAATATTCCACGTAACCTCAAATAAAAATATAAGATTCATACACTCACATTTGTTTGCATTCTTTCAGCTGCTCCAATTTTCAATATTGATGTTCCAATGTCCAAATCAGAAGTAATTCGAATTCCATAAATAATATTGATCCAACGGTGGAAGTACCACAGCATAAGCATATACAGGTATGCTGCATAAATATTTTCTTCAACACTTTTCAGAGGCACTTTGATTTTATTTATTATATTTTCAAATATAATAATATAATCTAAGGTTTATGTATCATAAAATACAATAATATTATCTGCATTCGATTTTTATTTAATTGAAACTTTTTAATTTTAATTCTATTAAAATGATAACACCATGTTAATTTCGTTATAATAATTTTATATTAATCGAAATAATTGATTTACATTATTTACTTTCAATTGTTTAACGATACCACATCACTCAGACAAATATTCACGTTAACATAACTTATGACAATTTTAGAATTTTAATCGTTTAATACTTGCATTATTGTATGTTATACGAAACACAATTCATTTTAAATTTTTAATTCATGTACACCCCGAGTGACATGTTCTCAGTTTGAGGAATTAACAGATAATGAGAAAAAAATATAACAACTTCCTATGCTTTTCTTGCTTAACAACCAATCAAATTATAGTATTTTGTCTATACAAACATAACAAAACTTGATTCTGATTGGCTAACCGTTTTCAGAAATTTGTAAATTACTAATTTTACATAACTTTCTTATATGAACAGATCAAAACAGATAGAAACATAATTATTTTTGAATTCTACACAAAATTTCCTTTCCATAGATACCACATTTGTCCTACTTCCTTTTAAAATTCTTAAACTATCTAAATTTCAACAAATATGCAATTTTTCATGTACAAACTTACTTATAACTAACTTATTCTACTTCCTACAAGAAAACTATAAACAGAAATGGATTATGTGGCACAAAATACATAAGAATACATCAGTATCTAACACACTTATGGTTTATTTTGAAAACTTCTATCTCAACATCTATGTTCGTAATCAACATAACTTGGTTTTACAATTTTTACACTTAAATTACATCCATAATGTTAATTTAAGTTGTAATACTTTCTATACACACTAATATGTAGGTTATTAATACATTATTTGTTTAATTTCGCATTATTCACTTATAAGTTATATGAATCTTATTAAATCTGTTCTATTTTCATACACTGTAGCATATAGTTTACTCCTCCTATGTTAATTGGTACAATTTTTTTTCTTTTTGTTTTAGAATAGAAGCATGTTATGTTACCAGACTAAAATCTACTTATTCATAGAATTAAGCACGTACTTTACACTTCCGAAGATGCTCGGAAACTATTAACACAAAATTATATTGTTCAACTATGATAATAATTTAATACTTGAAATTTGAATTAACTAACTAACAACATATCCCATAATCACATTTGTACTTAGATTTATATTACTTTGAACTTCTGCAACTTACGCTTTACATATATGCTTAATCAATTCCAACGCAATTGCTTGATGTTTAATATAACTTTTACTCTGAACCAATATCGAACTAACTATGATATTTAGCATTATAAATATCATCTCAACATATATATATATATATATATATATATATATATAATACTTATTACAAGTCAATATAATATTCAATAAAATAAAATAAATAATAAAGTATTGAGTAGTGTTGGTGGTGCGCTGCTCTAGACTCTTCGTTGTCTTCAGCGTGTGGATTTCGTGGTTGTTAGGTTGCGTGGTAGTGTCTTATGCCTGTTGACATTGTGTAGGTGGATTTTGTGGTCGTCCAAAGAAAAGGAAGCGTTGTGGTGGTGATATTGTTGTTGGCGATGTGTGGACACATCCTCACACGCACACGCACGCACACGTGCGCACACGCACACACATACACATAGACAGAGAGACCACACACACACACACATCCACGCACGCGCACACGCACACACGTAGACACACACACACGCGCACTCACGCACACACACACACACACACACACACATGTTAATTTTAATTATGGACCTTATTATAAGTTTTGTTGTGATCGAATAAGTTCAAAACTAAATATGTAATTAAAAATTATTGTTAATTTTATTAGATACATAAATAAAAAGTTTACCTCAAGTAGAATTTGAACCTACGACCTGTACTTTGCTAGAGTACCGCGCTACCAACTGCGCGATCGAAGTAAATTTTGTCTTTATGTATGTAGAACTGAGGTAAATTCTAAATATAATGAGATAACAATCAAATTACTTATATTAATGGAATGTGAGGCTGCAATATCGCAAGGATTCACACATACCAAAGCAACTTGACTTATTCGTTCATAACATATCTTATAATAAATTAATACTTTGTTGATATGCTGTCCATATTGAATACCCTGTATTCTACCCCTGTCTCTAAATCCTTAACGTTTTTAAGAGGTTTAAAACATGTTGATGAATTTAAAGCAGTTAAATCCATATCCGTAAGTATAACACATTAAAAATCTGCACAAGTAAATAGATGAAGTAAAATAAAATAAGGGCTAAAACCAAAAACGGTTACTTACCAGTATTGTTGATGATGGCAGAACCCATTGGAAACTCAACAGGGGAGTGTATAACTGTTACTCTTTCTTCCTTATTTATACTTATGTTGCGTTCACCTTTCTACGCCTTGTTTATAAATATAAAGTACTTAAGGGTTTTCGTAATCATTAATTTAAAATCTCGACGTCAACTTTCACATCACGCTGGCATAAATTCATTGTGCTTTAAAAGACTTTCACTAAAGATGCGAAAAGCTATGTTTAAAACAGCTGCTGCTGCATAGACGAATTACTGTTAAAGATAAAAAGCTTAAAATGGGATCTGAAAATTTATGGTGTTCAAAGAAGGTTGCAAAAGATGGATCTCAATAAACGCAACATCAGGCGGCTCAAGGGATTGACGTGACCAATCAATTATGTAATAGTACAAACTCTGTAAAACCTATAAATAAATAACAATAGAGACACACAGCCTCGAAATAAAATTAACTGACAAATTGTTGCATGTACGTCAAACAAGCAAGAAAACAACGAATTCTCATCTAATGGAATATCTTAATACTAATGGAAGATTCATGTACTTGTAACGGATCAAATTTGAAATGCTACTGTATTATTTGTACTGGGTTACACGGGTGTTCGTTTGAAATAAAAATATTTGAGCATTAGCCATCGCCAACTAAATTAATTAGAGATGCAATGTAAGCTAGAAATACATTGCATAAGATGTTAATTAAATCACTACTTTCGATTAATTGTCTATTAAACTATTCATTTAACCCGTCAGCAGAGGAAACTCATTATGTATTTCCAGTTCAAAATAACAATTACTGCTAAGGTAATTGCTGTATTTTGGCGAAAAAAGCTTTAAGTTACAAACCTAAGATGTTGATTTCAAGTGTTGATTTTGTGTGTCATACAAAGGTGCTAAGATCAAATTGTCCGCAGACGTTTGACGTTTCAATAAGGAATTTATGTGACGCGGTTGTACATTTGCTGTGTTTTTATTGAAGTAAGATTCAAGTTGTCCCCCAAGCATTTATCCATTTTCAATAAGGACTTTGTGTGTTCAAATTTGTTTATAAATCCCTTTTGACAGAGTTGAGTTTCAAATCAATATCTCAAACGTTTTAATAACTACTTCGCTGACCTGATATTAGTTAAAATAAAAATGAAGTGTATTATCCTGCATTTTGAGCAAGCTGTACGAGTTGAGAACCAGCATAGACGGAAATGGAGTTCAGGACAACCTCAAACTGTCTAATCTGTAGCTTTGCCCGGTTTCGATGAGCATCTTGTATTAAGAACTGTAGCAGCATCTAGGATCTACTTTGGCTGTTGCTCGCTATAGCTGGTATCTTGGAGTGACATTTTGGCCAGGCGTATCTATCTTGAACAAGATTTACGGATTAAGAACCAACATTTTCGTAAATAGGGTTTAGGGCGATCTCAAACTGTCTAATTTGATGCTAGAAACGGGTCCTCAGAACAGTGTGCAGTTTAAAACTGTAACTATTCCCGGTTTCCATCAGCATCTTGTATTAAGAGCTGCAGCAGTATCTAGGGTCCACTTTGGCTGATGCTGGGTATAAACGGTACCTTGTGAAGACATTTTGGTCAGACGTGTCCTTTTGCCGTGTGGTTGACACCTTGAAAATAAACCTATACTGAACGCTTTGCAAACAATCGCGTGTTGATTTTGGCTTTCAGTCATCTTGCTTGCTTGCGCCATTTGATTTCTGAGTGCTTCTCTAGCTTTCTGCCAACTTATTTTTGGCATATTATTTCCGTGTACCTTTTTGGCTTTCAACTGTCTCGCAACGAAACTTTTTACTTCAAATCAACATCTTACACTTTCATCATCATGTTTCAGGTCAGCATACTGATAAATCGAATAAGGTGATCGGGTTGAAACGAATTCTGAAGACATGGAATTTGGGAATAAAAAACAGTTACTAGTTGCCAAATCCGAGTCGTGGAGTAGAATTCAATTTCACGATAGCTAGCCTCAGTCAACCTAATTTTCGCTATGTGATCCAAAAGGCTACCCGTCCAGCAACAATGCACCTCTGGCCTGTTTCACCTGGCGTCGATACTACCATTTCATTGTAACACTGTTTCATCCATACTTATCACTTAATCTGCATATAGCTGAAATTGAGTCAAGTCCGTTTTGCTTACGTTTTGCATTGACCATCTGTAACACCCAATACGAGGAACACTTTTCATCCACAGAATATTAACGAGAATCATTTGTCCATTTGTTTCGGTGGTTCTAGAGTTGCCAGCGATCTGCTTCAATGTTAGACTGCGATCAGAAAGGATAGTTTTCCTAATTTTAACAATAATTCCGGGATATGAAAATGTAAACGTTCACCATTATTACACATACTTAAGATACTTAGCTTTTTTGGGTTTTCAATGGTGTGTTTTTTATTAATGTTTTATACAAATCTAAACGTTTCGATAACACTTACAGTTATAGTCCTCAGTAGTAATAAAATCTTTCAGAGCTGTTTAAGATGTTGAAACAACTTTATAAAACTCGAAAAAGTGAAAACGCAAACATAAGCTTGCTATTTACATAATAGTTTGATAAACGTATAAAGCCAACTATGGAATACAGTTTTACTTAAAAACACTAGATCCTTAATAAATGAAATATTGTTAACTACCTTAAAAATGACAAATCAGAACACCCTCTAACGGTCAAAGGCTAATAGGTCGTAACCAAAGAATAGCTTTAACAAAATTTAGTTAAATTATGACGAAGTGTAAGTTGTGAAAAACTTAGTTTGAAATTGATAAAAGCATTCACAAATAGAAACTTGACATCAATTAAAAATCTAGCCAAATCTAACAATAAAATAGTTTTGTTAATAATTGTAAATGTTGTTTTACAGTGAAAACACAATGCAGTACGTTTAATATGATTTCCAATTTTAATTTCTACTACATAATTTAAATTATTATAATGCGTTGGTAGCTTAACATATAATTGGTAAAGAGTTTATTTCAAGGTCTAGGAAAAAACAGCAAAAAAGGTAGACATACAAAAAGCTGAGATTAAAATTCGGACGTGTCGTTGTTCCTTGTTTCAATCATAAGATGCCAAAACGGAGATTTTATTCTTGTCTTTTGAAATTATCAAGCTGTTTGTATATCTCAACAGCTTTTACGTTGTAAACAAACATAAGATTGTCTTGACGATATTTTCATATTATCAAACTGAATGTCATGATTAAAATTACTTAAAGCATGCTTCGCTACCACAGATTTCTCGGGTGCACCTAATCCACAAAATCCTATATGTTCTTTACGTCTTCTATCAAAGTTACGTTTTGTGATTCCATTATACTTTTCCACACACATTTATATCTACTGGATAACGAACGGCATGTGACATATTTACCACCCACACACTCCTATATAGCTCTGTAATAAACCCCTTTCTATGACAAACCCAAACATAATTATTGTCATAAGAATTCATTTTATTAGATTAAATGATCAAAATAAATAAAGTATAAATTAAAAAACGAATAAATAATAATTGTATGAGGACAATACCGGGAACGCTACATTTCTGCAGACCGCATGCTACAATTTAATTAGTAAAAAAACAATACGAATGCCTTTGATCAACCTGGCGGTCAAGGTCGCAACAGATAGGCCCGTTTCTGAAGACAGTGTAAGTAATGAATAGCGAATTGATACGTGGAATGTTAGAGATATGCAGGGTAAAGAATTTGAAACCGTGAATCTAATGAATGTATTGATATTCTTGTGTATCGGAGACAAGGCGCAAAGTAAAGGATGCTGTGAAGATAGAGAATGTGCACTATTGTCAGAAGCTAAGACTGAAATGCATTGCGCTAAAGGAGTTAGAGTAATCAAGAGTGAAAGTGCGAAAATATGTGTTAAACAGTACCAATTGGTATCCCCCAGGTTAATGTATGGAAAATGAAAATGGAATTTCGTATGTTATGCACGAGTGAATGGAGAAACAGACCCAGAATGTGGGAAATTCTGGATTGATGTAGAGAAGGTGTTGAACGTATGTAGGCCAAACGAAAGAGTGGATGTATAGGAAAATATACTGAACAATTGCTAGGAAATTTCAGAGAACCAAAGAGCCAATGAGAATGGTGAAAACGCCTGGTGAACATCTGTGTGGGGAGAAACCTGTCTGTATCTAGTACACAGTTTAGGCATAGAAATGTGTATATGTATACACGACAAAGAGGTGAATATAAAAGTATGATTGACTTGATAATGTATGATGAATAACTTAGAAACCTGGTGAGACATACAAAAGTAATGTGCGGATTGGAGTGTAGGTCGGATCACTTTGTGGTTGTATCGAGAGTGTGTTTAGAGCAAAAATGGCTCTGGGCCAGGCAAGCAAACCTAATCTAGAATCAGACTAGATAAACAGGTGCGAGAATGAAATATGCAGTGTGGAACGGTGAAATAAAAGACAATGACGTTGAAAGCGCATGGATAAGCTTGAAAGATTGTGTTGTCAATTGCGCCGTGCAGATATGTAGAAGAGCGACATAGATAGACAGAAAAAATG
Organism: Vesta saturnalis; assembly: GCA_036346205.1. NCBI lineage: Eukaryota > Metazoa > Arthropoda > Insecta > Coleoptera > Lampyridae > Vesta > Vesta saturnalis. Next base: position 381,585 of record JARFJB010000215.1, read on the forward strand.
TGCTTGTTGGAATGAATCAGTAAAAAAGGCAGTATGTAATAAAAAACGACGCGTACATGGCAATGATTTCTGCAACAAATGAGATTGAGAAAAAGCGATTGTATGAGGTGTACAGATAAAGAAATAAAGAAGCGAAGGAGGCAGTCAGAACATGTAAAGGGGAAGTGATGGCGTGGAAGGGGAGAAAATGCTGAATGATTCTAGGGAAACGGAGGGTATTGGGTTAAATGAGATAGAGGAAAGGGTACGAAAGTAGAAAAACAGTAAAGGAGTAGACGTGCATGAAATCACAGGTGAAATGCTAAGGTATGGAGGTGCAGCTTATACGAAGATTGTGTAAATTATTCAATATATGCCTTAAGTGAAGAAAAGTTCCGAGAGATCGAAAGAGCGCAGTAATTGTACCACTGTATAAGTGCAAGGGGAACCAGAGTGATTGCAAAAACGACAGAGGATTAAGTCTGATCAGCGTACCTGGTAAAGTATTTGAAGTAGTACTAATTGAGAGTACGTGAAGCTATCCAAACTAAGATTTGAGATGTGCATGGTGGGTTCATACGGGAGAGGATGTGTGAATTAGATTGTTGCTCTCCATCAGGTGATAGAAGAATGTTTAGGTGTAAAAAACGAGCTGTAATTTACGTTTGTAGATCTGGAGGAAGCATATAACCGAGTGAATAGGGAGAAGCTGTGAGAAATATTAAATAAATATGGCGTAAGTATAGGCCCAATGAACGGAATAACGGCAGTATATAACGGTAACCGGGCATGTGTAGGGTAAGAGGAAGTGCGACTGAATACTTTAATATTGAGCAAGCAGTGTGACAAGGCTGTGTGATGTCACCGTGGTTGTTTAATGTATACATAGGTAGAGTACTGATAGATAGAGTACGAGAAACTGCACAAACTAGGATTTGGGATGTGCAGGTTGGCTTCATGCCAGGGAGACGGTGTGTTGATCACATGGTTGCTATCTAGCAGGTGATCGAAAAGTGTTTAAGTGTAAATAGGAAGCTATACTGTGCGTTTGTAGATCTGGAGAAAACATATGACAGAGTGAATAGGGAGAAGCTGTGGGAAATATTAAATGAATATAGGGTAAGTAAAGGTCTAATACACGGAATAAGGGCAGTAGATAACGGTAGCCGGGCAGGTGTTACGTTCAGAGGAGGTATGAGTGAATGCGTTAATATTGATCATGCAGTGCGGTAAGGCTGTGTGATGTCACCGTGGTTGTTCAATGTATACATGTATAAATGCGCTAGACAATCATGTGATACAAACGGTGTAATGGTTGGTGACGCAAACGAGTTTTTGTGTATGCAGATAACACAGTCTTATTAAGCGAGAATGCGGATGAGGTACCAACTGCCCTGAGGAAGTTTATATTGTTGTGAGAAGGACCTAAAGGTAAACGTAAACAAAACATAGGTGGTGTTCAATCTGGAAGGTGTATGATGAAATTGTGGAACAAGGGGACGAGTTGGTATACCTAGTAGAATGTTCACTGCAGATGGTACAATGGCTGGCCAGATTGAACGACGGATCAATGCTGTAAGGAAAATGATTGGAAGTATACAGACGATAATGAAAAACGAAAGCATGAGCATAGCTGTAAAACGAGCAATCTATAATGGCGTATTTGTCCCGCCAGTACTGTATGGAAGCGAGTATGTCGAAAGAAGTCTGAATGTAAAATAAATGCTGTGGGCATGACTTCCTGAGAAGCTCTTGTGGTAGAACGAGAAGGGATAAGGTGAAGAATGGGTGTATAATGAAGAAGTGTGGCGAAAAAACGACGATGATAGATTGCTATAAAGGTAGTACACTACATTGGTTTGGTCACATCGAAAGAATGAATAACGCAAGGTTAACAAAGCAGATTTATGTAGGTGAAGTTAGAGATAATGCCGGGCCTGGTAGACCACGTAAAACGTGACAGAATTCACTAGAACGTATGATAAACAATGTTGGAAATAATTATTCAGATAGTCCTTGATAGGACCTGTGTTATGAACCGGTGCGCCATCATGTAGCAGCCACATGCGTTGCCGAATGTCGAGGGGCACTTCTTCAAGAAGAACTGGTAAATGATTTCGAAGAAACTGTAAATAAACAGTACCATTCACCGTTTCTTCAAAAAAGTGTGGCCCTATTATACGATTTCAAAAAACTCTACCCCAAACATTCAAGTACCATCTTGTTTGGCTGTGTGTTCGTATCAAATGTGGGTTAGATGTCTGGTAATAGTGAAAGTTGTGTCGGTTAACTCCTCCATTTTTCGAAAATGTTACCTCATCCCCAAACAAAACAAAATCAAAGAAAAATGGTTCTTCGTCGATTTTCGATTTTGCCCATTGACAAAATTCTACTCTGCTTTGGAAATCGTTTACAATTAGTTCCTGATGTAGTTGGACATGGAAAGGATGCATTTTATGTAATAACAGGATTCGTTGAACCGTAACATGGCTAATGCCTTTTTGAGATGAAATCTTTCGTATACTGGTATGCGGGTCTTCTGTAACGCTCAGCAACACTTTGAGTCGGTTGCCTTCCGTTATTGCATGTTTTCCTGCTTCTTTCTTGTGATAGTTAACTGATCTGTTACGGTCAAAACGATCCAACAATTTTCTCAAAGTAACTTTACTCGGTTGTCTCCGGTCTGGAAATCTTTCGCGATATACTCTTGACGCCAATAAACAGTTTTTGGTGCATTCACCAAGTATCCTAATCATGTCAGTCATTTCACGACGGGAAAATTGTTCACCATTCATCTCCTAGCTATTTTTCACTTCAACTGTATTGAAACAGAAAAATAAATTGAACGAATAACTAAGCGAAACACTACAGTTAAACCTGTCGAAATGACAAAAACTTCGTGATAATTACTTTCAAACAGCGAATTGCAATGAATATCTGGAAACATCTCGATAACTACTCACATTAGGTAAAGGAAACCTCTGACAAAAATTAAAGAGGAGTACCAGAGGACTTTGATAGTGATAAAAAATATGGGGGTGTTCCATTTGAGTTAAGTAAGAAAATGACACATCCGAGTTTTGAGCCATTCTGTATACAAACCCCAAGTAGCTAAATGAATAATGGTGGGTAACGATACTAGACAATATTCTGAAAGACAACTGGTCAACAGACAATTCATTGCTACAGAGTGTATTGTTCTATGAGAACAATTTCAACACAAAACAATCCACATCTTTCCAAATACCCTGTATAATGTATTCAACCCCGATATTAAGAAAATCGAAAAAATGTGGGCTTTCTGAATTTGTAATAACATACATTCCCATTTAAAAAAACATAAGTTAGATTCATATCTGAAATTTGGAACATCCTGTATAGTTCAAAATAATTTCAAATAATGCACTGTTACTTCCTCTACCCTTTTTGTTTAAGAACGTTTATGATATCTATGAAACCAAAGGATATCGAACTTTGCATCTTGGTTGATACACCTGTATATCATATATATATATATATATATATATATATATATATATATATATATATATATATATATATATATAAATATTTTTTTGAAAAATCTTATTATATATGTAAATCTAAATAATATATATATATATATATATATATATATATATATATATATATATATATATATATATATATATATATTGTCCCATAGTTAATCTACATAGAACCATGGTAGAATTTTGACATAACATTATGACGATTTGAAATAGATTAATAAAATGTTGATAATTAAGAAATTACAGGGTGTTAAAGTTGGAAATTATTAAATTGTTAATGTCTCTAACTTTTTTAATACCCTGTATTTTTGTACTAAATTTAGTGGAAGGTTTTACTGACCTAAGGCGCACCCAACCCTAGAACGATATATTAAATTGCTTTTGCCAGTGGCGTACAACATAAATGGTAAGCTCCTTCACCCCTGCTAAATATTACGCCACTGTGCAAATATCAACTTCAACTGTAAATCCATATTTTCCAATGTGTTGTACGTACAATATCTACTCTTGTTAAAAACCCATAAAGTGGATAATTATCGAAATATTAACCATTAAAGGGGTAAAAACACTGCAATTTTAACTTTTTTGCCTATCCATAATACATTTCGTAGTAGGTCAGGATTGCTCGGTTTACAATTCATTATTTTGACATTAAAATTGTGCACTCTTGTTAGGAATCCAGAATAATAAAATAAAATAAAAAATAAAACATGGTTTTGGTTTTTACTACCAAATGTACTGTGGAGAAGCAGAAAAATAAGTTATAATTACTGTATTTTACCTCTTTAATGGTTAACGTCTCTATAATAAAATTGCATATTTTACGTGTAAGACATTGTAAAATATGAATTAATAGTTGAAATTGGTTTTCGCATAGTGGCATAATATTTCGGATGGCTGAAGGGGTTTAACATTCATGTACGCCACTGGCAAAAACGATTTCACATATTGTTTTATTGTTGCGTGAGTATTGGGTCAGGAAAACTTTCCACTAAATTTAGTACAAAAACACAGAGTATTAAAAAAGTTAGAGCCATTAACGATTTAATAATTTTAACATTAACACCTGTAACTAATTATAACATTTATATCATATTTGCAAATCGTCAATTTAGGTCAGCATTCTACCATATCTATGCATAATTATAAGATATTATATATATATATATATATATATATAATTAATTTCATATTTCGGAAAATATGAAAAAGTAGCTCACACATTACAAAAGAACAAGAAGTGCAAAGTGGCTTTCAAAACTAATACTAATATTCTTAAATGTTTATTTAATGTCAAAGATTCAACTAACGATACTCTGAAGAACTGTACATTCTGTACATTCTGTAATTCTGTTTATATTAAACAAATACTTAGGAACGTTTATATCAGATACAAATAACACATAAGATGTTACACAGACAAATCAAATTATTCCAAACATTTAATAGTAATGATCATCTTACAACTTCACAAAAGAACGTTATATTTTTACTTTTTTGTAATAAAAAAGCCAAAGTTTTGAAAGCATTCGAAATTTATAAACACTAACAGAATGTGTCTTTAATGACCGAACATGTTGATCCTATAGACCGCCCTTTAACAGATATTTTAAATATAGAATTATAATTTACATCAAGTTTGCTGTTTTACCTTAAATGATGTGTTCCCTCAACTACTTGTTTGTTATTTTATTTATACATTTTCTCTCGATAATGATATATGTTGTATGGAAACGCGTAGAAAAATAAAAAATTATATAAAAGAAATTGAGAAGTTATATAGTGCCATTAATCATACCTAAACTGAGACATTATATCTTGTCTTGGTGGATACTTGACAGCTCTACACTTACTACATACTTCTTATGTAAATATAATGAAAGACTAATGTTGTATACCGGTATTTGTATTGGTAAACCCTTTGACTTCCAAGAATTGTTAATCCTTTTACGGCGAAAGCTAAATGTTTGTTATAAATGTCAAATGTCGGTAGCTCTCCAGTGCGAGAGTAGCCGCCGACATTTTGATACGCCAGTGGTAGTGATACTGCACATTAGTCGAGGAGACATTGGTGGTCAAACGCTGAACTTTTGTAGGCGCATGTGTGACCAATTTGTTGGCGTTTCCAGATGTACTGTTGCGCGGGTAATACTTATATGTTGTGTAATTTAAATACACCCAAAAACTCTGTCGTAATTAGCAGTTTCATTTAAAACCTTTCGATCGTGGTTTCTGGTGTTGTAGAACGGGCGTAGCTTCGGTTAATGATGAAGCATACTGTAAATATGTGAATTAGAACTACTTGCTTAAGGAAATCTAGTAACTTGATGAAGAGTAAAAAATAAATGAGATAGATTGCAAGTCTATTTAAGTTCTGTCATTGAATATATATATATATATATATATATATATATATATATATATATATATATATTGCACTGAATTTTAACCCCACCAATAATATAAACGTACTTTAAATTTATAATTATATTTAAATATTATATAAATTATTTAGTTATCTTGTTAAAATTAAATTTATTTATTTACTATCGGCTAAAACTCTTAAAATTGAAAATATACTTGTCGGTAGAATTATGAGACTCATCAAAAGGGGATAGGGAATCAAAAATTTAGAAGAAACTCTACTTTTAATATTGTAAAATAAATGATTATGAATTTGAATTATATTGATTGTTTGAATACAATAATCATAGTTAATATGATTGAACCACATTGAGTTAATGTCCTATTATTTTTATTTTTATCTAAATTGATTAAGTAAATTGATTTGATTGATTTTTAATTCGCATTAATACCTATGTTATACCCTGTACATAACAAAATTCTTTTAAAAATATACGTGGGCATGCGCTGTGAATACGCCAACATATGATTTGACTACAACTAAAATGAAATTCGACATACAAGTAAGTATAACTACGTTTGAATAAACAACAATTAATATAAACCATTTAAATTTTTAGGACAAATAACATTCTCTTTGGACATGCATACCTGTTGTTGCACATGATGATTATTACAAAAGATAGAAATTATGAACATAACAATAAAGTATCAATGTCAACAATAAAGTACTCACATACAATGTCCTCCTTTTGTGGGTTACTGCTATTAAAGTTGATTGACGACAACAGCTCCTGCGAACTGCAACTCTGCTCCACGAAAATCCAAATTTTCTTTTAAATGAACGGCTTATTCACTTAGGTAAGTTTCACTATTGTTATTAGTATTTCGACGAATCTTTCTTTTTAGGGAGATCACTTCTTTTTAAATTAATTTCAAAACAAGTTTTGAAAAGTATGGATCGTTGAAGGTTGTTGTAAATTAAACACACTTTTGATAAACAATGTGTATAATGATAAAAGCACGAAGACAACACAATTAAATATCCACCAACATTCACAATATAAATTTAAAACGAAAAAGTCGAAACTGCGGAAATATTTTATAACTTATTGAAAACTTCCGATTTGAAATTTTAAAAGGTAAACTAACCTTAATTTAATTATTTCCGACAAAGACTATCAACTGTTTCGTTAACACTTCCGATACTAAATCGCACTTTGTTAAGTTACCGAAGTGACATTAATTTGTTTTAAAATTATTTTCAAAAAATTTGGCAACAGCTTACTTTGGCAAGTTGTTGCTAAGATGAAAATCAAGAGAGTTTGTAAATCTAAAGCACTTGTATTTATATGATTTTGGTCGACAACCAAATCATCGAATTTTTCTATAGTTACGAAGAATATTTCCTGAATTCTGATTGGCTACTATTATTTTCACATTACGATATTTCTTTAAAGCCCTATAACTTTCGCCCGTTTAACATTTCTTAAATCTAAAACATTTCCATAATCTACATAATTTTATCTATAATTTGAAACCAAACACGGATAATTCCTACATTAATAATACGTTAATTTTTACATTATTTATTGAATTTACACTAATTCTATGAATTTTACAGGCCTGGAAAATACGTCTACATGAATAGGGATACTATACACCCAAATATCCATCTTAAACATACTACGCCAATTTGAGAGGAAAATTATTTAAATTCTACCAATATTCTTAAAACTAAAATTAACAAAATGGACATAAATATAAGGAATTATAACTTGAAATTGAGGCTACCTTACTATTTTTGCCACTACTAATTTATTTTATATAAATTGTCTCAATTTAAAATGCTTTTTACAAAAATTCTTAAGCGAGGATATAACATAATCTCATTTTGTTTATATAATTTTAATGTTAAATTTCACACTTTTAAACACAATAACCGTTAATGTAAGTGTTTAAACTTAATGTTCAAGTCACACATTAATTTATTTTTTCACTTTCGTAAGTTCATAAGTTCTTCTACGACTAGTGTCGGAATGTTGTCAATCACTAGTTTAAGGTCATAAATTGTTGATTACACACAATAATCCCAGAGCTGCTGCATGATTTATGTTTTATAGTCACTCACTAACGTGCTTGTTCTGTTTTTTCATAATTTTTGCACTAATATGAGTTTAACGCACTAATAGGAATGTTTTCACTAATCTTGGCTGCGCACATGTGAATTGCGATATTGATACCAGCCTAAATCTAGTTTTAACATTATTTCTGTCAACCACAACCTGTATCACATGTCGTTAGGGAATATTGTTTTAAATAAACTTACAAAACTAAATGAAAACTTGAATTAACTCATAAACGATAACAAACATATCCTATGCTTTTATGTACTGTGCTGTCGATTACTTATACTAACATTATTAAAATTATATTAAGAAATATTTAACTTTTTCAAACATCTCAATGTTTATTAATCATCTTATCTAGAATTATTTAATGAATGTACTATTTCGTACTAACTAAAGTAGAACTTCACTATGCAAATTACATAGCTACTTGCACGTAATTTGAATCATCTCAACATATATATATATATATATATATATATATATATATATATATATATATATATATATATATATATATATATATATATATATATATATATATATATATATATATATATATAAATGATTGCGTCTAATCATATTCATCAGATTTGCTAACAATACGTATATTTCATTTATATAAAGAACAAGATCAAAACATTTATTAATGCAGATCCCTTAATTCGCATGATGACATTCCTCCATAATTTGAACAACTTGTAAGTATTAACAAATTTTCACTTTGTTTGAAGATATCTGGATTTTTTTACAAATTGAAATATAATCGATTGGGTTTGTTTGTCATTAATAGATCGTAGTTCAAAATTACGTTTTCTTCGCACACGTTGAGATGTATGTTTTAGTAAAAGCGACTTATAGGGTAATATAGTGGTTATTCCTATTATTTCTGATTATCGTTAATAGTGGTTGCATGAGATTAAATATAGTTTGCAAATTTAAGTCATTGGCGACAGATTGTCGGTATTCGGGTTGATAAAATTTATTTTAAAAGACAAAGAGGTTGATAGTTATGTATGTTTTTACCACGCTCACAATGTTGAAGTAATAGGTTTGTATGTTGGTTATTTGACGTGAAATTCAATGTGAGATTGTTGTTAGGCGGATTGAACTATTTACGTATTACTGGGGGTTAATTGAAGTCTACCGTAGGCAATCTTTCTCGCTTACCCTTTTTTGGGGATTTTTGAAGATTTGTTCACCCCGGGTCATACCATTTGTAAATAAAGTAATATTTGTGTATATACGATAAACCAGGTGGAAAGGTGATCGAAGCATATGGGTTTTGATTTGAAGATTACTCGTTACTGAAGCTCGTGTAAATTTAATTAAAGAATTGAGGAAATTAACAAGATTGGTTTTCATCAATCAGATTCCGAAAGGGTCAATTGCCGTTACCGTTGTGAGAAAGAAGGTAACTGTGTTTCTATGTTTATATTTTTGGTTTGTGGTTTTAATTAAGTGTTTATTTGTATCTATTTAAGCGGATGAATATGCTTCTTGGTTATCATTTTGTTCAGTAATCCTTCAGAAGTTTATTACGTTTTATAAAGTACCTATTTATCATATTGTGTATTGTTTGTTTTATACTGATTACGCTATATAAAATTACGTACTATAAAGTTACATTTTAAACGTTCGACATCAGTAATATTCATAAGGATGTTATTTATAATTAAGATATGTACAATATAAGGTTGTGGGAATTGAACTTGAAAGCGAAATTCCAGAAGCAGTATATTTTACACGAAATTGTTTTATGTTTTAGCACGCTGATTGTTCTATTTCGTTATTATTTTTTTATGTTAATATGTGAATTGTGTTTATGAATTTTAAGTGTAAATATTATTGTAATCTCATCCCTTTCTCACAACGTTATAGTATTTATGTTTGATCAAAATTTAAGATTAGATATTTGTTTACATTCAAGTTACCAAGTAGTTTATTTATTTCATGAGAACTTTGGATTCTTGCAATTTTAAAAGTGACGATGTTCGAGTACTTTTCAATATTTTAGTACAAGCTTTAACGTAATAATTTGAGAAATTTTGAATTTTGTTGACATAGGTTCATTTTAAAGGATGTTTTGAAACTTAACATCACGTAAATTAATGATAAATAATCAAGTAAACAAAAGTGAGTAGGAAGTAATAATTTATAAATAGAACAAAAATGCATAACAAATATTAAAGTTTTCGCATACCTGAATATAAATATATTAGTTAAAAAAATAAAAACACTTATCAAATCACTCAACACAAACAGTAACATGGATACCCTCACATTGAGGGATTCTCTCACACTGAAGGAGCTCCAACATTTTAAAAAATAGTGTAGAAACAAATACCGTTTTTACAAACCTTTGATAGATGCTGCGGAATCTACCACCTAAATATTATGCGCAACTTGGAGGTGCTTCTTTAAACTGTTTAAAGTATAGGTTTTTGAACAATCTTCACATACCACTACCATTATTAGTAATTCAATCACACAAGCACACAAAATCAGAATTAGATATTATATACAAACAATATGAAAATAATTATAACCTAACGAAAATTCGTATATTCAAAACAGACAAGACTCAAATGGCAACAACGCACATACGCACATTGACGATCATTGTCTGACATTTAACGCCTCCTTGTTAATCAAGAGGCGGTAAACAGAGGAACATAGGAAGACATAGGATGTGGCTCCGATGACAAATTGCACATGCCTTATCTACATAAATAGGTATTTTTATAAATGGTTTAAATATCGCTTTCAATGTCAAACTGCTAGAGCGCTGGTGGGGTAGTGGTAGGAGTCGTCTTACACGCTGTGCGGGTTTGAATCCCAGCCCCTGCAATTTTTTTTAGTTTACTATAGTTTTGTTTATCTAATCTAATTATATTAGGTTACAGTAGTTTTGTTTATTTTATCTAAAATAGATACTCGCTAACGTATCGGCACATCCTATTTCTACCTATGTTCCTTTGTTTACCGTCTCCTCAAATTAATGAAAATGTAAGGTTATAATAGACACAATTCATAAAGTTAGGATATATATTGTACTGTCTAAATAAATTGCATTGGCAAATTAATTGTAATGGCTAAATAATTGTAAAAATTTATTATTATATACAAATTTACTAAATGGGGATAATGTTCTTATTGTAATAATAAACTTTATAAAAAAAATATATTATGCGCCGTACTAGCTCAAAATCTCTTTTGGAGATAGGGTTCAATTGTATTAAACATTGATTGTTGGCAATATAAATTAAATCTGGGAATATTCATGTAAATGATCAAATTGTATTTTATAATAAACAGTTACAATGTGAAACCAACTTTGTTGAGATCTGCACAAAATATGCATGCGTTGCGTACTTAATACTGAAATAAATGTAGCCTATCAAAAATTTCTGCAATTGATCTAAATTATTGAGCACAATTTTAATTTAATTTATTTTATTTTATAAATTTATTAATTTTAATATAACGCTGAATCATTTACTTTTCAGATATTGACACGTGAATTCGTACAAACATTTATACATTATAAAAAAAATAAATACAGGACATCAAAAAAAAAAAATCAATGCAATAGGGTTATGATAGCGAAATACACCCACATGTGTTGTTGCAAATTCCAAATAATGTTCATGTCGGGTTGCTCCACATTAAACACTGGACGTTGACTTCCTTCCATAAATCGGTGATACTGCCTTGCTGTCCCAAATATGCTGCTTAACATACCATAATTTCATCCAATCAAGTAACTGTTGACTGTTCTTCATGTGGTAAATACGATGTATTTACGATGCTCAAATACTTATAGACAAGCACTTTATTTTATTTGTGTTTTTAAAATTTTGTATTATTTATTTACTAATTTCGCGGATTTAATTTTGTATTTTAATTTCATATAGATTTTTGTATTCACTTGCACCTTTATTTTAGATTCCGTTATGAAGTGAAAATTTATTTTATGATCTTAATCACTATCAACAAAATAAACATCGAATCCAAAATAATTGAATAATTTATTAACATACAAAAAAATTGCACATCACCCGATGTTTACACACGATCTTGAAAAACGAAACAATTACAATTTTATCGAACAATTGTGATCGGTAACCTTATTTTTAACTTTAGTTATAGGTTAAAACAATTGTTTCTGATATCTCAACTCTACGTCGATCGCGTTTCAAATACGATAATGTTTACGAGAACTGTTACTTACATGTTAACACAAATAACACTAACACTATGACTTGTTAGTCACAAAAATTTCAAAAAGCAAGAGAGTGAGAAATCAGGAGCAATTCCTTTTATACATTTCTCCTAGATACCAAATTCTCAATTTTTTTCTACATTACACACAAAAGATTCTAGCTTCTGATTGGTCTAAACACAATTGTAAACTTAACTAAAACATAAATTATGCTATATCTTCTTTAATACAATTCGGATTTGATTTTTAATTACAGATTTGAAATCAGGGCAAAATTCCGCATAAAAAGACATCTCACAAGCTCTATTTTGCTTCGATAATTTTCGTTCTGACAACTTATAATCTAAATTTACTAATATCAAAAAATCTTACATCCTACAACTAAACTAATTACATATTCAAATTCCACATTAAAAACTGTATCAGAATACATATATTTCAACCCATTTCATTTAAATTTTACAAAATTGCCACCTTCACATCTAAAATTTAGGTAGTTAACCTAACTTTTCTAATTTTATGTTTATATTACATATTTATAGTTAAATTCCTTGTTGTAATGAGGGAAACCTACTATTAAATGATTTTATAATTTATTTTAAACTAATCTTACGCTATAAAAACTATAATTTTGTGAGATTCTTACAAATAATACTTTACCTAACTTAATATAAATTTACTTTTAATTTGTGTAACAACTGTTTATAACGCTTGAAATGTTCATAAAATGTGTTCTTATATCTGTCTCTTACACCAATACTGTTCACTTGTACTCCATAGTTCTTAATTTTGTCATTTCACATTTTCACATTGTTTAACTATTTTGTCAATGTTTGTATAAAATTTGCAATTTTATATTAAACATCACACTGCACAATTGTTGTTCATGTACTTAATTATATTTTTAAATCACTATCACTTCTTATGCATGTTTTATATACTTTGTCTTTGAATTACAAATATACTATGTTCGTACCATACCCTTTCTTTCATATTTCAAATAGTTTATGCATTGTACCTAATACTATACATTCTACATATTATAATTATCATACTCCATGTGATCAATATCTGATATGTGTTCAAAATATTAAAATTCATTGAATAAAATGCGAAAGTACATAAATATTGTTACACGAGACTAATCGTATCCATTAATATTAATCATGTTGACCTTTCTCACATGCTACTGGTATAGCTCAATGCTTTTATGAAAATAACAACCTTGTGCAAACCCCACAAAGCCTGTTTTGTCACATCAAAACCATAATTTTGCACTCGTAACTATTTTCTCATTGAAAACGAACTGTATACTTCCACAAATTTATCTAACTTGCCTACTATAGAAATTTCAAACTCAATAAACACTAGCCTCTTTATTATGCCTACTTTAATCATCTCAATATATATATATATATATATATATATATATATATATATATTACGATGTTTATTTTTATATTTAATTTATAATATTTCATATACATCTTGTAATGACTTTGTTAAGTGAATATTGCCTGGACTAGTAACTCAGAGGATAGTTTTGTGATGAAATTATATTAAACATCCATATCAAAATTTTGAGATACGTCGATTACTGTCTGATATAATTTGAATCCATATTAAATTGTTTTATTCAAACACCTCGTATCATAGGTAATCATACACCACATTCAGGGAAGGATTAGCCTGTAGGCCCACCTAGGCCAGGCCTAGGGGCGGCAAGTTTGTAGGGGCGGTAAAATTCTAAAAATAACAACTTTTGTACAAATTATATAATTATAATTATATTTATGAATATTTGATAATAATAAATATTTCATTATTATTTCATGATTGAAAAGCCATCCCTTATAATTCGCCTCTCACTCCCAAACGTTTTTATAACTTTGATGTTGAGGGTTTATCAGACTATGTTGCGAGATCATTTATAAGACATTTTTTCTAAATCCCATGTTAATCTGTCGATTAATACGTAAAAACCTTCTACTCGAAATTTATTTAAACTCTCTAATAAGTTTGAGGGACCATCGGGAATGCGAAAGAAGTAGATACCAATTGTGAATTATTTACATTGTCGCCATTTAAATTCCCTTTCAAATCCAAAGTTTTTTTAATAATAACTTTAACTGTTTCAGTCACTTAAGGGGTCCAGAAATATTTTCTCTCTGTGTTCAACTTTGGTAAAATTTTATTTCTTTCTCAGAAACTTAACAGTCGACTTGTCTGCTTACAAGATATTTTACTTTGTATTGCAGTAGCTATCTGTCAGAAGAAAAACAGTGAAAAGTTAATCCGCTTATCGGATAATGCTTAGGTAAGATTTTGTGAATTTCATGTTAACTCATTAGTCATCCTCGATTTGCATCAGTCGGCTTATTTGAAATTAAGATTATTTATTTGGTCTACAACAATGTTTTATTTTCAGCCCCCTGTAAATCCACCGCTGCTTCAGATGTGTAGGCTTGACGCTTACGTCACGTGTATTTTGATGCTGCATGACTAATGGAAATAAAAATAAGCAAAGGACTGCCTTATTGCCTTTTACACGCATTTCAATCAGTTTTAGCAGAACCAAGTTGAAGTAAAGTGTAAAGTAAAGAAACAGACAAGTTCAACAAGCACTGGTAATATTGAATTCAACTCATTGGATCTTGCAAAGGAAAACAGTCATGAAATCTATCCAAAAGCCGGCGCAAATTCAGAAACTGTCAGTGTCCGTTTGAAAATCAGTGAAAGTACAAAGAGTTTTAGTGATAATCCTGCATTGTGGATAATTTCTGAGAAATTAAAACAGCATTTTATTATTCACCGAATACTGCAAGATATTGATTTACTGGATTTTAAGCAGTCACAACGACAATATAACGATCGAGTAAGGTATTGTTCCAAAGGATTATTTAAAACAAAGTTAAAAAATAATGAAATTATTGGTAATCCCTTTTGCCTTCCCTGTCGATTGTTTAAGGGAATAGGACCTTTTGTCTCTACAGGATTTAATGACTGGAAAACCAGTTATCTCATTGGTACGCACAAAAATTCACAAAGCCACAAAGACTGTGGTCTTTTTTTATGATTGTGGACCTGAACAGGCTAAATTTGACCTATCTTGCTAAAGCACTCAGGAACACTTGGGAGGATGGATAGAGGGATAATGAATTGCCAATAGATGCCTATGAACAGCTACCTTAAATTTTCTCATATCATAAGTGAGAGGGAAACAGGAACTAGGGAGATCATTCCAGAGTTTAGAAGCCGTGTAGAAAAGTGTGGATTGCGCCCGTTTGGTACGACAAATAAAGATTTGTACTGCATACTGATGATGTGAATGAGCGAACCGAGTGTTTCTCGCAAAGATAGCCCCAAATGGTATCAAAGAATATTTCTTACATTACTTCAAAGACAAAATAAGACAAGTCAAGTAAATGCGCTGCATACCGTTTTCAAACGTGAAGTGAAATACTGGAGAGGGTTGTTGCAGCTATTAAGGCTTTGGCAACATGAGGCCTTCCTTTCAGAGGATCTAAAGAAATATTCGGCTATCCTAACATTGGCAATTATATGATATTAGAATTTTGATCAGAGTTTGATCCATTCCTTTCAGAGCACATTGAGCAATATGGAAATCCGGGGAAAGGAAACACGTCATATTTGTCGTCGACTGTTTGTGAAGAAATAATTGAAATTATGGGCTGAAAAAGTCCTCAAAGTGATCGACAATGAAATCAGCTAAACTAGCTAAATATGACGCAATTATCGTCGATTCTACACCAGATATCTGTCACGCAGAAGAAGTAGTAAATTTATTTATTTTAATTTTTAGTGTACAGGGTGGCCAACTGAGAATGCGAGGTACTATATCTGGGAAACTATCCATCGTAGAGGCTTGTGTAAAAAAAGTTTTACTAAAACGACCAATACAAGAACCTGGAAAATATTTTCGTGTCTCTGAAATGGCGGCTAGGGGGCGTAACTGCAATCGTGAATGTAAAAAAGTGATGTTTCTGTGAATTCTGCTATATTAACCTAATAAAAAAATAACTGATTTTTGAAGTCGAGGATAATCCGAACTTTTTTTGTTTGGCACTCTATTTGACGTATCTATAAAAATAAAATGGTGGGGGATATTCAAATCAGATTTTAACAAATTTGGGCGCGTTGAAAAGAGCTTTTCTTGGGCTACAAAGATGTTAAAATAATTGAAGTTTTATTAATTTCACATGTCGTCGCTAGAGGGCTTTGTTCGACATTCAGACAGAAACGGTGAATTTTCGCAAAAAAATTAAATGCATTGGTATGACTTTTTTTCATGAACAAGTAGCTAAATGATGCCTAAACAAGCTCGCGAAAACCGCATCTCGATATCTTGTTCCTTACCTAAAATATCGGCCAAAGAAAACTTTATACGAAAATCCCTTAAATTTTTATTTTTTTTAACTATATTTTTCTGGAATTGTTTCTATTATGTAAGTTGTGGCCCTAAAAAGGACCGATTTAAAAGAGGAAGGTTTTTAATGTCCCCGTAAATGCTCGAAATGCTGACTATCACGCTCTATGCATTGCTGAAGCCTCTCATGACTAGACAAAACTGCAGCTTCAATTTCGGCTCTCGATATGTTACGTATTGAGTTACCAATCCGGTTTTTCATATCTGTTCTAGTAGTAGGTTGTGTCCGAAACACAATGTCCTTTAAGCACCCCCATAAATAGGAATCGAGGCAAGTTAAGTCTGGCGAATGCGGAGGCCATGGAAACAGACCTCCTCTTCCAATCCACCGCTGTTGAAATAGTTCATTAATATGCTCTCACACATTAATAGCAGAATGTGCTGGGCAACCATCCAACTGCAAAAACAATTTTTGCCTTGTTTCCAGAGGCACATCTTCCAACAACAACGGTAATTGATTGGCCAAAAAGTCAAGAAAGGGGTTGCTCGAAAAAATATGGCCCAATAATTCTGCCTCCCAGTATGCCACAACATACATTTAAACTCCAACGTCCTTGGTGCTGAACTTCACGCAACCAATGGGGATTTTCTGCAGACCAATAATGCATATTGTGCAGATTGACTCTCTCGTCACTACTGAAGGTGGCTTCATCGGTCCAAAGAATTTGAAATAAAAATTCTCTATCTTCGCGTATCATGCCTAACATCCAATGGCACTAGTCTAACCTTCGATCAAAATTTTCCTCTTTCAAGGCCTGATGCAAAACGACATGATATGGGTGCATTCTTAAAGTAATTAAAAAGTTTAAACGAATACCTATATATTTTGATAGCCATTAGAACTTACCTATGGTCCATCAAAATATTTTGAACCGTTGTCCGTGATATGCCCAACTTAGTGGATAATGCTCTTGTGCTAACATGAGGATTTTCTTCAATATAGCCCAGTATACGGTCAATATTTTCTTGTGTTCTTCCAATTCTTTGCCGTTGAAACGTAGGCCGAAAACTACCATTGGCTCGTAAGCTCGCCACTAATCGGGGAAAAACTCTTACATCGCAAGGACGCCAATTTGGATATCGAGCCGCGTAAACTCTTTTAGCTACTGCGGCATTCTGAAGACATTCAAAATAAACCGCAAGCATATCAACAGCTTCATTATTAGTAAAACGCATTTTGAAAGCACAAAAATTGCTCAAAGTAACGCGAAAGTATTGACAAATATTGACAATTTGAGGATTATGTATGTTTTGTTTAGGTATCTGTTTCTATTGCCTGCTTCTATTGATTGTATTTTTCTTATATATTATTAAATAAGTGGTGTAAATGGTATAATAAATAAATGTAATAAAGAAATAAGTGTTAAATAAATGTTCTCCAAACACAAATCGTTAAACTAACTGGAAATACAAACCATTCACCACAAATAGTGCCTTTGACTCAAGTTGGTAGATTAAATATAGGGCCAGTCTTTTGATTTGCTTGATTACCACTTAAATATAAATTTAAAAAATTGCAATGTAACACAAATTAAATGATCTCGGACGCCAAGTTATTTTTTTTTATATGCTCGGAATAACTAAACCGAGTTTTACACTAAAAATTTTATCAAAATGTAAAACAATAAAAATATACAACTATGTTTATTAGATATATAAAGTGAAATGGTTAAATAAAATATATCTTAAAAAGTAATTGTAAAAACCTTAAAATACTAAAAAATCATTAAACATTAAACACCTGTTACTAAAAATTATTATTAATTTTATTAAATACATAAATAAAAAGTTTACCTCGAGTAGGATTTGAACCTACGACCTGTACTTTGCTAGAGTACCGCGCTACCAACTGCGCCACCAAGGTTCAAGCCCCAATCGATGTAAATTTTGTCTTTATGTATGTAGAACTGATGTAAATTCTAAATATAATGAGATTACAAGTATATATTATATATTACTAAGTATACAAAATCTTCTTGAGAATCCCTGGTATTATAAAAAATAATGCGGAAATGCAAACCAAGATGACGTAATCCTTGTGTAATGTTGCGCAATATATTGCAATATCAATGCTTTTATGTCATCAACCACACCCAACACTGGAACTATCCTTATAAATTTTCTTCTTGAAATTGAATAATCCGATATTTATTGCATTTCTTGAAATTTTCAATGCAAAAATTGCAATCGTAAAATGAAAGAGTACGCAACAGTAAAATTAAATGCGTACTTAAATGGTAAAAGTAAAATAAAACTGAACTAAAATAAAAGTGCCTGAAAAGAGCAAATGTTTTAATTCTTAGTGTTACGAGTTAAAAGATATCTTACCATCAAATTAATGGCACAAAATTTAGGTGAAAACCCCAAAAAAAAACTTTCTGCTTCTCTTAACATTCACCAGGAAGTGAAAAAATGGATGCTTTGGAGGTTAGATCATGTAGTCGTGCGCAAAAGATATGAGCCGGATTAAGTCAATGATGACGTAATGCGCGAATAAAATGATCAGAAAAATAATTTAAAGGGGTAGTATAAACCATTAAGAAGATAGGCACTATAAACCCCTAAAAAGATATGCAAATTAGGTTTCCTACCACATACCTATATTTCAATAATTAAAATTTTTCTTATATTTACAACTGAACGAATGAAAGACCTTAAATTAAGGTATATTTTAATACAACTCAAAAATGGTTGTTACAATATCCATAGTGAATATGCATTTAAACAAACAAGAAATAGACCTTTCGTATAACTTTTAGCATTGCTTACTTGCCCATAGTAATTACAAAAAGGGTGATTTTATTCTGGTTTTACGAAGATTTAAAATCGCAATTTGTAGGTAACCTTTAAAAAAAATTAAAAAATTAATGAACTAAAGTAAACCAAATCGAATGTTATTGTTTCTTAAAACAATATCTTTTTCTTTACAGGATTTATACCAAATTCATGACACAAGGCAGAAGAACTTTACGATGCTGCTGTAATGATGATGTGCGAACACAATCTTGAATTTGACAACTGCAGATGTCAATCTTGTGACAGCCCAGCCAATATGTCTGGAATTTATCCAGAACTTCAAGCAAGAATACTAGCAGTGTGTAAATTGGCGTTTTATGATCCCTGTTCAGCTCATTCAATGAACATTGTCGGAGAACACGCTGCAGGTTCGTGTAAAGAGTCGCGTGATTTCTTTGCCCTTCTTCAAGGAATCTATATTTTCTTTTCTTCTTCAACGTCTCGCTGCGAAATTCTCTAAAAACACTTGATTAAACGTCGGTTAAAAGACTTTTAGCAACTCGTTGGTCAGCAAGAACTCATGCCTGCAATAGCTTAAACAAAAGCTGGAAACAAGTTGTTGCTTCACTCATAGAAATCGAAGACGATAACTTCGCGAATGCAGCTACCAGGAGTGAAACTTCTGGACTAACTTAAAGTCGCTAGAAACAGCAATTTTATTTGCTGTTTGGAGTCCCATTTTGGCCCGGTTTGATAAAGTGAACACGAAATTGCAACAAGCCGACATCGGCCTGGACGGAGTTATTGAGCTATTTAATTCTCTAATAACCTATATTGAATAACTTAGACAGTTCAATAAATTTGAAGAGACTGATTGAAAATGCAGGAAGAGTTACAGGAGAGAAAACAAAAGAAAAAGCGAAGGACAGCTCCAGCTGATGAAACTCGAATGGGCGAAGTTATACTGACACCAAGATAATCATTTAAAATTAACACTTTCCTTGTAGTTATTAATGGCCTTTTAGTGGAATTGAAGAAGCGCAAGAAAAGCTACGAGAATTTTGTGATTAAATTTTCTTTTTTGTTAAATTTACACAAACTTGACAATAAAGAAATAAGAGTTGCAGCTTCGGTTTTGATTTCTATTTACCCAGACGACTTGGACGAGCAGCTAATTGACGAGTCCATTCACTCCAAATCTTTTATTCAAAATAAGAAAAACAAACCGAAAACTTTTCTTGATCTCAGTACTTTAATAAGAGATAAAAAGAGTCTTGTAATTGTTTTTCCTTACATCGACATAGCTGTAAGAATGTTTTTGTGCACTTTTGCGACTAATTGTTCAGCTGAAAGGTCTTTTTCAGCTTTGAAAAAAATCAAAACGTAGTGAGCCACAGTGAAACAGCGTTCACAGCGTTCCAGACATGTAGCCAAATAGCCCATGGGTTGACTACCGCCAAAGTAAGGCACCTGGTATACAAATGTGCAGTAATGAACAAGAAACGGTTTCCAGAATCATGAGAACAAAATAAGGCATGCGCAGATTGGCTTAAGGATTTTTAAAAGAAGAGGCAATCTTAGTATTCGCCAACCTGAACAGTGTAGTCTCTCAAGATTAACCTCCTTTAACCGGTACAATATCGACCAGTTTACCAAATTAGAGGAACTTTTTAATCGAATACCAGAACTGACAGATGGTTCCCGCATTTTCAATTTAGACGAAACTAGTACGACTACCGTACATGTTCCTAAGAAAATTGTAGCAGGAAAGGAGGTTAAACAGGTTAACAGCTGTACAAGTGGTAAAAGGGGGCAGCTTGTTACAGCATGTGTTATTGTCTCCGCTTTGAGCACCTATATTCCACCAGTCATGGTCTTCCCCCGAAAAAAATTTAAAGAACATATGCTGAAGGATGGTTTTTCAGGAACCCTTGGTTTGGCTAATTCTTCGGGCTGGATGAATGCTGAATTGTTTTCCCTTGTCATGGATTATTTTATTAAACATACAGGAAGTTGTAAAGAGAGGCCTACTTTATTAATCTTTGACAACCACGAGAGCCATATTAGCATTGAAGTTGTGGATAAAGCAAGAAATGCTGGGATACACATACTAACACTTCCTTCACATACTAGTAATAAAACTCAACCCCTTGATGTGTCAGTATTTGCTCCTTTCAAGAGTTACTATAATTCCGCATGTCAATCTTGGATATCGATTTATGATATCAGTGAATGAGTATCCGAAGCTCTCACAAGGGTATTAACACCAGCAAATATAATGGCTGGGTTTAGAAAGTGTGGAATCTATCCTTTGAATAAATTCATTTTCACAGACGGTGATTTCCTTAGCTCGGCAGTTGCTGATAGACCACTTGTAGAAACTGACGTAGTTCCCAGCTCTTCAAAAGAAGATGTTAATGAAGTTGGTTTCAGTGGCTCACCAGCACAGTCAGTATCAAACAACAATAATCCAGTTGATGAGCCAAGTCCATCGCAACAGAATGCACTCTATTATGGTGAGCAAAGAACGCATGAGAAGAATGTTGTCATCTCAACTGGAAACGTTGCCGCTACTAGTATTTTTAAGGAAAAATTTATCTCACCACAAGAATATAAAGGATTCCCTAAGGCGCACAGTCGAAAGAACAGTAACAGACCGCCAAGGGAATAACCGACACACCCGAGAAAGAAGCTCTTCTGGAAAAAGAAAACAGAAAGCATATTTCACAAAAGACTCGAATCAGAATATCAGAATTAAATGTGGTAGAGAAGAACCACAAAAAGGCCAAAACAGTAAAGAAAGTACAACATCATGATGAGTCGTCAGATTCAGATGTAGAACTAAGATATGCTGGAAGTTCTGATGATGATCATTTGAGTTTATCTGATGTTGATGACCATTTTGAAAATAAAACGCCCAGGAAAGAAGACTTCGTTCTTGTTAGATTCAATGGGAACATTTATTACACCGGAAAGGTACTGGATGAATTGGGAGGTGATAAATATGAAACAGCTTTCTTACGCAAGACAAACAAATTGGGAGATTGCAGCTTTCTATTTCCAACTGTACCCGATGTTTCTGTTGTGAATGTACGTGACATCAGAAGCGTTTTGCCTCAGCCCGAAGCCAGACGAAACACGAAAAGGAAGTCGAACTATTTGAAATTTTCCATTTCCTTTGGCTCACTTGACGTGAGATAATTAATCTACTTTTTTAAACCTTTTTTTTAACTTTAATATTGTTTTTAAGAAATATATCTTTTTAATTTTTAATATATTATTATGCTTTCCTCCCTGTATAAATTTTTAACTATGTTTCACTGTAAACTATTCGACGTTTCATTGTGTACCATAGTTGGTCCACAGTGAAACAGTTGTCATGTTTTTTAAAAAGGGCAATAAAACATTTACTTGGTATAATTTTATATTTATTTTTACCAAAACTGCATCGCAAATATTCCACAATTTCTACCCATAAAAAAAATTTCACTTATAGTGAACAGATAATAAGTTACGCCTAAAAAAATAAAAAATGTTTCACTGTGGCCCACTCCCCCTTGAGAGCAGAAATGTGTCAATGTCAGTTAGTTTCTCTTACAAAATCTGCAAATTATTAGATTTCGAGTTAATTTTAGAAAAGTTTGCACAGGAAAAGGCAAGAAAAAAGTCGTTTCATTAGTGAATAGTGATTACATGTAATTACATTTTTTGTTGTACATATATAATATAATTATACATAATAAATATGTGAATAAATAATTGTGAATTGTGAAAATATTTTAACCGTGTTATTAAATATTGTTAACAAACATCGTTTTTCATTTGTTTATTGCTAATATAACAGGGCGGCACACTGACATGGCCTAGGGCAACAAAAAGTCTAATCCGACCCTGACCACATTGTGCGCATGCGGATATTTGTTTGTATATAATCATGTTGAACGTGTGCATTATGTGCTTCATGGCTGAACAACAAAATAAAATACTATTTCTGTAACATTAATTTAACTTTAAACTGATGTAGTATTAATATACAATTAATGAATAGCGTTACTATTCGCTGACTTGTATATAATCTGTTTAAATTCCTTACACATGTAAACATATGTGATACGCCTTATTCATAAACATAACTTAGATTAATAATATGAAATTCATTTAACTTACAGCGTCCGTAATCTTCCTTCGGCTGCGCAATATTCAAGAGTGAAGTCCCGTTACCCAAATCAGCTGTATTGTGAAGTATGTTCTCGCAACAGTGATTGATGTAGGGCATGTACGTTGGTCATTTATTTCTCCAAAAATTTTTCCAAACACTTAATTTTAATATTGTATAATTTAATACAATAAATTATCTGCATTCAATTTATTTATAAATACTTTTTAATTTCTATAAAATTGATAATATCATTTAACGTTTCATTTGTTTATCGATTTGACATTTCACGTATTATAGGTAATTTACTATAACCTCACTTTAGTTTAAGTAAAATTTTCGAATATGTTTTGTTTTCATTTGATTTAGGTTATGTTATAATATTAACAATCTTAATTTTGATTACATGCTCTTAACAAAGTAACATGCTTTCGTCTTCAAGATTGTAGCAGACTGATTACAATAACTTTCAAATGCAGTATGGTTCTTTTCTTAAACACCAATTTTGATTGGAACTTCATACAATACAAACAAACCTGAATCTTAATTCTGATTGGTTGATCATTGTTTTGTTCTATACACGATTTAATATAAAACTTTTTTTACAGAAAATTCGATGCTTAAATAGAAGAGATTTAAAAATGGACCTGGGCAAGTATTATAATAAAACTGTCGCCTTAAGGACTTACTTTAAATTATACAGAAGCGTCACCTTTTCCATCTGTCGGGTATTTTTTTCTGGCCAGCCAAGTTTACACCAGTACGCGGTCACCAGGGGAAATATCCATAACACACGAAGTAACACAAAACGATAATGCGGTGATACGTGCGAAAACTTAGAAAAATGATTTTTTTTAAATAGTAACACAAACGTCAAAAATATGTCTACTCAAAGAGGTTGTATTCATTCAGCCTACTACAGCAAATCGAAAAAACATGTTCCACGTGTACCGGTACACCGTACACACGGATATAAACATGAGTTATTTATTAAATTTAATGCATTTAACATTGAAAAGTGATGAAACGAAAACATTGATACTATAACTAAATATTAATTTTTGACGGCAACAAAAAACATAATTAAAAAAAAATTTATTATACGTAATGAGTGGACGCAACAATCATATTTCGGAAATTTACAATTTATTAAATTTACAAATATCTTTGTTATACTAGGATACATTTTAAGAATATTATAAGCATTAAAAATTATTATTAATTTTATTAAATACATAAATAAAAAGTTTACCTCGAGTAGGATTTAAATCAATGGCCTGTACTTTGCTAGAGTACCGCGCTAACCACCTGCGCCATTGAGATACAATCCCCAATCGATGTAAATTTTGTCTTTATGTATGTAGAACTGATGTAAATTCTAAATATAGTTTATTTTATAAATATAATTATATTTAGAATTTTTATCTCGATGGCGGAGATGGTTAGCGCGGTATTCTAGCAAAGTACAGGTCGTAGGTTCAAATCCTACTCGAGGTAAACTTTTTATTTATGTATTTAATAAAATTAATAATAATTTTTAACAAAACAAAACTTATAATAATTATAAGTATTACATTGTACACAAAATTTCCTTCAATGTGATACCTCATTTGCCATATCTTGCTTTTAAACTACTTAGTTATTAATAATTACGCTATCTAGTAATTTTCACATAAATAAATTTACTTATATCTAACCTATTCTAATCTCCACAGGAAAACTATGGTTGTAATTGGATTCTACAACCCGAAAAACATAAAGTTACACTAATTTTAAATCCAACATAGTTTAAAATGTTATATTCTATCTCACTACCGGAGTTCGAAATTGCCATAACCTGTTTTGTCATCACATTCAGTTAATTTGCACCAACAAAGTTAATTTATGTTGCAATACTTCCTCTTAACACAATTATGTAAGTTATTTTTATAATTATTGTTCAGTATCATTATCCATATTTTCATGAGTTTTATTAATCTTTCTGACATTGTCTTTTTCATTAACTTTAATCATACCATTTAATTCACCTACATGTTACCTAATGCACATTATTTCCTTTTATTTTAGAACTGAAGTGGATCATGCTACCAGAACCGGATTTCCTTTTTCCAAATGGATATCTTCAAAATAATACATAATTTATATCTTCCGAAGGTGATCGGAAATTACTAATGTGAACATTCTTTTGTACACCAATAATTAAAGTGTAATGACTGTAAAACTAGAAGCAGCGTCGGGCGCAGTCAGTACTTGGATGGGCGACCGCTTGGGAACACCGCGTGCCGTTGTCTTTTTTTTCGTTTTGTTGTATTAACGATGTGGCTATTTGTATTAGTTTTTAGTTTATAAATTAAATCATAACTAATTATTTTAAACAAATTATGAATGAATTAAATCATAGATGTTGAATTTAAAAAAAATAGGTGTAGCTTGGTGGATAAATCGATTTAAATATTTAATAAGACTAATCAGTACAAAATACTACTCTATGAAAATGTGCTCAAAAATCTTTACGACTAAAAATAAAAGCGTGGGGCGCTGGTCATAATTCATTTCTCTTCGTCACTTGTTTATAATATGAGATATCGGTTTGCAACTTACAAATTCGAGTAGCTGGCAATTTTTTACTTATTTAAAGTCCCTGTAGCTTAATTAGGAGTTTCATAATCCCTCGAATGGGTTTCTTTTATATTCACATTTTCAGAAAAATCAATAGCCAAACTATAATCAAGGCCACACTCATCATCATCATTGTTATTTACATTAGTAGATAATACATTTACGCACGTTTCGTCATTACATACAGAACATAATCTGCAACATTTCACAACCACATGTATTATCTCCGCGGTTACGGTCAACTAAAAATTTATTTTCACACATGTAAAACTTTCTTTTTGTCATGTACAGGGTGGTCAACTAAGAATGCGAGGTACTGTATCTTCGGAAACTATACATCGTAGAGGCCTGTGGAAGAAAACGTTATTGCTAAAACGGCCAATACAAAAACCTGGAAAATATTTTCATGTTTCTGAAGTGGCCGCTAGGGGGCGTAACTGCAATCTTGAATCTAAAAAAGTGATGTTTCTGTGAATTCTGCTATATTAACCTAATAAAAAATAACTGATCTTTGAAGTCGAGGATAATCTGAACTTTTTTTGTTTGACACTTTTAGACGTATCTATAAAAATAAAGTGGTGGGAGGGGTATTTAAAAGTTTCCTTAAATCACCCCCCGTATCTTCGAAACGGCTAATCCGATTTTAACAAACTTGGGCGCGTTAAAAAAAGCTTTTTTTGGGCTATAAATGTTAAAATAATTGAAGTTTTGTTATTTTTACATGTTGTCGCTAGAAAGCTTTGTTCGACATTCCGACAGAAACGGTTCATTTTCGCCAAAAAATTAAATGCATTGGTATGACTTTTTTTCATGAACAAGTAGCTAAATGATGTCTAAACAAGCTCGCGAAAACCGCACCTCGATATCTTGTTCCTAACCTAAAATATCGGCCAAAGAAAACTTTATACAAAAATACCTTAAATTTTTATTTTTTTTTCAAAATTTTTCTGGAATTGTTTCTATTATGTAAGTTGTGGCCCTAAAAAGGACCCATTTAAAGGAGGAAGGTTTTTAATGCCCTTGTAAATGCTCGAAATGCTGACCATCACTCTGTGCATTGCTGAGGCCTCTTACGGGTAGATAAAACTGCAGCTTAAATTTCGGCTCTGTATAGGTTACCTAGAAATTAAATCCATATTCACTATGGATATATACGAAAAATTCAATTAATAGAAGCAGGCAATGGAAACAGATACCTAAACAAAACATACATAATCCTCAAATTGTCAATAGTTGTCAATACTTTCGCGTTACTTTGAGCAATTTTTGTGCGTTCGAAATGCGTTTTACAAATAA
This sequence comes from Vesta saturnalis, assembly GCA_036346205.1. Classification (NCBI taxonomy): domain Eukaryota; kingdom Metazoa; phylum Arthropoda; class Insecta; order Coleoptera; family Lampyridae; genus Vesta; species Vesta saturnalis. Next base: position 409,066 of record JARFJB010000215.1, read on the forward strand.
TGAAGCTGATGATATGCTTGCGGTTTGTTATGAATGTTTTCAGAATGCCGCATATTGAAGAAAATCCTCATGTTAGCACAAGAGCATTATCCTCTGAGTTAGGCATTTCACTGACAACGGTTCAATATATTTTGAAGGACATAGGTAAGTTCTAATGGCCATCAAAATATATAGGTATTCGTTTAAACTTTTTTTAATTACTTTAAGAATGCACCCATATCATGTTGTTTTGCATCCGGCCTTGAAAGAGGAAGATTTTGATCGAAGGTTAGACTATTGCAATTGGATGTGACGGGAGAGTCGATCTGCACAATATGCATTATTGGTCTGCAGAAATTCCCCATTGGTTGCGTGAAGTTCAGCGCCAAGGACGTTGGAGTTTAAATGTATGGTGTGGCATACTGGGAGGCAGAATTATTGGGCCATATTTTTTTGAGCAACCCCTAAATGGCAATGTATTTCTTGACTTTTTGGCCAATCAATTACCGTTGTTGTTGGAAGATGTACCTCTGTAAACAAGGCAAAAATTGTTTTTGCAGTTGGATGGTTGCCCAGCACATTTTGCTATTAATGTGCGAGAGCATATTAATGCAGTATTTCAACAGCGGTGGATTGGAAGGGGAAGTCTGTTTCCATGGCCTCCGCGATCGCCAGACTTTACTTACCTCGATTTTTATTTATGGGGCGCTTAAAGGACATCGTATTTCGGACTCAACCTACTACTAGAGAAGATATGAAAAACCGGATTCGTAACGGAATACGTAACATACCGAGAGCCGAAATTGAAGCTGCAATTTTGTCTAGTCATGAGAGGCTTCAGCAATGCATAGAGCCCGATGGTCAGCATTTCGAGCATTTATGGGGGCATTAAAAACCTTCCTCCTTTAAATCGGCCCTTTTTAGGGCCACAACTTACATAATAGAAACAATTCTACAAAAATATAGATAAAAAAAAAATTTAAGGGATTTTCGTATAAAGTTTTTTTTGGCCGATATTTTAGGTTAGGACCAAGATATCGAGATGATTGTTTATGCATCATTTAGCTACTTGTTTATGAAAAAAAGTCATACCAATGCATTTAATTTTTTTGCGAAAATTAACCGTTTCTGTCGGAATGTCGAACAAAACCCTCTAGCGACGACATGTGAAACTAACAAAACTTCAAATATTTTAACGTTTGTAGCCCAAGAAGAGCTCTTTTCAACGCGCCCAAGTTTATTAAGATCAGCTTAGCCGTTTCGAAGATACATGGGGTTATTTAAGGAAACCTTTGAATACCCTCCACCACTTTATTTTTAGGCATACGTCAAAAAGTGCCAAACAAAAAAAGTTCAGATTATTCTCGACTTCAAAGATCAGTTATTTTTTCATTAGGTTAATATAGCAGAATTCACAGAAACATCACTTTTTTAAATTCAAGATTGCAGTTGCGCCCCCTAGCGGTCATTTCAGAAACTTAAAAATATTTTCCAGGTTTTTGTATTGGCCGTTTTAGTAATAACTTTTTTTTTGCGCAAGCCTCTACGATGTATAGTTTCCCAGATACAGCACCTCGCATACTTAGTTGGCCACCCTGTACATGATGGTATCATGAAGTTCGAGTATCACACGAGTTGTAGCCGGAAATTTTAACCCTTAGTATTAATAAATAAACGATTGGCGTATTTAAAAATGAATTATCTCATATAGTAATTAAACTACGAAGATTTTTTTTTTAAATACGTGAAAACTTGTGAGCTACTAGAATTTCAAAGTTGCAAACCGATATCTCCTTTTTTATGCAGACATTTGTAATAAACTCGCCCCACAAATGACATATATTTTCGGACGCCATTTTAAGATGAAAATGGTGAAAATTCGATCTGACCAAATTATATGTATAAAATATAAGCCTCACGAAAGATATCATTTCTCTTAGAAAAACCATCTAAGTCGACGAAAAAAAGGTCATTCGCACAATACATTTTGTCACTTTTTTATAAATAATTAGAATTTCTCGATACAAATTAATGTTTTTTAACCGAAAAATTATGTTAAGTTACAGGTAATAAAAGAATGTAAGATTGTAAGTGCTTTTTCCACGAGATGAAAAGTAATTGAAAATTCTTGCATTTATTTGCAATTATTTAAACAAATTATTAACCGATTTTGAGCTACCAGGTTTCAAAGTGACCTTTTTTTACATTCCCGTATACCGTACCAAGTGTAGTAAATTCTAAAGATTCGACCTCGAAATTTTGACAGATCTTCACGTTTCGAGGGCCCTTGAATCCATTTCGACCATTTTTGGCAAACTGTCTGTGTATGTGTCTGTATGTAAACACGATAGCGGTTAGGCCTTTGAGATGGAGTTATGATAATTGGCATACGGCTTTTATGGCAAAATCGTAGATCGGTATCAACTTTTGGGACATATGGAAGTACCGCAAGTAGCTGTTAACCTACACAGTTTTCAGATTTCTTCAAGTAAACTAGTCGTAAAAATAGCGCTATCGATTTGACACACATGAAAGACACTGAAAAACTCTTAGATACAAAATTTCAAGCTGATTAGGGCGCCACAAATAGTATTTAGATTAAAAAAACCTCATCTTCTATAAAATAAGACAACTAAGATTTTCGATTGGGATGCAGCATCAATAAAATTCGTGAAAAACGCATATATACGTAGTTTCAACTAAAAATGAAAAAATGATAAAAATTAAAAATCTGTATCAATTTAATAATATGCTAATGATACAAATTAAACATGAAACTACCTAACAGCCAGATTGCTAAGTAATTACACTGGTAATGCAAGCAAGGAGAGTTCTATCGCCGACCACGAAATTAATTCTTATTTTGTTAAAATTCCTCTATAAGATAACAATAATACAGTTTTACCATTTTCATTCATGTTTAACTAATTTTTACTTTGCGTTGTATTAACAAACTTTATAAAGAAAAGTTTTGTAGAACAAAATTTCTCGTAAAATTAATCATTGTTCAGTATCATAAAAAAATTTGAACTAACACTCGAATTGTAATTTAGGAATTTTTTGCTGCTAAATTACGCGTCGTATCAAAAAATTGCATAGAACTTAACTAATCGATATGTTTAAGGTCTATATCTATGTATTTTTATATCTTTGAAATATGCAGCTGTTTTAGAAATATTTGCTGAAAACCAAAAAATGCCCCTATAATCCCCTCTATTGGATTTCTCCTAAAATCTTATCAGCTACAAGCGAAATACAAAGCTTAAATACAAAATTGCAAGTACGTACGTATTTCTGCAGTTATCGTGGATACTAAAATACATCTCCACACATACACACACGCGCACACGCGCACACGCGCACACACGCACACGCGCACACACGCACACACGCACACACGCACACACGCACACACGCACGCACGCACACACACACACACACACACACACACACACACAACTTAGCCAAACGTAAAATGAGTTAAAAAGTCAATTTAGTAGAAAAAAGGCGATTGCATAACCTTCTATACCTACATACGTATATCTAGATTGAAGATAAAAATTATCACATCTCTGTTTTTATAATTACAAGTAATGACTAGAAAATTAACGGATAAAGGGTTGATTGCACACAGGTAGTCTAATCCGGTATATGATTGGTCAAAACATCGATAAGTCGGCAACTCATATTGCCTAAGCCTTAAATTAAGTGTAACACTGCATCAACTTACTTTCATACCATCCACCCTAAATAATTTTGAAGTCTAGAAAGGGCGTAAGAGAAACTATGAACTCAAATAAAACTAAAACATTCTGTATTATGCGTTTTGTAACTGTGGTTTCATATTGGTTGAGCTGATCGACTTATTTCCACAGTTTTTGCTTTTTGAGCGCGACGTTTCGGAAGCGGATTCTGCTTCCATCATCAAGCTTAGTCCTGAGAAGAACTGTTTTCGCATTTGAGTCGAATTCATATATTATTATTTTTTCCCAAGCATTTGACTACTCTTAGATTCGAACTTGGTACCTATCACCTACAAGTCTGACACCTTTACCGATGAGCCACTGAGTAAGCCAATATATATATATATATATATATATATATATATATATATATATATATTACTGAACAAGCATGAGGCCACATACATCATATTAGCAAAAATCTAATAAGACACGCTAGTGTGGAAATGAAACCCATATGGATTCCAATAATGCGTGAAGAGCTTAAGCGCAATACATCTGCGCAATAAGTTACAGCGCAACATGCGCAATAAACTACTGCGCAGCCACGAAAATATATATGTATACATAAAAAATGTATATTGGGTTACTCAGTGGCTCACCGATAAAGGTGTCAGACTTGTAAGCGAAATCCAAATCTGAGAGTAGTCCAGTGCTTAACAAGAAATCATAACATATGAATTCGACTCCGAAACGTAGCACTCAAAAAGCAAAAGCTGTGGAAATAGGCCGATCAACTCAACTAAAACTAAAACAATTTTACTATTGATCCACGCTAAATCCGTAATATGATTTGCTCAGTCCAGCTTATCGGATAGGTTGCGAGTGTAAATTTACTTTCTAATTGTGGATCTGACCAAAAAGAATTTTAATGTGTTTTTTAAAATAGTGGCTTACCAGTATTTATACTTGCATGTTGTTATGTTGCCGTTGGATTCAGGTTAACCTCACATTCTGTAGGTGAATATGCATTTTTGTACTAAAAGTACTCTTGTATGTACAAGCCCTGATGACGAAATAATGAATTTCAAAAGCTTGGCAAGGACTACAGAGTGTTCTTATTAACTAATTCGCGGTCGTAGACCTTTATCAAATCGCTGAATATTAAAGAGTACGACAGTTACTTCCTCTTAGTATACATATATATATATATATATATATATATATATATATATATATATATATATATATATATATATATATATAAAAGTCCGCCAGAGAAGTGGAAAATTTGTAAGTGCCCAATTTTTTCAGAAAATGTTTATTATCAAAACTTTTTACAGATTTGAGTAGAGGAAAGTATGCCATTTTATGTCCTAAAAATAATTCTGCTCAAATGAGAGCCGTTTTTGTGTAAACACTCTTCTAATCTAAATTGAAAATTTTCCATTACTCGGCGGAGCAGTGTAACAAACCTTTTTATGTATGTTTAAAATTTACGTTCTTATTGGTAACTTAAATGCATTTCGTGTATCGTTAGTTGCATACCTTATTGACGTAAAAAATGTCTTTTAATAAATTATTTCAATACATCTGCACATCCCTTTCCGCGCTTTGAGTCATTTTCGTTCATTACGCAGGGTTACTTTGAACGTCCTTTACTCATTGCTTGAACTACGTGTTGAAGTAGAAGTCATTTTCGCTTTGTTTAAATTTTTTAAGAATGCCACATTTGTGGTTAGTTATTAAATTTATCATACTAAAATTTGAGACATTTACATTTCAGGCAACTCAACTTTAGTTATACTCTTACCACTTATTTTACTTTGGGTTCAATTTTATTTTAACGTTAACTTTGCAAGATGATGCAATAGCTTTGCTAGTACGTAGGGGTTTCAATTACCAAATTTTACTTTGAACCATACAAAATCAATTCAGTTTGGATATTTATAAGGAAATTGTTATATATTTGGAATTACCAGCATATCAATCTGATGTTTACTTCAACTCCCATTAAAATTGCCCAATAAATTTAAAGTAATGAATCGACAACAATTCTTATCTGCTGCAGTTGCAGTGAAACCCAAAATGTAAAAGAAATTACATCAGGTATTTCCTATTGTTAATTAATTCACATTATAGTTTAAGGCAGTTAATTAAGAATCACTAACATTAGTTTTTAAGAGATCAGTATTGTAAGCAAATTAAGTATCGTAATAAAACTCATTGTTGTCATTATTTTTTACTTGTTATTTTCATGAGTTTTTGAGTTTTTTGTGACTTTTCTATTTTTAAGGTTTATTTGTTTCTTAAAAACAAATTGGCGTCCGAGATTACATTATTAATTTTCAGGTTTTAAGCAACACCTGCTTTTACAGCAAGACAGGTTGAATTCGCTCAATTCCTTGTATAATTTTTATTGCTAATTCCGGTAAGGTTTGTGGTCTATTATTATACACCTTACTCTTCAGAGATCGCCAAAGGAAAAAAGCGCATACTGAAAGATCAGGGGATCTTGCAGGCCACGAAATGTCACCATGTTTGGAAATCAGTCGGCCCTTTGAAACTGTCATAGACACGCGAAAAGTATGTAGTCCCGTCTTGCTAAAAAGAATTGTCCGGTAACCTAGGTAACTTTTTCACAAATGTTCTGATCATGTGTGTGTAGCGGTTTGCCGTAATAATTGTGGTATTTCCTCTATCGTCTTGGAAAAAATATGGCCCAGTAATACCAGATGATGTAATTATACACCACACTGTAAGTTTCGGACTATGTAATGGCTTTTGGTATATTTCTCCTGGGTTTTCGTCATTCCAATAGCAACTATTTTGCTTGTTTACATATCCGTTTAAATAGAAATGTGCCTCATCTGATATAAAAATGTGGTGAATAAAGTTGTCATCATCATGCACACCTCGTAATATTTCTTCGCTCAAAATCCCGCGAGCAAGCATATCACCATCCTTCAACTCTTGGACGACTTAAATTTTGTAAGGGTGGAAAGATAAGTCTATGTAAAATTCATCGTAACGATGTTTCGCTAATGTTTAGTGCAAAAGCATGTCTCACAGCAGAACGCTGTGGACTACGTGTTACTGATACTCGCACTCTAACAATGCTTTCGTCTCTTCTTGGAGACCTTATTGCCCCTTTATGTTTCAAGTCTAATGTGGAGCTAGTTTCTTCAAACTTTCTTACCCACTGTATAATTGCATAAGCGGGCGGCACACTTCCACGTCGTGGAACATTGAAATTATTACGAAACAATCGTTGTACCGAAGTCACACACTCATCAATTTTATAAAACGATTTTACGCAAAACGCTCGGTGAACGCCTGCCACTTCTCCATGTTACTATTTAAAAGTCAGTAACTGTCAAACAATAATCAAGTCATGGAAACATTGACCTTTGGCAAAAAAAATTTGGCTGCAAAATCTCTTGATCTTTCGACATGCGATTTTTTTGCGGATTTCTTAAGAGCGGCGTATAGAGTAATAGACCACAAACCTTACCGGAATTAACATCGAACATCAAACAAGAAATTGAGCGAATTCAGCCTGTCCTGCTCCGTCGAATAACCGAAAATTTCTAAATTAGAAGAGTGTTTACAAAGACATGGTTCCCATTTGAGCCGAATTATTTTTAAGACATAAAATGGCATACTTTCCACTACTCAAACCTGTAAAAAAAAGTTTTGAAAATACGGACCCTATATATATATATATATATATATATATATATATATATATATATATATATATATATATACATATAACTTATTTAAGTGGAAAGTGTAAGAAAAGGGAAAGGAGCCTCTACACACCTGTAGATAGACAAGCAAACCGTCTAACTCAATCGGTTCAGGCGGGATGTATAAAAATTCCGGTTGTAAACTTAGGCGCTAGAAGCCGCTCCCCACAATCAAACTCACCGTTATCCCGTCTTCTGAATAAACGATGTAGGAGGGGGTGAGAAGGGAAATTAAACGTAAGGAAAGCACGAAGGAGAAGAGAAAATAAGAGACTAGTCAAGAACTATAATGATTAAAAAATTGTATGTGGATATACTCCACCAAAAGGTATATCTAAGAGAAATTAGTATAATATACTCAAACAAAATGTATATTTAAACAAAAAAATTAAATCTTGGCTTCACGAAAAGTAAAATGTTGGTTCTACGGTTACTACCCAACATGAAAGTAATGGTAACGTTCGCAAGTCTAACAGGTTCTTTAAAGTTAAACCCACAGAAAATTAATGTTTAAACTGAATTTTTAAATTTAAGCGTTTCCCTTTCTACAATGAAAGGCCTTTCATTTGTGTTGAACTGAAAGGAAAACATATATCTAACGCTAGCAAAGCGTTTTAAAATACCCAAACTTAATAAATCTACTTGCTGTAGTTGCACAACACCCTAAGAAACCGTATTATAGTTAAAATATTCGTTAATCCTAAATTAATTACAAAATGTTTGTCGGAAGGACAGTTCAGTTTGCCCTTTTATTTATTTAGTAACTGGGTGGTCCGTATCAGATACTGCAGCAAAAATGAAAAGCAAAAGAAAAGCTAAACAGGCAGCTGAACGTTCCCAAGAAAGATTAAATATAAACAGTAAAATGTTTAAGTCAAAATATCAATAATAGAAGGAACTTTACATAATTCATTCCAACAGTTCAAAAATAATAACCCAACATATTATAAATAAAATTAAATGTGGAACGTAACAAAGTGTGGTAAAATTAACTGCACATAACAGTTAAACCAAATCGCAGTTAAACCGCGTGAAAGTTAACCCAAACAGGAATGAAATACGTACTCGTACGTATAACAAAAATATCTAGTGTGGAACACCACACAACCTTCCAACCTACAAAATAGAAATTAAAAGAAATGAAATAATTTTAATAACATTGAATACTAACATCCATCCATACATACACGCACACGCACATACGCACACACGCACGCATGCACACACGCGCACACACGCACGCACGCACACACTCACCCGCACACGCACCCACGCACAAGGTGAATTTACATCCATTGCCCCTAAAGATTGCTGAACGGGCACATTGAAATGGTACGAAATGATTTCCAGTAGTCGATCGGAATAATCAGTAATTTTATTTATTGGTCGTACCCATTTAATCACTAACAAAGGAAGTTATAATTTACTAACAAGAAAAAGAAGACCTACGACAATAACGTACCCAATTTTCTTTCAACGAAAAATTCCTTTAAATCAAGTTCTTGCGAGCAACAAAAATCTGTACATAATGTTCAGAAAAGTCCAAATATGTTTTGTTGTAAATGTGTTTTCCAAATTACATCCGACATATCATCGTTTGGAGAAATTATTAGAAATTAGAAATTTTCCTCACGTTCCAAAAATGGTGATCGTCAGAAAAGAAAAAGAAGACGTAATAGTTTCTTTAAAACCAAAAATTGTAATTATCGATTGCTTTGATACCGATAGATAAGATAAATAAAATCAAAATTATTATTATAGTTTTTAATGCCCTATTATGCCGTCAACTAGCGATAGTGTCATTAGCTAACAGTAATCTATCTTTGAGTAGTTTAATACCATTGTGAGATTCGACCATTAGCGTATAGAGGGTGTAACTATGCACTTTCGTACAATAAAATTCTTGATTTAACTTATGAAGAATACTTGGTATAACAACAAAAGAAAGCTATAGACGGAAATTGTATTAATAAATACGGAGTGTACCATTGGTTATTTAATAAGCTCTTTCATTGTGAGATGATTTAAACACACCTACATTTAGCACGTCACACACACACACACACACACACACACACACACACACACACACCCACACACACACACACACACGCACGCACGCACGCACGCAAGTGAAGGTGTTGAATTTTAATTATAAGATGTCCAATATTTAAATTTAAAGCAAAAATTAGAATCTAAGTTACTTTATATATATATATATATATATATATATATTGTACTGTATATTTTTTAATTGGCTAGCAGGTGAGTAATATGTGGATAAATAATTATATAATCTTAAATTTCTACCACATGAGGATTATAGGTTTTTATAATAATAATATTAAAAAATATAATGCGCCGTACTAGCTCAGTAATCTCTTTTGGGGATAGGGTCCAATTGTAATAAACATTGATTGTTGGCAAAATAAATGAAATCTAGGAATATTCATGTAAATGATCAAATTGTATTTTATAATAAACAGTTACAATGTGAAACCAACTTTGTTGAGATCTGCACAACTACGCATGCGTTGCGTACTTAATACTGAAATAAATGTATCCTGTCAAAAATTTCTGCATTTGATCCAAATTATTGACCACAATTTCAATTTTGTTTGAGGTAAACTTATTAATTTTATAACACTGAATCATTTACTTTTCAGATATTGACAAGTGTATTCGTACAAACATTTATACATTATCAAAAAAAAATAAATAAATAGGTACTGGACATAAAAAAAAGATCAATGCAATAGGGTTATGATAGAGAAATACAACTCACATGTGTTGCTGCAAATTCCAAATAATGGTCATGTCGGTTTGCTCCACATTAAACATTGGACGTAGACTTCCTTCCATAAACCGGTGATACTGCCTTGCTGTCCCAAATATGCTGCTTAACATTTCATAATTTCATCCATATCAAATAACGGTTGACTGTTCATCATGTGGTAAATACGATGTACTTACAATGCTCAAATACTTTCAGACAAGCACTTTATTTTATTTGTGCTTTTAAAATGTTGTATTAATTATTTAATAATTTCTCGGATTTAATTTTGTATTTTAATTTTATGTAGATTTTGTATTCACTTGCACTTTATTTTAGATTCCGTTATGAAGTGAAATTTTTTTTGTGATCTTAATCACTGTCAACAAATTAAAAATCGAATCCAAAATAATTGAAGAAATTTATTAACATACAAAAAAAAGCACATCACCCGATGTTTACACACGATCTTGAAAAACGAAACAATTACAATTTTATCGACAATTTTGATTGGTAACCTTATTTTTAACTCTATTTATAGGTTAAAACAATTGTTTCTGATATCTCAACTCTACGTCGATCGTGTTTCAAATCCGATAATGTTTACCAGAATTGTTACTTACTTAACACAAATAACACTAACACTATGGCTTGTTAGTCATAAAAAATTAAAAAAAAACAAGAGGGCAAGAGTTCAAAAATTTCAAGAGTTGTAAGAGTTGCAAGAGATCGAGAAATCAGGAGCAATTCCGTTTATACTTTTCTATTAGATACCAAATTTTCAATTTTTTCTCTACATTACACACAAAAGATTCTAGCTTCTAATTGGTCTAAACAAACTTGCAAACTTAACTAAAACATAAATTATGCTATATCTTCTTCAAAACCTCAAATTTATAGTTAAATTCCATGTTGAAATGAGGGAAACCTACTATTAAATGTTTTTATAATTTATTTTAAACCCTATAAAAACTATAATTTTGTGAAATTCTTACAAATAATACTTAACCTAACTTAATATAAATTTACTTTTAATTTGGGTAATAACTGTCTATAACGTTTGAAATGTTCATAAAATGTGTTCTTATATCTGTTTCTAACACAAATACTGTTCACTTGTGCTCCATAGTTCTTACTTTTGTCATTTCGCATTTTCACATTGTTTAACTATTTTGTCAATTTTTGTATAAAATTTGCAATTTTATATTAAATATCACACTGCACAATTGTTGTTCATGTTCTTAATTATGTTTTTAAGCCACTACTACTTCTTATACACGTTTTATACACCATGTCTTTGAATTACAAATATACTATGTTTCGTACCATACCCTTTCTTTCATGTTTCAAATAGTTTATGCATTGTACCTAATACCATTGAGTACATGTACTCAATGCTAATACTATACATTCTACATATTATAATTATCATACTCCATGTGATCAATATCTGATATGTGTTCAAAATGCTAAAATTCATTGAATAAAATGCGAAATTACATAAATATGTTACACGAAACTAATCGTACCCACTAATATTAATCATGTTGACCTTTCTCACATGCTACTGGTATAGCTCAATGCTTTTATGAATAAAACAACCTTGTGCAAACCCCACAAAGCCTGTTTTGTCACATCAAAACCATAATTTTGCACTCGTAACTATTTTCTCATTGAAAACGAACTGTATACTTCCACAAATTTATCTAACTTGCCTACTATTAAAGAATTTAAAACTCAATAAACTCTAGCCCCTTTATTGTGCCTAATTCTAATCATCTCAATATATATATATATATATATATATATATATATATATATATTCTATTAGTTATGTAACCGTGCGTTAGAAATAGTATTTTACGTTATAAGTCCGGTAAAAAAGATATTACGTACGAATAAGTACTTAATTTTATTGCGCAATGAGTACGTAATATTTTTTCACCGGACGAATGGCGTAACGTATTTTATTTCATACTGAAAATAAAATTTTAAATATTTAAAATAAGCCAAAAATGTGGTCCAAACAATTAAACATTCGCGAATTATAAAAAAAAAACCGCTGGTTGGCACAGTTTGAGTAGCTGCTAAGGTGACTTGTTTACATTTTTCAAACAGTTAAAAAGTTTAAAATGAACGAGAACGTAAAACACCAGCATTCATAAGAAATTGCACAAAAATGTAGAGAAGCTACGGCCAAGCTAAGAAGTGCTCCTGATAAAGAATATCTTTTCACAAAAGTGAGTAAACATTTTTATGCATTGTGGAGCAAATTATTTAGGAATCGTTTTTTATTTTTAGGTAGTTTTCATGATTGGAGTTGCTGGAGACTGTCCCAGAGAAGAACTGTGCCTAACGTCTTTGAACGATATAGAAATCACTGCTTCTCAAATGGTTATTACTATTCCTCAAACAAAAACTAATAGGCCGCGGGTATGTACAGTAATTAAAGAAGCACACAGAATTAAATTTTTGGAGCTATATCAAAAGTATGTAAATTTACGTCCAAAAAATACTGAACATGGTAAGCTATTTTTGGGCTACAGGCGTGGACAGTGCATCAATCAAAGAGCTAATTCACACAATTGGCGGAGTGGCAAAGCGTATCGCACCGTTTCTGGGTTTAGAAAACCCTGAAACCTACACTGGACATTCGCTCAGAAGAACAGGTTCTACGCTCCTTGCCAATTCGGGAGCCAATATTTCTGTTCTTAAGCGATTTGGTGGGTGGAAAAGCAGCACCATCGCAGAAAAATATGTTGAAGATTCCCTTGGAGGGGAAAATAAAATTGCTCGTATAATTCAAGGTGGAGAAAGTTTTGTTCAAGTTGTTACGAGACGACGAGGAGAAGCATCTTCTTCAGAAATTTTATCTGAATGCAATTGAAGCCCTGAATTCAATACATCAGCTCCAAAGGCAATACGTGTATAAAGACTTATGTAATTGGCACTGATACTCGATCCACAACAGTGTGTGATTGTGAGAAAATTCCTTCAATTCAAATTAATGGAAATGAAAGCTATACCATTAATATTAATTTAAACATAACAAAATGACCTTAACTCTTATTTTTCAGTTGAATTTCACGTTAAGTCTTATTTTCAATTAAATTTTAATTCTGTACCTGTTTATTTTCTAAAAATTTGTTAACAAATTTTTCTGCAGTTGCCTTTGACTTGAGTACCGTAAAATTCCTAGTGTACGGTAAAAAGCTACTATTCCGTAAAAAAGTGTTTTACAGTATACTAGAGTATAGCGTAAAACTGACAATTACAGTACAGTATGAAATAAAAGAAATTACCATAATGTGTACTTACGCGTAATAAATTTGCAGCCGTCGTAACTCAAAGAGAATCACAAAATCGAACACAAAAATTAAGCACCAGTGAACAATATTTTAATGTTGTTGAAATTGACAGGTTCCGAATCAAAATGCCAAACGCGCGTATTTATAAGGTCTAGTTTTCAACAAGTTACTTCCTGAAACAGTAATTTCAATTGTACTGAATATTTTGGTATATAATGAATAAGGAATACCTTACTATAATAATCACAATTTTATGTTAAATAGACTGATACAATCAAAGGGTGGGAAGATTTTAAACAATGGAAATTCAGCATATGATTTCCCGCAAATATTCAAAACAGCAGGTATTATTTGTTAATTAAACTCATATTTATGCGAGAATTATAATTAAGAAGTAAAGTGAATCATTTCTAACGGGATTCGCAGTTCTGTTATATATCATTTATGTAAAGGATATAGTTACAAATATTAAATCAAATGTAAAAGATTCACAATTGGTTGCCGATATAGGTGTATAGTTTGATTCAAATAAAGTTGGGTATCACTAATTCTTAAAATTACACGAAGCACGATTTAGGCGACGTAAGTCTTCATTAAACCAGTAAAGTGTCTTTCAGTTAATATTTTTATTTCATACCAATACATTATAAACAAATAAACCCTTCGTTACCGTAACTGTAAACATGTTCATAACTCCCTAGGGAGTTATAGTAGGGAATTATGGATCTATAACTCCTACTAATGTATCTTGACAAATGTTTGCAAGCTTGTCAGTTGATATATCCCTGGTAACAATGCCTACTTAATTTTTAATCGTTCGTTTAATTTTAATAACCAACAAAATTTCGTTTTCATATTTCATTTATAATGAAACATGAAATAAAATGATTTAACTATTACGTGAGTTGTGTATGTTAATGACCTCGGCCAACGCAATCCGTAGTCCTCGGTAATTAACACCCAGATAACTCCCTTGATGTATAAATAACCATTATCGACAGATATCTTCACATAAACTTCTATAAAATGTTAAAGGAAGCTGAAAATTATTGAAAGTTTTTTTATATTTTGAACTAGAATATATCTGTTACATCCATTTTGTTATAGAGTCAAAAATATTTTGCTGTGACAGTGAATTTTTATAATTTAAGACATGGTTTGATTATAATTACAACCATCATAATACATAACCTATATATTTGTAAGTAAACAAATACTTATTTTGTTTATTATAAATTAAATCACTTCAGGTGAAAAAATTGGTAAAAGTTGCAATCAGTTTGTTATTCTCAAGATTCATAGCAACCCTTCTAGAAGCATAATTATTGCTTTGTAACCGACATAATGCTTGTAGATACTTTACGATAACATAAATATTGATACATTTGTTATTATTTCATTTTTGTTGAAGAAAGTATGTACAGGTAGTCCCATTTTCGTATGTTTTACGGGGTATCTCGCTTATTTTTTAGGTTAGAACCTTGCGGTTTTCGCGACACCTTGCTATTTTTTAATGAAACCAAAGATGCACTAATCAAATTTGCCATAGCCATCTTAGTTCGTGTACTACAGGGTGATTTTGGAAAAATTGCATTTTATGTCATCCCCTGTAAGTCTATTATTATCAGACATATTAAAAAAGTAAAAACTGATATTTGTCAATTTTTTTACGTAGAATCCAGTGGCGTACTCAAATTTTCTTTAGAGGTCACAGTTTTTGAGATATTGACATAACCTACTTTTTTTTATGGGACACCCTATATATTTTTTTAAAATCTTTTTCCACTTGCCAAGAGCTTTTCAAAAATATAGCATAATCTATATTTATTTTTATAAATAACGTGACAAAATGATTTTTTCGTATAATTTACATTGATAATAGTGGATAGCCGTGGGTAACCATGGTAACGCAAAAAACAAAATAATTAACGTTGTGCCATTACTTAGGTATTTGATTTTTGAAGTTTCTGCTTCTCTCAAATTATTCCTGGTTACATTTTCCCAAATTTAGTGCTGATATTTATTGTTATTCGTTGTTTTTGTTTATTGTTATCGTTCTTGTTCTTGTTGTTGTTGTTGTGTAATTATTTTTTAATACGGCTCGAAAACCAAAAATTTGAAAACTTTGAGAAGTATGATATGAATACCTGCTTCATATTATCTAATGAAAACGCAGACCAGGTCTTAGATCTCTATCTGAACAGGTCAGTTAATCTTTACCTTAGAATTTGTATTTATTTTATATACCTATTTTGTCATATAGATATCCCGAAAGAAGACAACCCGACAGAAGAATATTTCAAAAATTAAAATTTAATCTTTGCCAACATGGATGTTTTGACAAACCTCGACCCCGAGTTTACAACAAAGAGAACGAGGAATCAGAGATCAACGTTTTAGCAGTTGTTCAAGCCACTCCTGAAACCTCGTGCAGGAAAACAGATGAAGAGACCGGTGTGTCTAAAACAACAGTGCAAAGTATTTAAAAAAATAATAATAATTTGGTCAGGCGAGGCACATTTCACAAGTTCGGAAATTCTTAATAGACACAACTCGCAGTTTTGGAGTCAAGAAAACACCCACGTGATTTTTCCTAGAGAGCGTCAAGGCAGGTTCGGATTTAATGTCTCCTGCTTTATTTTTAACCGAACAATAGTTTACAAGATTTATGAATAAAACCTAAACTCTAATAGCTACTTACAAATTCTACAAGAAAAAACTATGAACATTTTAGAAGATATTCCACAGGCTCAACTGAACGATATATTCTTCCAGCAGGATGGGGCTCCAGCCCACAATGCTAGAATAATACAAAACTGGTTTAATGAACGTTTTCCCAGGAGATGGATTGGAACAAATGGATCTGTTCGATGGCCACCACGATCACCGGATCTCTCGGTTTTGGATTTTTTTGTGGGGGTATTTAAAGAATAAGATTTATTCAAGGCAATATGCCAACATGCAACAATTAAAAATTGCAACGGAAAATGCTTTTGCAGAATTACGAAGACAATCATTTATTTTGGAAAATGCTATTAAAAGAATTTATAAACTTTGTGAAACTTGTAAGAGACATAATGGTCTGCAATTTGAACAATATTTGTGATTAATTAATTATTTCGTTTTTTATCAATGTAAATTATAGAAAAAAATCATTTTGTCACGTTATTTATAAAAATAAATATAGACTATGCTATATTTTTGAAGAGCACTTGGCAAGGGGCAAAAGATTTTTAAAAAATACATAGGGTGTCCCATAAAAAAAAGTCAGTTATGTCAATATCTCAAAAACTGTGACCTCTAAAGAAAATCTGAGTACGCCACTTGATTCTACGTAAAAAAATCTACAAATATCAGTTTTTACTTTTTTAATATGTCTGACAATAACAGAGTTACAGGGGATGACTGAAAATGCAATTTTTCTAAAAGTACTCTGTAACACAAAAACTAAGATGGCTATGGCAAATCTGATTAGTGCATCTTTGGTTTCATTAAAAAGTAGCACGGTGTCGCGAAAACCGCAAGGTTCTAACCTAAAAAATAAGCGAGATACCTCGTAAAACATACGAAAATGGGGCAACCTGTACAGTATAATGTAATTCGAAGTTCAACGAAATTATAGATATTTAATATTTTAATTTAGCACATAGTTTAAATAGATTTCATATTGCTCTAAGTTGATTGAAAAGCATTTACATAAATCAGTACATGTATTCAGTCCACCTATTGCAGAGTTATCAAAATGTTATGTAAAAATTAGAATATTTATATTACAGTGGAATTAAAACATTTAAATAAAAAAAAAAGTATTCACTATCAGTATTACTCTCATAAATGGAATCGTTAACAGATATAATTAATGGTTGCACAACCTCAAAATGTTTCTCGATTTTCCACCACTCTAATATAGACACTTCGGCATGTTTAATGCATCTCAATTCGTTGCAAGGATTCCATCCATATTTCTTTTACATGGTCATCGTTAAATTTGGAATTATGTCTTCCTACATTTTTGTTGTAGTGTTCTTTGCAGTTTTTCCACACCAGTTCAATTGGATTAAGTTGACAGTGGTGGTAACCGTAATACTCTGTGTCCACACTTGTATGCTACTTAATCTGTTTCGTACACCTTTGGTATTGCATTAGCTGCAACTAATTACTGTAATTCTTTTTTAAACATGAATCATAAGCTATGTTGTGCTTTAATAGAGAATTACATATTTCTTCCTTCTTAGATGACTTATTTGGAATTTTGTCTAGAAGTTTTGAATGGCAACTTGCATTGTCCATTACAATTAAAGATGGTTCTTTTAAGTTTGCAATTAAATTATTTTCAAACCATTTTATGAACAACTCCGCACACATATCTCCATGATAATCTGCACTTTGTGATTTTGTAGAAAACAAAAGTGAAGCATCGGAAATCAATCCATCTTCATTACCTGCATGAACTATAAATCTAAAAAATACGACTATTTTATTAGAAATTATAATGTAATGACTAAATTACAACAAACCTTTTTCCTTCACCTAATGGCTTCTTCTTCACGCTTTCCTTAGATTTATTATGCCAGCTTCTTTTGTGCGATCCTCGACTGAAAATCCAAGTTTCATCTAAGAATACAGGATTGTATAATTTTTCTTCTTTATTTTTGTAATGTTCTCTTAAGAATAGTACACGATTGGCAGCAATATGTGATTGTTCCAGTAAACCTCTCCTACCATCATCTACTTTAGATGAAAAGCCAATGGAATGTAAGAGACGTCTTAAACTTGATGTACTGAAATGGAAAACTTGACGATTGCTAAATTCTTTTGTAATGATCCTAGCGTAACATGTACACCTACAAAAACAGGTATAGTACTAGACATGCCTTGCATGTTGTCAGGTTGCGTTGACGCACCCTGTATGTAGGATGTTATAATGACGTGTATTACGTGTTTTGAGTGCGAGTGTATTGAGTTTGAAAAAAAAAAAATTTTGTGTGTATGCATAATGTATGTGGGTGTATGATACGCCACTGGAAATTTAGGAGAAATATAATTCTGTATGTAGATACGTGTATTTGAATATTATAGAGACTTTAGTGTTGGAATAAATAGATTCTGATGAATGTAAATATGAAAAGAAATTTGTTGATGGGACGATAATGTATTGCTACTGTTTTGCTGCTGTTAGAAATGGAATGTTTGAAGATAAGATGAGTAATCTTTGCCAGAAGATGTGAGTGTATAAGTGTAGAACGTTTTAGAAAATATGTAGAGAAAGATTGGGTATGTTTAAGTGTTAATTTCCGAAGGGTTTTGTAATGTTGTGCAATTTGTTTTGAGAATACGTGTATGTATATGGAATTTGAGACCTTAGACGGTGCTTATTTTTGCAAATGTTGCGGGAGGAGATTGAGCGCAGGTTGGAGATAACTGTTAAAAGTTGTGTAATGGTCCAGAGTGGCCACTGAATGAATGTGGTGACGAGGGGTGATTTCTTCATGAAGTAATTGTAAAATTTGTAAGTAAAAACAAATATGGCGATGTATTGTAATTACACGCGTGCTTGTATAGAGGGTAGCAGCTATTGGAACTATGGAATTTTGAATGAATACTATTGGAGAATATAACGCGGAAGGAAGACATGTTTAAAGATGGATGACTGAAGGTATAAATAGGAAAGTCAGGGATTGACGAGTTAGTTAAGCTTTTTTCGGTTTTGGCTGTTGCTTGTGGTGAAGGTTGGCGGAAGACGCGCGCGAGGTAGTGTGATAGAATGGGATGATGTTGGAGTATTTGTGAATTTTAATGAGGCAGTAATTGTTTAAACAACTGCGTAACCCGAACCGGGGATGAATCGTAAAAGACATTCATAAATAGAACAATTAATTAAATTGGGATTGAAGATAAAATTAGTTGTTTATTTTCAAGAAAATAAAAAGTGCGTAAGCAGATTTATAAAAAGTTAACAGTTGTAACGTTAGTAGCGTCAAGGTTAGCGCGTGTTCTTGTACCGACATTCAGTTAAAAGTATTTATCAGACCACCTGTTAAGTGAACGAAGTGTTCGTTGTATATTAAGTCAATGTTTAAGTAACGTTATATGACATTGAAAGTTTATTTGTATAAGGGTTGCTAGAAATTTTAAGAGGCAACCAAAGGTTTACCGTTATTACATGTTTGTGGGAGTAATAACCTCGCATAGTGAACTAATCGCGAGTGCACAGAGGAATAAGTTTTGTTGAGCCTTTGTAATGTGCTTCAGGCAATTTTAAGGAGTACCAATGGACTACAAATAATTGATTTACGGAAGAAAAAAAAAAGAAAATCCAAGGATTAATGGACAATTTTTTAAGTAAGAAATTAGATTTAAGAATTTTTAAGAACTCATTTAAGCCCGATTATCTTTTTTTTTTTTTTTGTTAGTTTATTTGCGTATTGTCGTTTAAATTATTAAATAGTTTTGAAAGGAAGAGATAATCGTTCTTGAGTCTTATTGTATGGTTTGTTTTAGTAGTAAGAATGCAAAGTGGTATTTGGTGGTTTAACTTTCAACCACGCTGATGTAATTTATGTAGATATTTGTGTTTTTGTTTTATTTTATGCAGGACAATATATATATATATATATATATATATATATATATATATATATATATATATATATATATATTTATCGTTATATTTTTACTTTGTTGTTTATTTAGCCAGGTATGAAACACAGTTGTAACATTTACTTAATTGGTGATCTTGTTTTGACAATTTTAAAAGTAAGCTTTGCATATTTTTGGATTTTAAGATCAATGAACAACCTGAAAAGTCATATTAGCCAGGTTGATTGCAAAATTTTCATGTTAGTTTCATTAGCGCAATGCACAATTAACGGATCAGCTGTTAGTTTAAATTTCATTAAGTTTAATAATAAAAGTTGGAGTTTTGAGAACTGACGCATATTTACGAATGTCAAATACGATTCAGAAGTAAATTAAATTTAAAAGATATCGTTCATGTTAAGAATTTTAAAAATTAATTACCGTTCATTGAATGAATTTGAGTGATAAATTTTATTTTGGAAGTTTTGGTATACGAGGTGTATTCAAAAAGTTTTTAATAACCTGGGTAGTACTAAATTTATTTGAGTTTGAGTTGAATTGTTTTGGACGAGTGTATGTTTTAGAACCCTCGTGTGAGAGTTTACTGAGTAAGCACACTCCTACTTTCCACAATCAAGTAGGGTTAATTAACATCCAGCTTAAGACAATTATATTAGCAAAGTTTCGATTGTGGTGGCGCCTAGAGACATATTTTCCCGGACTGAGCTGTTTGAATGTAGGTGTAAGGTGTTTGAGCGTATTAACCATTCATTTTACTTATTATTTCGACCACGCCCATCTCCCTGTTAGCTGGCTTGGCAACCCGCTTACATTAGTAAGCCTGCACGACGCCTAGTGCGGTTTGGACGTGTAACAATGTTTGTATTTACATTTTGAAAGCATTTCATAAATTTTTCTCTTCACAGCATCCTTCACATAGTCATCAACTTGGTGGACTTAGATTTCATGTTTTCTGCGCTTAGCTGGTGACTGTGCAGGTTTATATTCTTTTTGAGGTTCTGTAACCCTTTTTTTTATAGAACTAACTGTATTTATACTAACCACACATGCTTCAGACGTGCGCTAAAAGTAGTCCTTCCAAGTATCATATTTTACACAATAATGTACTACATACCTGCATAACAGATTCAAATGGAACAAGTGATCTTTGTTTTGTCACGTTCCCATTCAAAATAAATAAGCACGTTCATAACAACAAGCTGCGCTTGAGATTTAAGGCGCTTGTTATGTCGGATTTCTAAAATTTTGTAAATTTTATATAAATTATGTAAAAATGTTACGAAATTACCAATAATTCACTGTACAAGTTGTAGATGGTTTTGAAAAAAAACTGTTTTTTGTAAAAACTAAAGCGATAACGCATGAAAGTAGAAGAGGGGCACTTGTCGCCGCATCTTGGATTTTCTGGGGAAACCCTCCTTTCACTTTTTTGTACGCCCACGTGGGGGACCGTATTTTTCACCCGCTATGGTTTCTTTTCGGAGGCCTTTTTCACCCTTAATTTTTTACACACCCACGTGTGAGACCGTATTTTCCACCCCTGCTGGAATTTTCATCCCTAATTATGTTTTACACACCCACGTGTAGGACGTGTTTTTTCACCTCTATTTTATGACAGCTCACGTATAGGAACTCGTATTTTCTACCCTATGGTTTCTTTTCGAGGGTCAACCTTAATTAGAGCCTTTTTTGTACTTGCTCACGTGAGGGGCATGTCTTGGTATTGGGGGCTGGACCTGGACCTGGTCTTGGTCTTGGGCTAGGGCTGGACCTCGAGCTGGTCTTCGACTTGGTCGTGGACCTGGAGCTGGTCTTGGACTTGGTCTTTGACCTGGAGCTGGTCTTCGACTTGGTCTTGGTCCAGGAGTTGGTCTTGGACCTGATGAGGTTAGCATTCTGATTGAAACGTATGTTATTTAGTCTGTTTAAACTAGGTTGCTGGTAGAGAATCTGTTAGTATCGTTTAGCGATTCAAGATGGAAGGTCAGTTTAAGCACCCCTTTTCGGCGATAGTTGCGGGTCCGTCGGGTTGTGAGAAATCGTATTTTATCGTTGATTCTCTAAAAATTATCGAAACCGCCTATGAAAAAAATTATCTGGTTTTACAGTGAGTGGCAGCCTTCATTCAAAGATCTCTCTGTGGAATTTCAAAAGGGTTTACATGATATGGAACAGTTTGACGGGGAAAAGACTGTCTTAATAATAATTGACGATATAATGCGCGAAACTAACGGCTCTGTGGTTGATATTTTTACAAAGGGCTGTCATCATCGAAATCTAAGTGTGTTTTTCTTAACGCAGAACATATTTCATCAAGGACGTGGACAGCGGGATATTTCTCTCAACGCACATTACATAATTTTGTTTAAAAACCCACGTGACACAGCTCAGATACAGCATTTACCAAGACAGATTTCGCCGGACAACCCAAAATTTTTAGAAGCAGCGTACCAAGATGCTACTTAAAGCCCGCACGGATATTTATTGTTCGATTTAAAACAGAATACATCGGATGTGCTACGTTATAGAACAAATATATTCGGGCCTCAAGGTATCTGCCAGGTATATATAGCGAAAAAAAGGTTTAAGTCTCACAGTCATAAAGATTACATCATAAACGATGGCCGACGTTTTAAGTGAGAACACTGATATCATGCATGCATTAGCCAGATTAAGTAAAAGTCAACGTGACGCTTTATTGAAATGTTTGGATAGTAAGCAGGTAGAGTGTATTTGCGAGTGTGCATATAACACATTAAAAGGTCGTGTATCTCTGTCAGCTGATCAAAAGCAGCGACTGTCTCAACATAAGCACACTTTAAGACGCTTGGCACAGAGAGACGAATCTATAAAGAAGAAGAAACAGTTTCTTGTACAGAAAAGTGGTGCATTTCTACCACACCTGTTAGGACCATTACTCGGAGGAATTCTGGGTAATCTGTTTCAATAACCATGGACCATAATCTTAAGAAGATGATTATTCTACCGATGGACTTTATACAGCGCTTACGGGCACCAGATGTTACACAAAACAACATTTTAACGCAGCTGGGTAACGAAATGGATAAAGTTTTAAAAACTAAAATGACCGACCGTGACAAATGGCAGCAGTACAACCAAGTTCTTCAAAGGTATCTACACTTTTCCAATCAGTTACGTCAGCCCGCCAGTATAACAATAAGCGGTGACGCTTCTGCTGATGATATTAGAGATTTACCGCAACGCAAAGGTCTGACAGACGACGACATAGTATCAACGCTTCCGCCTTCATATAAGAGAAAAGGCGCGAATTTGTTACATATACTGAATATGAACAGCGATGTTTTTTGAGATAAAAGGGGTACTGTCACAATAAAAGGCGAGATCATACCACGTTCCAACATTATCGATCTGGTTCACGAGACGTTAAGAAAACGAAAAACCACAAACCCGCGCGGTTGGCGTCAGTTTGCGACGTACATTAAAGAAATAAATATACCACGAGTGGTTAAAGGAGATACTCAAAGTTATGGTGTTTCTGTATCACCCGGTGTGGAACGGACTCTCACAACTATAGGTGAGAATTACGATGCTGATAGTGAAACGCTAGAAACACCGAGAAGAATCTCTCAAAGAAGAAGAAGAAGACTTTCACTAGATTGGGATTCGTGGCGGCCATAACATGGATTCTGTATACTATGACCCCTCTCACCCTGCAGGGTTCGCTGGTATAACACCTTTAACTAATGCTGTAAAGGGTAGATATGGTGAAGTAAAAAACTGGCTACAGACACAGGAAGCTTATACGGTACATAAACCAGCCAGAAAAAAGTTTCCACGAAATAAATATATTGTGAGTAACCTTTACGAATTGTGGCAGGCTGATCTTTGTGATATGCAGACTTTAAGTGAACACAATAGCGGATACAACTACATACTAACGGTAATTGATGTATTTAGCAAGAGGGCATGGGCGAGAGCACTTAAAACGAAGACAGCCTCAGCTGTAATTGAAGCATTCGCTGATATTCTTAAGGATTGCGACAATACTCCGGCAAATCTACAGACGGATAAAGGTAAAGAGTTTGTGGCGAGCAGTGTGCAAAACTTTTCAAGAAACAAAATATCAATTTCTATGTAACAAATAACCCTGATGTAAAAGCATCTGTAGTTGAAAGATTTAATAAAACATTGAAAACAAAGATGTGGCGTTATTTCACTTACAAAAATTCCTACAGATATATTGATGTACTCGAAAGACGTGACTGCCTACAACAATAGCCCTCATTCAAGTATAAAGATGTCCCCCGCGGCTGTAAACGATAAAAACATTTTGGAAGTGTGGAATAACCTGTACGCGAAAGGTTTAGGTCCAGTACGCCATCCTAAATATAAAGTCGGTGAGCATGTCAGAATCGCCAGAAGTAAGTACACCTTTGAGAAGGGATATGAAACGAATTGGAGCGATGAAGTTTTTACAATTAGTGCGGTGATAAAAAGAAGACCACCAGTTTATCGAATAATCGATCTTAATAACGATCCTGTTGAGGGCACCTTTTACGAAGAAGAATTGCAAGTTGTTACGGTTGATAAAGATACTCTATTCAAAGTCGATAAGATTCTAGCTGAAAAGGGCCGTGGGCGAAATAAACAATACTTGGTCAAGTGGCGTGGATACAGTGACAAATTTAATAACTGGGTGTTAGCTTCGCAGCTGAGAGATATATAAAAATGGAGTTTTATCTTACCTTATTGAGTAATAGCTCTATGACGTATTTTCCAGGTAATATGTCGTCAAGTTTTATTACGCAACTGCCAAAACGAATAAGATTAACGGGCTCGTGGGTTGTAGGGATATCAGAGATTCAGTACCCATGTTCTTTTGCCGCTGTAAGTGCAACAGATAATTTAATTTATTATAGAACGGAGCCACCTGGCGAGAACGTGTTGGAATCGATATTAAAAAAGGCCGCAGAATATTTTCAACTCGACAACGAGAAGATCATTTATATTGAAGATGACTGGTACGTGATACGATTCGCTTCGGGAAATTACGTCAGCATAGAAGAAATTATCAGCGAGCTAAATAACCATGTACTAATAAGTAAATTGCTAACAATCGAGTATCATAATCTAACTAAGCGCGTCTCTACGAAATTAAAAACTCGGCTCTCTCTATTCGGATTCTCACAACGTCTAGCCTTACACTTGGGTTATCGACCGTATCAGAACATGGCCGTGGAACCAATACCCCCTCACCCTGCAAGTATACGGATAGGCTTACCAACTCAGATGTTTGTTTATTGCGACATCGTTGAACCGCAAATTGTGGGTGATGTTTTATCTCCGCTTATGCGTATAATAAATATTACTTCAGAAAACTATGCTTACGGGGGTCATAAAGATGTGGTATTTTCGCCTGCACACCACATACCGGTAATGACGCGGAAATTTGAAAACATCGAGATTAATATAAAAACAGATACGGGTGCAGCAATGCCATTCGAGTTTGGAACGTCGTGCCTGAAGCTACACTTTAAGAAAGTACAATAATGGTTTGCCCTTACCAGCAATATTACATGAATCAGGCCGGAAACGGTATCGGCTCTATTTACAGAGATGTGCCCTATCAACGAGGTCATGGAATAGGGAGCTGGTTAGGCGGTATATTTAGAAGTATAATACCGTTATTTAAGTCTGGCGCAAAGGCTATTGGTAAAGAAGCTAATATTCTTGGTGACGTCATAGAGGATCGACCTATTAAGGATTCTTTTCAAGAAAGATTTCACGAGGCAGGTAGAAATCTTAAGCGTAAAGCCGACGAGAAAATCGATAAAATGATGGAGGGTTCGGGTTATAAAAGAGTACGTCTGACCGATAATAATCAGTCTCCACTGAGAGTTGTTGCTAAGAAGAAGTCTGCTTACGACGATATATTTTCAAGATAATGGCTCTTCTACATGCTCAATTGTGTGAATGCGTCAAGTCCGAATTGGATTTGTTCGCTTTACCAGCAACGCAGACAAGTGTCGAGAGTGGTGAATGGATATTTTACAAACCTTTATCAGCTCTGAGTGATGACGCCCCAATAGAATTTGTAGTCCCCGGAAATGGAAATGATTATATAGATTTAAGTCAGACCATGCTGTACATTACAGCTAAAGTTCTAAAGCATGATGATACAGCACTTACAGACGCTGATGTTGTAGCACCAGTAAACAATTGGATGCATTCGCTTTTCTCACAGGTGGAGGTTTATTTAAATCAGAAGATGGTGTCACAACCAAACAACACCTACGCCTACCGTTCATATATCGAAACGCTACTAAATTATGGAAAGGATGCCAAGAGTTCACATCTAGAGTGTACCTTATGGCACAATGATACAGCTGGACAGATGAATACACTGGGAAACGCTAATAACGGTTTCTCGAAACGTCAAGCACTTGCGGGTACCGGGAAACAGATAAAGATGATTGGTCACGTGCACTCGGACTTGTTTAATCAAGAAAAGTTTCTCATAACTGGTGTTGAGTTAAAGACTAAATTTGTACGATCAAGAGATACCTTTAGTCTAATGGCGGCACACGCTTCAAATTACAAGACACGAATTATAGACGCTAGTTTACTGGTGAGACGTATGCGGATCAATCCAACTATTCTAATTGCACACGCTAAAGCTTTAGAAACAACAGCCGCAAAATATCCTGTTACAAGGACCGACGTAAAAGTGTTAACTATACCTGCAGGCATACAGCGAAATCATTGGATAATGTTTTCCTAGGTCAGTTATCTAAACGATGCATCGTAGGCTTTGTAGCAAATAAAGCCTTCAACGGTGACTACACCTCAAATCCGTTCAATTTTCATCACTGCAATATTAACTACATGTCATTATATATTGACGGACAACAAATTCCTTCGAATGCCTTACAACCAGACTTTACAGCTAATGGTTTATATGTAAGAGCGTACCACACCTTATTCTCTGGTACGGGTATTCATTTTTTGAATGAAGGTAACGATATATCAAGAAGTGATTATCCCAACGGCTACTGTTTAATGGCCTTTGACCTAACACCTGACCTGTCTGCAAACGCTAGCACGCACTGGAATTTAGTTAGAAACGGCTCCCTTCGGCTAGAAGTCGGGTTTGAAGAAGCGCTCACCGTAACCGTTAACTGTTTAGTGTATGCAGAATTCGATAATCTGATAGAGATCGATAAACATCGGAATGTCGTTGTAGATTTTAGCTGTTAAAAGTGGCAGCTCTAACCTGCAAGCTTCAGTGTACAGCAGCAGACGATAGAAGGTGGACGCATACTTGGACGTACAAGGGTTTAGTGGTGTTAACAACGAATTCATACCTAAAGAAATTGCCGTGGTTACAGATCACGGTCGTTTATCGTTGATGCTAATAAAACCACCACGAGGCTACTTTATATCAGGATCCATGTCACGGCAGATAAAATTTATGGAAGATAATTATCATGGATTGAAATGGTGGTGGGGTCATGTACATTACAACAATTTCCGTGAGGAGCTGATGAGAGTGTTGCGCCCATTTAACAAAATTCACGTTAAGGGCAGTGAAAAACAACAGTTTTTAAGGTTTCTTAACAAACCAATAGTAAACCTGGAGGAGACTGGTTGTCCGTCGATTAAACAATTGAAAAAGGAAGCAAAAGCATATAGCTGCTTAAACCATAACATCACTGAGCCTATGTGTGTACTGGAAAACGCATTACTACTACAAGACTGGACACATACCAATTCCAAAGATGTATGCGGTACAAGTGTTGAGATGCTTGAAATCGATCCCCAGCCACAAGAAGAATGTGTTTCGGCTTGTATGTGCTTCTAATCAATTACCGAAACACGCACCTCGACCGTGTGCAATTATCGTAAACACAGATCCTGCAAATAAGCCAGGTCAGCATTGGATCGCTATCTACATTGACGAGAATGGTAATGGCGAGTATTTTGATTCCTTTGGGCGAGCACCGCAAGGATATCATTTACATTTCCTAGAGAAGAATTCCATATGCTTCGTATACAATAAAAAAATACTACAAGACTACCATTCGGATGTATGTGGATTTTATGTCTTAGTGTTTTTATATTTTAGATTACATAATTTACCTATGTTTGATTTTGTAAAAAACTATTTTAGTACATGTTTAATTCTAAATGATGAGATAATTAAAATATTGTTTAACGTCTGTTATCCAACCATTCTATTCTGATAAAATAAAGATATTTTTTAGTACCTTAATTGTTTTAATTAAGAATTGCGTAATACCTACTGTTTTTTTCTTTTAATTCGGCATGTGTGTTTTTAAAAAATCATCTTATATAAAATTTATTATGTAGTGTTTTTAAAAAGAAATTATATTAACCATTTATATTGGTTTTTAGACTATTAAATTAAACGAAGTTATATAATTACACGGTAATTAGCTTAAGTACACATGAACAGTGATTTCTTACTACATATTGTTATGGAATTTTAAACATTCCAAACACTTAATATGGTTTTTTATAAAACAATTTGTGTATCCGTATATGAATATTTTTCAAACCGATTTTATTTTAAGAGAAAGGTAAATGTATGTTGCAGTAAGTGCGATAAAGATGATAAGGTTATTTTTATATTTTACACTATGGGGAAACCAATAGCTGGTTTTACACAATCTAGAAAGTTTAATTACACAAGCAACACAAAAGCGGTGACCATCACGCGTAAATCAGTGCCTTAAAACGTTACAGAGCAGGTAAGTGTGGTGTTAACCCTTTATTTATTTACAGATTTTTTTAATTACAGTTAACATCTAAGCATTAAGTTTCTTTTAAAAAATATTAAGACGTACAACATTTTTTAACGGTCGGATGGATATTATTTCTATGCAGGTAAACTATGTTTTAATATTCGTTTTAGAAAACACAAACTGCTATGTAATTAATTAACTTAATAAAAATTTGTTTCATTAGGAATGTCAGTAATTTTTATAGTTCACTGAGGATAAGTATGCAATTTACAATAAAAATAAGTGTTCTATAATTAAATTTTACTGTCATTCAAATTCCCCCACGCAAGATCAATCCTTAACACAGCTGCTATTTTACATCATTATTAGAAAATACGTTTTCTCCAATAGCATTTAACCTTTTAAAGCAATAGACTAAATAATAATCTTTATACAATTTCCAACATTGTATGCATGTGCAACCTCCAGAGCCAATCCTAAGACTTATCCCTAGACCAGCCCTAAGACAAAAGACAAAAAGCAGAAATTTATATTTATATCAGGTAAAAAATTAATTTCTGATTGTTATCTCTGACACCAACAAATTCAAGAACATGATCGATATGCTTTAAGTTAAACAAGTAATTAAGAAAAACACGCTAATAAAAGTAATATAGGAAAGTACAGTCAGTGTATACGTGATTATTATTATCTAATCAATTCTTCAAATTATATCTGATAAACAAGTTCTAATAAATGCTAATAGTAAAACACAAAATTAAATAAACTATATTTTACATAATTTCCCTGGGGCTAAAAAATAATTAATTAATAAAAATTAAAAGATCATCATCTTCTTATAAACTATCAGATTGAGAATCCCCCTAGGATAATTAATTAATAAAAATAATTAAAGATCACCATCTTATATTAATAAAAATAATTAAAAAAGATCATCATCTTATATTAATAAAAATAATTAAAAGATCATCATCTTATATTAATAAAAATAATTAAAAGATCACCATCTCAAAATAAGGGTTGAAAATTCGGTCCACCACGTGGGCGAGTAAAAAATGGCGACCAAAGGTGCCCCAAACCCCCGGGGCTTCTGTGACGTCAAAATCCAAGATGGCGGCGCAAGGTGTCCCGGTTCTACTAATGCGTATGTATTGGAAATTACCAGCAACATGTTATAGCACCTATTAACAATTTGTTTTTTTCTCATTTGAAGTGATGTTATCTTTAACATATTTACTTCGATACTGACTTTCTAATACCTTTAAAAAATAGGTTTAGTTAATTACTGCTAACACATTATCGTTATATAATGTAGATTTAAAACTTTTCTTTTAAAAAATACCTTTTAATCATAATATCATTTGATATTAAAAAAAGACGATTAAAATATACATCATTATATCTCAATTTAAAAAACTTAATTGTAGAATTATCATCAGGATCTGTTCAAACAAAATAGTGTTTTTTAATTATATCTATTTAAATTGCTAAAATAATGTGAGAATAAAAATGCCGATGTATTTAAAGATTACTACCGAAGGCTGTTCTATAATAGAAAATGATGAAGGGATCTTTTGAAAGGTCTTAGATTTTTAAATTGACGTGTATTTTTGCATCTAGTTAATTAAAATTATTTTTTCAATGAATTTAAACGACTGATCTAGTTTAACAATGAGTGTTTTATACCGTAATGAATATGTTATAAAAACGCTTAGCTAAAATAAAAAACGTTATTAAAATTATTACATTTTCATTAAGGATGATTTCTGGTATATATGTACAAACTGTTATTATTACCTAACTTCACCTTCAACAATAAGTCTTTTGATATTAACAGATAAACATCATGCTTTTTTACTTTTAACTATACTTGAAGTTAACCTCAGGATCTGGATGAATACTATAAAAGCGTACGCCAGGGTTTAGTTAATTTAGTTCTTGTTTGAAAGCATCATATCGTTATGAAGTCTTTAAATGTAAATCAGATTTTGGGGTTATTCAGTGCTGGAGCGTTAACCGACGAGGGGCTAAAAAACGCATACAATATCGTTACTTATAAGATGTAGTACGAAAATGACACTATTGATTCGATAGAAATTTATAATGAGTTCACCGAAGCTGCACTGAGAGCTGGAGGAATGTAAGTATATGGCTTGTTTTATTTTTTAAGTTCTAATTATTTTTTAAGGCCTGCTCAAGTAAATCTGGAGGAGGTGTTGGAAACTACAGATGCGGAGGATTCCATAACGGTATGTCTTTTTAAATTTCTGTCTCGTTTAGTGTATGAGTACATTACAGGCCCAAGGCCAATCGGGTTCAGGTTCTCAGCAACACTCCTGAGCATCCTCAGGGTTCAATCACATAAATGTAATAGGAGAGTCAGACAGTAAATTTATAAAAAAATTCAATACTACGTGTAAAACATTAAGATTTAGTTATAATGACGAAACGTGTAAAGATAATCCCTTAACGTGGTTACAGGTAAAAAATATACCATTTACTAAAAATTTATCTAATACATATGTTTTGTAGAGTGCATTCGAGGAGTTGTATGCACTATCAAAGATGCGGCTCCGTCAGACCTTGTAGGGATTACGTTAAGAAATCCGAATTTCCCGGATAAACCAATCGGCCTGTCATTTAGACGAGTGGACCAGTTGTCGGTGAAAGTGATAATGTCACTGCCAGAAAACGTAATGCAGAGCAATGCTAGTTTTTTCTCGAACGACTTATTAGTTTTAAGCGTGCGTCGGTACCTGCAGGCTATGGACGCAAAAACTTAACAGGTTTAAAATTTGAAGATTTTTGTAAAGCAAAAAGACAAGGTATTATTATTGTCCCCGCACCAATGAACGATAATAATTGTTTAGCGCGAGCATTAGTCTTAGCTATAGCGTTCAGAAATAACTATGCAATGCGTCATAGTATGGAAATGGGTTGTCCTTTACTTCAAGAGCGAACCATGCAACTTTGTCAAAACAGTGGGGCAGATCTTAGTCAGAGCAGTAGTTACGAGCATATTCAGGCATTTCAAAACCATTTAGCTTCGTATACCATTGTAGTTTATAATTCACGAATAGGTGATTCAGTTTACTTTGAGGGTCCTAGGGAACCGGGTAAGGTAGTTTTAAGTTTAATATTAGAAGACGAGCACTATAATGTCATTACCAGCTTAACTTCAGCGTTTACCTGCGGTTATTACTGCGAACAATGCAAAAAACGTTGTAACAACAAAAAAGATCATATGAAATGTATGTACCAGTGTCCCGCGTGTCATCAGAAACCACCTTGTTCAGTTCAAAATCCTAAAATTGTCTGTAATGATTGCAAAAGGGATTTTTATGGGCAGAAATGCCTTAGAAACCACAAGGACACTAAACTATGTGAAAAATTACGTAGATGTTTAAAGTGTCTTAAAACAACTGAAGTAAAGGGTAAACATAGGTGCGGATACAGCTACTGCTCCACGTGCCTGGATAAGAAACCTATTAGTCATCTCTGCTACATGTCCATTAACAAAGCTCGACGTGACAGCTGTAACGGTAAACCATCTATGTTTATCTTTTACGATTTGGAGTGCATGCAGGAGAAGGTGTGCGAGGGAACGAATGATCGATTTCTGCATGATCCCAATCTATGCGTGGCCGCGAATGTTTGTTTCGTTTGTATTCAGCACGTAGCAAAAGAGTGCACATTTTCAGGGACAATCCTGTTCAATATGTCATATGTTGCCGAGAGAGCGCCAAAATTTAAAGTTACATGCATCGCACATAACATGAAGGGGTACGATGGATGTTTTGTGCTTAGATATATGCTCTCCATTCAGTGCGACGCTATTAGGTTTACTGACTCCCTTAATTTTATCCCATCACCACTCGGCATTTCCGAAAACTTTCAATTTCCCCGAGTCCAAAGGTTATTTCCCATATCTCTTCTACACATCCGAGAATCAGAATTACGAGGGTCCATTGCCACCACTTGAATATTATTGTGCAGATCAGATGCCTGAGAAAGAAAGGCAAAAACTTTTAGATTGGCACGCGACCCAGAGTAATTATGTTTTTAAGATGAGTGAAGAGATTGAGCAATATTGACTGATGGATGTTAAGATTCTCGTTTAAGGTTGTATTAGTTTCTGGTCCACCTTCACTACCCAAAATAAAGTCGATCCGTTTGAGGAGGCCACCACTATATCTAGTGCCTGCAATAAAGTGTTTCGCAGAATTTTCCTCAAAGAGAACACAATCGGGCTCATTCCTAAAGGCGGTTATAGCCCAATCAAAGGTTGCAATACGATGGTTACGCTGGGTGGAACATTCACAGCAGGTGAGTATACAGCATGCAGGGAAATCTCGTGAGTTTAGAACACCTGAAGATGTGAAGGTCGACGGATATTGTGCAGAGTCGAATACGGTTTACGAATTTCTTGACTGTTACTGGCACGGGTGCGAGGTATGTTTCCCCAATCAGGCAAATATTGACCCTAAGCTTGGTGACGAGAAAATCATGTATTATGACGTGTGCTCATTATACCCCTATGTAAATAAATATTGTAAATATCCTGTAGGTCATCCGAGAATTCGTGCAGGTTTAGATTGGAAGAACATTTCATTAGACACGGTGGAGGGTTTAATTAAATGTCGAGTACTGCCGCACTCTAATCTCTACCACCCTGTTTTACCCTTAAAAATGCATGGCAAACTGATGCTTTTGTTGTATAGGACTTGCGGTGCTGAGTTAAATGAAAGGGAGTGTGAGCATAATGAGACTGAGAGCAGTTTCGTTCGAACGGTTGTAGCTGACGAGCTGCGTAAGGCTATCTCTATAAACTATAGAATTTTAAATGTTTTTGAAGTTTGGGAGTATGAGGTAACCACATACAACAAATCCACGAGACAGGGTGGAATGTTTAGTGGTTACATCGATAATTTCTTAAAAATCAAGCAAGAATGTTCAGGGTGGCCTAGCCATTGCACGTCAGAAGCCACGAAATTGAGTTACGTAACAGAATATTATGGGAAGGAGGGAATTCGACTAGACGCGCATAATATTAAGAAAAACCCCGGTTTAAGGTACTTGGCTAAACTAATGCTGAATTCTTTTTGGGGTAAGTTTGGTCAACGCGAAAATTGAACTCAGTGCAGTATTGCATCTGAGCCAAAGGACTTTTTCAAATTGTTTACCGATCCATTGGTTCAGATACAATCTATAATACCTATTAATGATAATGTGGTAGTTGTAAATTGGGATAGACCTGAAGGTGAAGGTGAATCACAAAAAACTATTAATGTGTCCATAGCCGCTTACACGACAGCTCGTGCACGTTTAGAATTATATAGTTACCTGGATAAACAAATATGACAGCATCATATCCAACTTGTGGAGGTTTCCTTGGTCAGATGACCGACGAATTGGACGCGTACGGTGAAAGAAGTTATATAGCCGAATTTGTTAGTGCAGGACCGAAAAACTACAGTTATAATGTTATTTCAACCACTGAACAAACAATTAAATCAGTGTGTAAAGTGAAAACCTTAAACTATAAGAACTCACGTGTTATAAACTTTGAAGCGATGAAAGATATGGTGCTTTGTAATAGTAAAGATTCTCTTTTGTGTATAATGATAGAAAAATAGTTAGAGACAGATGCTACAATGTGATAACTAGACCTGATTCTAAACAATATAGAATAAGTTACTCTAAACGACGTAGAATAGAAAACTTTGATACTCTTCCATATGGGTATAAGGAATAAATAATAAAACAGATAAACAGAAAGAATTATTTATGTATAAACCCCAACTCCAGGCCCAAGACTAACCCCTAGACCAACCCCAGGTCCAAGACCTAGCCCAAGACCAAACCCAGGTCCAGCCCCCCAGCCCCAATTCTTAGCCCAAGGCCTACATTTGCCCCTCACGTGGGCAAGTACAAAATTGCTGTCAAAAAGGCTCTTAATACAACCAAAAATAATCAGGGATAAAAAAGGCCTCCGAAAAGAAACCATAGGGGTAGAAAAAACGCGTCCTATACGTGAGTTGTCATAAAATAGGGGTGAAAAAACACTTCCTACACGTGGACGAGTAAAAACTAAAATAATTAGGGGTTGAAAATGACCTCTGGAAAGAAACCTTAGGGGTGGAAAATACGGTCTCCCACGTGAGCGTATAAAAAGTGAAAGTGGGCGGGGATTGTGACGTAAAAAAAGTGGAGGGGAGGGTGTCCGTCTTCTACTTCCTGTTTAATTGCATACTGCGCATGTCGTGGTTTAGTAAACTGCTTCATGCTTTGAGTACCTCTCTAAACATCTATTAGAGTGACGTGTGAAAATTGTTAATTTGTTGTGTGCTGTTATTAGTAAATTATAGGTTGTTATTTAGTTTGGGATACAAGCGTATCCCTCGCGATCGTTGCTGTTTCAACTTTTACTTGAGTTTTATTCAATATTTTGGTAAGTTTTACGTTAAAATTGAGTGAATCACGCTATATGTACATATTGCAGACGATATAATGAATAGAACTAGCAAAGATAGCAGTCAGTGGCTAAAACGGCTAGATGAAATTGAAGGCAACGGTGATGATAACGAATTGTATGGCATTGAGGATGAATCCGAAGATGAAGGCGATTTTCTAGAAACTGTACACACTGACACAGATTCTGAACAAGAAGCCGGCGCGGGTGAATGTCTTTCTCAATTGAGTAGTGACGATCATGGTGTTCCTATTACATAGGCAAAGATGGTATTACAAAATGGAAAAAAATGAATCCGCGCAACACACGAACAAGAGCGCATAATATTTTTCTACGCAAGCCTGGTCCAGTAGATGAATCAAAAAATGTCACAGGTGTGTTAGGCGCGTTTAGTTACTTCGTAAACTCAGAAATCGTCGATATAATAACTAATTCCACCAATATATATATATATATATATATATATATATATATATATATATATATATATATATATATATATATATATAAATCGTCACAAATCCAATTTCTCCCGAGAAAGAGATGCAAAGGTTACAGACACTTGCGAAATTAAATCGTTATTTGGAATTTTATATCTTGCTGGGGTGTATAAATCAGGAAGACAAAATGTTGTAGACCTATGGAATTCAAATGGTACCGGTACTGAAGCAATTTATTTTACGATGTCTTATCACCGGTTTCAGTTTCTTTTGCGTTGTCTTAAGATTCGACAATATCAATGATAGGATTATTTGCCGTGAAACTGATAAATTGGCTGCAATACGGCTAGTATTTGAAATTTTCGTTACTAACTGCAAAAAATCATATATTTCCGGACCATTTTGAGCAACTGGTAGCTTTTCGTGGAAGATACCCATTCAGGCAGTATATTCCTGCAAAACCTGCCAGGTATGGTATTAAGGTTTTTCCACTAGTCGACATAGAAAAAAAACATATTTACTGTGAATCTTGAAATATATTGTGGAATCCAACCTGCATTTCAAGATAAACGCACATTAGTATCATATGTGCCGAAAAAGAATAAACACGTTTTGGTTTTGTTCACAATGTTCCATGATGATGAAGTCGACGATAACACTAAGAAACCTGCTATGATTTTGAAGTACAACAATACAAAATTTGGTGTGGACGTGGTTGATCAGATGTGCTCGAATTACAACGTGTCAAAAAACAGTCGGAGATGGCCTTTGACCATATTTTTCAATTTAATGAATATAGCTGCAATAAATGCACTACAGCTATTACTGGCAAATAAACAGAACGGAAAGATGGTACGTCAACATTTTTTGTATTCTCTTTCAATGCCGCTAATGCGGCCACAAATTACAAAAAGAGTATATGGTTAAAATTTGCCAAAGAGTATTAGACAGAAATGTTCAATACTGCTTGACATTCAAATTCCGAGCACATCTTCAACAAACAAAGCCGTTCCTCCAACAAAAAAGTTAAAAACTGGAAATGGTCGATTTTATATCTGCCCAAGGAATAGGGATAAAAGAACTAGAATTTTCTGCGATGTTCGTAATAAATGGATTTGTAAGGATCATCATAAGAAAATTGCATACAAATGCCTAAATTGCTCGAATGACGAAAATGACCCATTAGATAACATTTAAGTTTTATTTTTATATTTATGTTTATTATTTAGGAATATTTAGATTTTAGTTTTATTAATTATTCTGTTACTTCCGAAAAAATATACTTAAATCATTTTTTAAACCTTTTAATTTCTTTAAAATTAATATTTGGTATTAAAAATGTATATAAAATTCATGGGATACAACTGCATCCCACGCGACTGCTTACGTAACAAACTTCTGCGCGACCATTGAAGGGTTAAAAGAAAATCTGATAGTCATAATAATGTAAAATATAGAGCGAGATTGGTAGCAAAAGGTTTTACACAAAGGCCAGGTGTGGACTTCAACGAAACTTTTCCTCCTGTAGTAAGGCATTCTACTTTAAGACTGTTAATTGCTTTATCAGTACAGTTAGAATTAGAAATAACTCGTTTAGATGTAACCACTGCTTTTTTGAACGGTTATTTAACCAAGGATGTTTATATGATGCAACCGGAAGGGTATAAGAATACGGTAAACAAACATTAATTGATTTACGTTATAATAAATCAAAATTCGAACCTTGTTTATATTTAAAAAGGGATAATGATTTGTTAACTGTGGTTGTTGTGTATGTAGATGATTTTTTCCAATGATAAAGTTGAAACAGGATTTAAAGAGGAATTTAGGTATGAATTTTAAAATCAAAGATCTAGGAGAAGCTAAACAATGTTTAGGTGTTTGAATTTGTATCGATAGGAACAAAAATATTATACCTCTAGACCAGCAAGATTATATAAATCAATTATTAAACAAATTTAATATGAAAGAATGTAAAAAAGTAGGTACTCCTATTGAGAGTAATGTAAACTTTACATAAAGTAATGAGAATTGTGATAAGCTTATAATAATCGTGGTTTAAAAATATAATAAATAAGTGTAAAAATGTTCTCATAACATATCGTTAAACTAACTCGAGATACAAACCATTCACCAAAAATAATGCCTTTGACTCAGTCGGTTGATTAAAGTAGGGTGGTTCATTCTTTTGATTTTCTTAATTACCACAATTTCTGCTGTTATTTTCACTTAACATAAATAATAAAAATGCAATGTAACACTAATAAAAATGATCTCGGACGCCAAGTTATTTTTTAATAATGTTCGGAATAACTAAACCGAGGTTTACAATAAAAATTCTACCAAAATGTAAGAAAAATAAAAAATATACAGACTATGTTTATTAACAGTTAAAATGATAGGGTTAAATAAAATATATCTTAAAACTAGTTATAGCCTTAAATTACTAATATTAATTGTTATAAATATAAATACCTGTTCGTAAAATTTTGTACACAAACTTTTTAATAACCTCTGGTATCTAAACGATTACGGAAATGTCAACCAAGGTGATGTCATCTTTGCACCAATATTGCGCAATACCTTGAAATAATGTTTTACGTTGTAAATCACCAAAATGGAATTTTATTTCTTATAAATTTGTCTTCTTGAAATTAAATAAACCAATATTTATTGCATTCTTTTGAAGATTCAAAATAAATAATGGAATCCACATTCAGATCTGCATTAAAAGCAAAACGCCATCATAAAGTGAAAGCGTACATAACAGTAGAATTAATTGTACAATCAAAAGCGGTAAAATTAAAAGTGTAAAAGTAAAAAAAAAGAAAGTGCTTGAAAAGAGCAAATGTTTTAATTTTAATATAAAACTAGTTAAATGTACCTTACCATTAAATCAATGGCACTTTTCACAAAATTTAGGGGAAAACCCAAAAAAGCTTCCTGCATCTAACGGCGTACCACAAGAAGTAAGAAAAAATGGATGTTCCGAATATCTCGTGATATAGCCGAGTGCGAAAATTTGCGTAAGGAATTAAGTCAACGATGACGTGTTGCGCGAAAATATTGAGCAGAAGAAATAATTTAAGAAGTGGGAGTATAAACCATTTAAGAAGAATATACACTTAAGTTACAGCAAAATGCAAATTAACTTGCCTACCTCATACTCACAAATCATCAATAAATAAAATTTTTCTTATATTTACAACTAAATGAACGAAGACATAAATTACGGTATATTTTAATACAACTCAAAATGGGTTGTTACAAGCTACCCTATCAGCAATTAATAGGTAGGGGAAGGTTTCCAACATTGTACCACCGCTTAAATTGTACCACTACTATTTCTAAAAAAACTAGAACTGCTAATGGCCTCTGTAGGGCACGTTATTAAACCTTGATGTTAACAAAATAATCTGCAAAAAATTTGGCGACTTCAGTTAGTTCAGTTACTAACAATTTCCATTTTGTGTTTGTGTAGCAATCTGATGTAATTTTCTGCAATCAAATGTAAGTAAATAACAAGTAAATGTGTGTATCTGTACTTGCAGTTGTATAGTTTTCCGCTGTGAATGAACAGTTATAATATGATTATCAGTCAAAAGTCTTTATAATTAAATAATTATCTAAAAATGGGGGAGTCCCCTAAACTTTTGGTCCAATGGCAACTTACTACAGCATAACTCAAGATACATGGCTGAAAACCCATCCTGGATCAACCATTACCCAATTTGAAATATCAGAACTTTTAAATATTGTCTATTGTCAAGCAGCTACAATTGCAAATGCGGTGGATGCATTGAGGGGTTTAGGTATATGGCCGATAAATCGTTATGTTTTCAATGATGCCAAGTTCGAAGTGTCAAACAAATGAATCTGACAATGATGAACAGACTAAAGAAAATCATTCCCAACCGTCTGACAATGATGAACGAGAAATAGGTGTTGATGAGCCATTGCCAACTCAGAATCTGAAAACATTTTTGAAAGAGAAAGAAAATCAGACGGTAATAAATTGGCTAATCTATATTATAGTCCTGAAATGTTATCTCCTCTACCCGTGATAGATTCAACTATAGAAGTTAATTACGACGAGTGGTCTTGTGCAACGGATCACATAAGTAACAAATCCTATGAATTTTGAAAAAGTGCGAACAGAAGTTGTGTGTCGGAAGATCCCATAAGTTGAAGGGTTTAGAAAAAGGGGACATTATAATAAATTTTTCAAACCAAAGCAGTATTATAATACTGAAAGATGTATTATTACACGTGTATCTCAATTGCACACATCTTTTATCGAATAAAAAATTACATTGAGAAGTAAGTATAGACGAACAAACGTCATGAATATTTAATAAATATCAGCACACGACCCTCCAAGCTACAAAATGGAAATTAAAAAAAGTGAAATAAACATCACATTTTGTTTAGAGTAAATATCAACCTCTTACGAAAATAGACAACATTGTAAAAACAAAAACAGTAATCTATGTCAAACAGACGTTTAAAACTACATGACAGACACAGGTTAATAGATATCTAGATGCTGGATTTCTTTCAAAATCTAATCAGCTTCAATCCAAATGAAAACAAGCTTAAAAAACTATAAGAAATTAAATAATTTTAATTATATTTTATTATAAGCTTTGTTATGAACGAATAAGTTTAAAGATAAATATGTAATTAAAAATTATTATTAATTTTATTAAATACATAAATAAAAAGTTTACCTCGAGTAGGATTTGAACTTGCGACCTGTACTTTGCTAGAGCTAGCAAAGTACAGGTCGTAGGTTCAAATCCTACTTCGAGGTAAAATTTTTATTTATGTATTTAATAAAATTTTAATTATAATTTTGACCTTCCAACCTACATATATATGTGTAGATGAAGGTTATGCAATCGACTTTTTTTTCACTATCACTAAATCGACTTACTTATTAGCTCATTTTACAACTTTTGGCTAAGTTTCGCCAAGATCGGCTATGATATCTGGATATGTCTGTGTGTGTGTGTGGATGTATGCTAGTATCCACACTAAAAAGGAACCCTATTTTTCTGTGGTATCCACGATAACTCCAGCACGAAAATACCTACGTACTTACTTAACATTTTGTATTTAAGCTTGCTTTGTATTGGCTTGGAGCAGATTAGATTTTTGGGGAGAGGGGGGTTATTAGGATCAGTAAATTGTTTTTATCAAATATTTCGAAAACAGGTGCATATTTCAAAGATATAAAAATACCTAGATATAGACCTATCACGGGAGCTTTAGAAAATTCAAAATTTCGTGCGAAATTATACCAGATTTGATAGTTTGTACAGCCCTTAAAGTTCTATAAGTATACTTCTACACCCATGGCTACAAATTTTAGCTAGTTTGGGTAATAACTAAAAGATTTTGTGCCTTATGCTCAGTCGTAGATTAAAGTGCGCCAGGTACATAAAATTATCGATTTGCCTTATTAACCAGAAAATATTTACATGTACCTAAAATGCCCGCTTTAAGATCGGGGTTGCTTCTTCCTGAAACTAATTGTTAAATGCTCGGACGCCAACTTATTTTTAAATATGGGATAAACAAGTAAACTATTATACAATAAAGTTAAAAAAAAATGTCTACAATAACACATTTTATTACACAATCTATATTTAATTATAAACTGAAATACCTTAAGGATAGTGCTAGTAACGTTTTTACCTAATGAATAATTAACGAAGCGGGCGGATTTGGAATTTAAACGTCTGTTTGACATAGATTATTGTTTTTGTTGTTACAATGTTGCCTATTTTAGTATGAACTGTATTATAAAAGAGGTTGCATAATTATCTTTAAAAAAATGTTATTAAAATTATTAATTTTATTTAATTTCCATTTTATATGTTAGAAGGTCGTGTGGTGTTTTATGAAAACTTAACTACAACATTTCAAAAGACTAATGTTAAAATATAAACCATTCTGCGCAACATTAATGGTATGAAAAACAATTAAATTGTAAGCAAGTCTTTTTGCGATGAAAATGTTTTGTGCTGGTAATATGAGCCCCTAAGGAAATGTAATGAAACAACTCATTTAGAAAACTGTAAGACGACTATATTTGTACAAACTACGTTTAATTCATCAGAAACAAATATAATAAAATAATGTAAAAGTGCCTGAAAGGTTAATACAAAACTAAAAGAGTAGAAATTACAAAACTACTAGGAAGTATTAGGCTGTTAAATGAAATTGGAAATGGAAACTTTCAAAATTTTATTTACGCCTAGTCTATGTGTAATGTCTATTTCCAAAAATCACAAACATAAACATCTTTCACACCTCCAGCGCACTCGTTGTGTGCCCACATATTGCAGATAAGACATTGCACCCACATTTCTCCTCAGTTGTTTTCTGAAAATAAACCTTCACAGAGGAGAATTGCATCTTCGTTACCAGGAGTTTCCACTTCAATTGGAATTTCTAAGACAGATTATCTTGAATCAATTGATTCATCTGGTACACTGGTTCCCCATCTGAATTTTGGAGTTTTATTTTCACAGTCCGTTTTGTTTTAGATTGTTTTTCTTTAGTAGACTGCCA
Source organism: Vesta saturnalis (assembly GCA_036346205.1). Lineage (NCBI taxonomy): Eukaryota > Metazoa > Arthropoda > Insecta > Coleoptera > Lampyridae > Vesta > Vesta saturnalis. Next base: position 451,399 of record JARFJB010000215.1, read on the forward strand.
ATCATCTGTTTTCTTTTCATCGTCTTTTCTTTTTCCCTTTATCTACTTCTAATTTATTTTTTTCTTCAGCTGCCACCAGATGTATGGTGAGAAGGTCATCAAAGCTGATTTTGAAGATTTAGTAACTTTCCTCTTAGGCTTGGGAACATGCCATACGTCCATTGAAGGAGCAGAGTATCCGAGAGTGGTTTTATCCTTATCCGTAGTAACATGTTCCTCCAAATATATGTGAAGACCACAACTGTATTGGAATAGACTCATCTACACGGACAAACGGATTGGGGCATAACATATACCTGATTTAGTCCTAACCCTTAAGGCTCAAAAACAAACATATATCATAGACATAGCTGTACCACTTGCTAAAAAACATTGAAAAGACAATATCTACAAAAAGAAGTAAATACTTACCTTTAGCCGACGAGATACGAACTACGTGGAACATGGATCATGTTGAAGTTGTCTCAATCATCGTAGGCTGTATTGGCGAAATACCGAAGAAATTAAATGATTGTCTAAAAACTCTTGGAATTTCAACTAATGTTTATATAACTTTACAGAAAGCTGTACTGCTACATACCTGCTCAATAGTACGAAGAGCTCTCGACGGAGGATCCAGACGAAAGAGTCAGCCCAAGATCCAGAGGAACAGCACTTGGAAAGAGAATAAAACAATATATACATAAAAAATATTTGAAAGAAACATACTTACATTATACTTACTTGCCTGCAAAAGCCGTATGTATAAATTCACCCGTCATGGAGAAAATGTTTAAATAATAATAATAAAAATATTAACGTCTTTAATTGCGACAAAAATCTATGAGCATTTATCAATTAACAAATTACTAGTCGAAGAGCAAAAAGGTTGCAGAAAAGGCTCACAAGGCTGCAAAAAACAACCAGTAATTGACAGTCATAACTAAGAACGCATTAAAGACTAAACAGACGCTACATACAGCTTATGTGGGTTACCAAAAGGCATTCGACAGCGTACCAGCCTGTTATTGAAATGTTTAACAATATACAAAATAGAACAGCACATTATAAAATTACCACAACACGCAATGCTACTATGGAAAGCAACTTTAATAGTAAACCTCTTACGAATCACGCATTTACATAGGACACATCTAATGAACTGCCTACCCCCAAGAATCCAATAGTTTTCCTTAAAATGCTTATTATCGTCAATAACACAACATGTAGGTTGGTTTCATGTATTTCTCTTATCAACCAACTTCAAAAAGTTGGTTAATGAATTCGTTTGGATGTCTGTGTGTCTCTGAGTTGCACGATATTACAGGGTTTAGAAAGCTGAAAGTGGTGTCATATTATAGGAAATTTTTTGCTGATTCCAAATCTCTGGTAGATTTTTTGATCTGATCACCTGTTCGCGGTAGGAGGCCGTTAAAATCAAAATGTTTCTATTATATAATTTTTAATGTTTTCAATAAACAACATCACTCTAATAAATAAAGGTGTTATTAAACAGTTCGTTTATTATTATTATTATATATATATATATATATATATATATATATATATATATATATATATATATATTGCGATGAACTTTAATGGATTATGATTATCTTTACTATCATTTCAGTACGTTTTATATTAAAATCAAATTGTGAAACTTTATTACTGGGCACCAGCATCAAATAATTGATGAAATTATTGTGATTATTATTTAAAAATGCCACGACTAGCTCGAAATAGGGGATAGGGATCAGTCTTCACCCGGTTGTAAAACATAATTAATTGTTTTATTTTCATACAATTTAATTATGCTGTTAACATACTTATGAAGTTGCAATTAATTAAATTTATCTGACCACCTTGTATTATTTGCTTTTATGGTACACGCTGTATGCACGTGAAATGCAATGAATTCAGTTTGTGACTGCGCACTATCAATTCTAACCAACAATGACGTTTGACTTACAGTAAGTATCTTATTTATTTCTTTTAAATAATAATGAATGATCATCAAATTAATAATCATATGCACCAATCCAGATTAATACACACGTTATTTCCTATACCTTACATAAATACACACAAATACAAATGAAATAAACGATAAACATTCAACGTAACCTCAATTAGCTTTGATAAACGAAATATAAGTCGCATGTGCCATTTGTGTTTTCAGCTGGACCATTTTTCATAAAGATGTTCATCCAATTCCAGGTTATAACTGAACTTGGATTCCATTCCTCGGTGAAGGTTCAACAGCATTGGTATTCGTATTTCTGCTGCTGAAATTGATTGTAATAATCCAGAGTTGGAAGCTCTTTTAGTAATTAAATTACTCAGGTACGTTGCATACACACGCATTTATGCAGGCACACCTCCCCCTCCCATACACACATAAACGCACACATACACATACACGCACGCACGCACATACACACGTACCCACGCCCCCTCCCCCACACAAACACGCACGCACACACTCGCGCACTCACAGACGTGTAGGCGCACAGACACACATATTTAACGAATTCTTATACCGAACTTTTGTTCGGTGAAAATAACATCTTACCGAGAAAATGACAAAACACAAAGGATCTCTTAAATAAACAAAGATTTGTTATTGAATAATGACTCACTTATCTTATGCACCTACTTAATAAGTTTTTAAATGACAAAATGTTGGATTTGGGCCGATTCGAACTATTTCCACTAGAAAGTGAAGTCATATAACAAGGTATCAAAGCCAAAAGCGCTCATTTTTGTATAAGGTTCTAGAGGTAGGCGGGATAGTTGAAAATATGTCAATGTTTCCCTCCTGTCAATGCTACCCGGTATTACCTTACATAAAATTAATTAATAAAAAAATAATTTTTAAATAATTTCAGTTTTCAATTAGGTCGAAAAGGCGTCCTCTTAAAAGGACGGTATAGTTATTTACTACATTTAAGTAGAACCGGGGCACTTTGACTTTTACTTTTTTACGTCACAAGCCCCGCCCACCGGTGCACTTTAACTTTCACTTGGGACACCTTCCCCACCACTTTTTACTCGTCTACGTGGGAGGCGCATTTTTTGTCGATCGTTTCTTTGTCCGCTTTTTTTTGTACTCGTCTGCTTGATGGGCGTAGTTAGGCCATTGAGGAGATTGAGTTTAGATTTGGTCTTGGCGCTGGTCTTGCATTTGGTCTCGGGGTTGGGGCAGGGCTAGGGGTGACGGCTATTTTTGGTAATTATCTTATAAACCATTTTATTTTCTTGATGTTGTGCTCTGATTTAAGGGTTAGCATTCTAATTGGTTAAGCAAGCCTTCTGATTAGGCCTTGGGAATTTTTCAATGACATAATTTGTTAGTTTTATAAGATAGCTTTCGTCGCTGCCATAGAAATTGTATTCTAACAAAGAAGAATTAATAGATAAGATGATGACAAGCGTTTTTCATAATAAAAAGATTTTATTTAAGCTGTGTTTATTATTAGAGCTAGTTTGATTTTTTATCAAGGATGTAAAAACCTAGATTTTAAACGATTATGCCTATGCAATCTTTAAATTTTAATTTAAAATGTTAACTCAAATTTTTTTTCAATATCTGAGGTTAACATATTGTATTTTCTGGCTATTAATTAATTAATTTCTAACTGAGGTTTAAATATCATTTTGATCTGGATAACTGTTTTTATAATGTGTTTTCGTAATATGGTGTATTATAAAGAGGCATGCATAATTGTTATTACATTTCTTTAAGACCTACTTTATTTACAACATACTTATTTTACTTTGAGAAAATATCACCTTCAACATTATACATAATTAAACAAGTAATTACCTTATCGGCTTCGGATAGGGTCGCGTAAGACTGGATAAGTTCGGGTAGAATCGTGTAAGATTGGATAAGATCGGTTAAGATGCTTATTTTGCTATTTCCAAGAATTTGACCTTGTTTAGCAACAGCATTTTTCATATTTCCACGAACTGTTTAGATTACTATGAATTGTTTATTACTATTAAAATCTATTAGTGCCAGTTTAACTTAAAACATTTCGATTATATTCTATGCAATTTAAGCGTTAGCTCTATTTTTTCAGTATCCGCGGTTAAACATGTATTAATTAATTAATTTCTACCTGACAACGAAACGTAATTCTGATATAGATAACTGTTTTTACAATGTGATTTTTCGTAATAGGATTTATTATAAAAGCGATTGCATAATTATTCTAAAAATGTTATTACATTTTCTTTTAATTTCCAATATATGATGTAAACTTCTACCTATATACGAATTTATAACTACAACAGGCGATTAAGGCAACCTTCACCTTGTATTGCATACAAAATTACAGTCAACCTCCAATAGTTGGTAACACTATTGAATTGTTGCGCATATATATTAATGGTTAGAAACATATAGATCGTTCACGTTTCATTTTAATAGTGTTATCAACTATTGAAAGGTCGACTGTTAAAGTATGTTTCTAATCACCTTTTGCATTAACCGCAAGGTTGTTAAAAGGAGTCCTTGTACTATTCATGTACAGGTGATATATCGAAAATATTATCGAGTAGCATAACAGACTTCTGTAAATGCATCAGGCAATTAAGAAAAACTGTCAAGTTTTTATCTAAAAACATAAATGTCGTTGAATGGTTAATTTAAAAAACGGACGGTGCATGTGCTAATTTTTTTGAGCTAACCCTGATTTATTTCAATATCTGAATAACGACCTCGAGATTGTAACCTTCATCATTATACATATAAATCAGTAATTAAAGTTACATAATTAGTTTTGCTTTACAAATCATGCCTTGAAGTTAGTCATGGACATGGCCTTGAAGTTAGCCTTGTGATTTTTAGTGGTTTAACTTGGTGTTTGAAAGATACTATAAATATGTGCGTTTGAGTTTAGTTAATTTAGTTCTGTTTGAAGAGCATATCATCATCGTTATGGAATCTTCAAAATATTAACCAAATTTTGAGGTGGTTCAGTGCTGGTGCGTTATCCGAGGAGGGATGAAAAACGCCTACAGTATTATTACTGATGTGTGAAAATGGAACTATCGACTCGATAGAGCTTTATAATGATTTTTCGGAGACTGCACAGCGCGTTGGTGGAGTATAAGTATATATCTGTTCTATTTTTAAGTTTTAATTATAATTTTTTTAAGCCCCGCTCAAGTAAATATGGAGGAGGTATTTGTTCATGATTATGATCAAGAGATGTTGGAGCCTTCCGCTGCGGCGGATCTGATAACAGTATGTCTTTTAATTTTCTATTGTTTCGCTTACTGAATGAGTACATTACAGGGGCAAGGCCAAGCGGGTCGGGCCTTTCAACACAGCAACAAGAAACCGGACCATCCTCTACTCAAATGAACCATATAAATATAATTGGCGAATCAACCACTAAATTCATGAAACAATTCAACACCACATGTAAATCGCTGAGATTTGCCTTTAATGACGAGACGTCCAAGGATATCCCTTAACATAGCTGCAGGTAAACATAATTGCTTCCTAAATGTTATTCATCTCACACATATTTTTTACAGAGTGCATTCGAAGAGTTATATTCGGCTCCGTCAGATCGTGTCGGTATCACTTTAAGGAATCCAAATTACCCAGGCAAACCGATTTAAAAGAGTTGACTAGTTGTCGGTGAGGGTGATAATGTCACTACTAGAAAAGGTAATGCAGCGCAACGCTAGCTTTTTTTCGAGTGACTTACTAAAATCCAAATGGCGAGGTATTGTTGTTGTACCGACAGCAATCAACCATAATAATTGTTTGGTTCGCGCAATAGTCCTAGTAATGGCGTTTAGAAATAACGATAAGATGCGCAGCAGCATGGAAACGGGGTGCCCTTTACTTCAAGAGCAAGCCATGCATCTCTGCCAAAACAGTGGTGGCAGTCACGAGCATATTCAAGCATTTCCAAATCATTTAACCACATATACCATTGTAGTTTATAATTGGCGAATAAGTAATTCGGTTTATTTTGGGGGTCCTAGGGAATCGGGTAGAGTTGGTTTAAATTTGTTACTAGAAGAAGAGCACTATAACGTAATTACTAGTCTCACATCGGCGTTTACCTACAGTTATTACTGCGAACAGTGTAGGAAACGCTGTAATAACAAAAATCGACATGCGAAATGTATGTATCAGTATCCTTGTTGTCATCAAAAGCCGCTATGTTCCATTCAAAATCCGAAAATTGTTTGCAATGATTGTAAGAGAGATTTTTATGGGCAGGAATGTTTTAGAACCCACAAAGACAGTGAGCTATGTGAAAAACTACGTAGATGTTTAAAGTGTCTCAAAACCATTGAAGTAAAGGGTAAACATAGATGCGGGTACATCCGTTACTCTACGTGGAGGTATCAAAAACCTATTGGACATATTTGCTATATACCCGGTAACAAGGTTCGAGGTGAGACCGGTGATGGTAAAGCATCTATGTTGTCCGCACCTATCTTGTTCCATGTGTGAAGAAACACTTCTGGAAGATATGATTCGGTGCAGTAAATGTAAGAGCTGGGTTCACGAAAGTTGTTCAGGTGTTACTTTTTAATAATGCAGTTTTTGGCTACTGATTATCATTTTAAAATTACCAATAAATTAGAAAATAGAGTCAAAATATTGGGGTACCTGATGGTAAATTTATACGTTAAAGCAACACATAAACCACTTAAATCATTTAATTCTATGAAAAATATTGATAGATTTATAAATAAACATGTAGGTAGCGGACCGCGAAGATTTTATTATTGTAATTAACGTTTGTTACCACGATAGAAAAGATAATTAGTGGATTTTTTAATATCTTGATAATACGTAGTAATTTACTAATGTTTTCAAAATATTTTTATTTATATATTTTTATCTAAGGAATGTAGGATTGTTTGTAACTAATATGTATGTAAACACATGTTAGGGGGTGAGTGGTAGGTGCACGCTTAAAAATGCTTTACTGAAGGGGCGTAACAAATCATTGGAATTTTTTTTGTGCGCGCCCTTGATGTAAAAATGTCATTGCTCTAATGATTTATTACGGCTGGGCAGACAGCGATCAAAGATATCTTTGTTACTGAGCAACTAGAGAGACGTACATATAGGATTTCTTACGAACGAATGCATACTTTTAAAATTAAGATGTCATGCAAGAATTAGTATGAAACGGTTCCAACGTAAGTTAGTGTTTCTTGTTTTTTTTTATTACTTTTGGAAGACGGAGGTGGTTTTTCGGGAGTAAATATAGTTAGTTTTGAAGTCGAAGGGGAACAGTTACAGTTAGCTTTTCAATCGACTCAGATCGATTTTTAGGTTAATTAATACCTTCATTGTAAACAGTCTGTCTTTAAAATGATTCTTGCGCGTACATTTTTCTTTTGAATTCGCCAACACTAAGTTGTCTTTTCTTTCGGGGTTAAACAGGGTCTGTTAACGATTTGTGTCTGTGACCAATTAAGGGAATACCGGGTCTGTTAACTATTTGTGTCTGTGACCAATTAAGGGAATATTTATTCTAGTGTAGGTATGTATTTTTATGTAAATGCAAGCTCGCAGCAAATCATTTTACCAGCGTAGATAACATATTAAATTCCAAACATTGTCTTGCAAAGGTATCTTATTCGTACGCGGACTGATTTAGATAGCATAACGTCCCTAACACTAGACGGCCACTTCGTTTGATCAGGTTGAGGTTTGCGAGTAATGAAATATCAGACTTGTAAATAAATGCTAATGTTTTAATTATTCCCCGGAAAGTCAAAGTAAGGCAGGCAATTAATTTGAGTGATAGTGACATTATTGTCAGTCAAGTGAAGATAAATCACTTAGCGATTGTTTGGTTCTTGAATTTGCATTATTGCAAATAAGTTCAAATTACGCTTTTCAAGATAGGGTACCTGAGGGACGGTACAAAGATCGAAATTAAATTGTTTAAAAATTATTAATTAGATATAGAAAGCTAAAAATAATTAAAAACAGGTAAATAAATATAAAACTGCTTAGCTCATAATTAATTTTATGAAAAACGTACAGAGATTTACAAATAAACACCGAAATTAAGTTATTTAAAAAAGTTATTAATAAAATATACTTAGAAATTGTATGCAAACATAACAAAAATTAATAACCGGCAAATAATTAGCTTAGCTCGTAATTTACAAATAAACATGGAGTTATTTAAATTTATTATAAGTTTTGTTATGAACGAATAAGTTCAAAGGTAAATATGTAATTAATTTTTAATTAGGTTGTTTGAAAGTTATTAATAAAATATACTTAGAAATTTTATGAAAACAAACAAAAATTAATAACAGGCAAGTTCATAATTTTATGAAAAGGATTAAATTGAACCTCCTTCCTCTTCATCTTCCTCATCACTACTTGTTTTCTCGTCATCGGAAGAACTTGTGTTTACGTTGAAAGACAAACTTTCCACTGCTTCATCCAGCATTGCATCACGTTCACACATTTCTTGTGCTACATTGTCAACGTGAGTACAATTCTTTTGCCAATCCGATACGCTGATATCGGCAAAAGCGTTTCGAACTAAATTTTCAATTTCACTATCACGTTGACCAACATTGTTCATCGCAACCTTGTGCTTGCTAAACTCCAAATTAATTCTATCGGATTAAGCTTACAATGGTACGGTGGCAAGTGAAGTACAGTGTGGCCGTGCTGCTTTAATAACTCGTCAACATAGAAAGTTTTGTTGTAATTAAATTTCTTCACTAATTCTACCAATTCTGCTTTTCGCATTTCGCATGTTGTGGAAACCCCATTATTTTCCAGTCACTCGCGAATAGTTGCCTTCCGGACAGATTGAGTTGGTGGTTTATTGATTTGAACGCTGTGGTAAGCAGAGTTGTCCATGACGACAATACCATTCGGTGGTAGATTTGGAATTAGTTGTTTTCGTAACCAAGTCATGAAGATCGTATGGTTTATGTCGTGATGGTAGTCTGCAAACTTGCTATTTGACTTAAAGATCAACAATTCATTATTTACAATTCCATACGATCCACCAGCATGAACTATAATGTGCCTTTGACCTGCTCGATTAGTTTGATAAACTTCTGATTCTTGTTATGATTGTCATAAATAAGTAACTGGTTTCTTGTTAGTAGAAGGTAGGCACCTTGGCCAGCAGCTTGGATTTTGAAGTCACAAGACCGCCCACGTGGGAGACCGTATTTTCCATTCCTATGGTTTCTTTTAGGGGGCCTTTTTCAACCCCTTGATTTTCACCCTAATTTGGTTGTATTAAGAGCCTTTTTGACTTGCTCATGTGAGGGGCACATTTAGGCATTGGTCTTGGATTTGGGGTTAGGGTAGGATGATGGCTTCTTTTCGGGGGCCATTTTTAGCTCGTGGGCGGAGTTTACCCCGAATTAAGGTCCTTTTGTCGGCCTTTTTTTATCGACCTTTTTATCGCGCATACTTGAGAGGCGTATTTGGGCCTTGAGCTTGGGTTTGATCTTGGAGTTGGTTTCTGGGGTTGGACTTGGACTTGGTCTTGGGGTTGGGGGTAAGGCTGAAGGCTAGGGGTGACAACTATTTTTGGTAATTACCTCGTAGACCATTTTGTTTTTCTGGACCTTGTACCCTGATTGGAGGAGCTAAGTCTCTGCATTCTGATTGGTGGGAAATTTGAATTTGTATTCTAATAAGGGGCCCTAATGCTCGCTTGTAAGGCATGTGTAATCTTACAGTTGTAGGCCTTCGCCTCCCGTCATAAAAAATTTGTATTCTAATAAGGTGGCCCTAGCCTTGTAAGACAGGACTTGTATCAGGGTCTGGGCCCCGGCCCTCTTTGAATAAAAATTGATTTTAGGGCCATCTAATGGCGTATAGACTAATGAACATTTTCTGTAATAGAAGTTGATCATGCACACCTCTCTCTTTCTCTCTCTTTTATCCGTTTCTCTCTCTCTTTCGGCTCTTTCTCACACACAAACAGATAAATTAATTAATTAATCAATCAATCTCAAACAAATCATGCTCGATCAAATCAATCAGATCAATCCCAAACAATCAACCAAAATCAATAAATCATGTCTTACAGTTTGCGGAAACCAGCTTATAGTTCAAAACTGAATACATTAAATTCTAAATTAAATATGACGTGAAATAATAAATAATTTCTACCCTAATGCAATGATGCTTTTTATAGAGGCAGATTCTCTTTCTAAACAGTCACCACCTATACATTCGGAAAATTATGTCTGATTTATTTGTATGTTCAATTACATACACACAAAATTGTTTCATAGAAACGTGTTCATTAACAGTTATAAAAACGTCATTAAAAGGACTGGAGAGTAATAATTACTTATATATAACAGAGTTAAATTAAATTAACATGTTTTTAAGAATATCAAATTGATATAATAGAAATAGAAGGCAAAATCCACTACAAGTTTAAAATCCACGAATACGTACCAGCTATTGTAGATCTGATTTTATGATGTCATCCTATAAGAGTAATAATACATTTTTAAAAACCTTAATCGACATTTTTGTTAGCAATAGCAAGTAAAACATATATATTAAAAAATAATACGTATACCTTTAGATGTGTTTTTTTCTTTCAACTAATAATAACCATATGTTAAACTGAAATATTTTTATACAGCTCACTAAACACGTTTTCTACTTATGAATGGCTGGATATAAACTGGCTATTGCTTTCCCTTATTAACTAATTTAGAAAGTAATACACAAAATCTGATTACTGCAACTCGTATTTAGCATTTATATTGTACTTATAAATTTACATTCAAAATAAAAAAACGACATTAAGAAAAAAATAATTTTCACTTTGATCGTGTAAAAACCAGCCTTCATCAGTGTTTTTCATATTGTGTACAAATCAAAAATATCACCTAAGTGTTATAAATAAATAACAGTCTTCAAATTGTGTTTTTATATTGTATATGTGCGTACAAATTGCTTTAAATAAACGAGTACCTAATTCAATCAATTAACATTTTGTAGTTTTACAATGTGAGTTTGTAATAGGATTTATTATGAAGAGATTGCAAAATTATCCACTGTTATAAAAATTGTATTCTAATAAAGCACAAAGACATGTAAAGATAATGACAAGTGTTTTATAATAAAAGATTTTATTTAATTAATTTAACCAGTTAACATGTGCCAAGATTATTTTTATTTTCTAGAAGCGGTCGGCCTTGGATTTTTTTTAGTTAACATGTATCATATACATAAAATTTCGCGACGAAAGGATTTCGGTGAAGGCTGTTTCGGCGATCTCACTCCAACCCTCCCTGAGCATAACCGAGATTGTAAGACAGATGTAGGCTATCGCAACTTGTTCTCGGATCTTTGCCCCTTGCCGTGATCTCAACTTGTTCATAGGCCTTCGTGTATTGTCGTAGTACCCTTGCCGGAAAATTTGTATTATAATAATAAGAAGCCTAATGCTAACTTGTCAGATAGGTGTAGGGCTGCGCAACTTGCTCTCGTGGCTTTGTCCCTTGTCGTGGCCCCAATGGCGGAAAATTTGAATTTGTATTTCTCTGCAGGTTATGGCTGGAAATATGAATCTGTATTATAATAAAGGGTATAGTGCTAACTTGTAAGACAGATGTAGGGCTTAGCAACTTACTTTTAGGCTTTGAACTTGTATTCTAATAAGGGACCTATTGCTCGCTTATAAGACAAAACATAGGAACCTGCGTTAGGGCCTGTGCCCTCCTGTCGTGGCGCTTATTGGGAAATTTGAATTTGTATCGTCATCTAGTTGTGTATGGCCTAATGAATATCTTTTGTAATAAAGGTGGCACCATCTAGCGTTATATTTCTAGGACTAATCAGGGTTTTGTTTGTAGCACCATCTAGTGGTGTATTTTTAAACTAGCGAATGTTTTCTGTTTAGAGGCGACGCCACCTAGCGGTATACTTCTAGGACTAATTAGGGTTGTTTGTGGTGCAATATACTGGTGTAAAGGCTAATGAATGTTTTCTGTAGTAGGGGTTGATCGTGTTCGTCTCTCGCTCGTCTCTTTCTCAAACATACAAATCAATTACTCAAATCAAATTAATCAAATCAATTAAATTAAATACCAAACTGATTTAACCTAATCATACAAAATGAGCTCACAATTCAAAAAATAGCAGTATGATTGAACGCACAGAGTGCAAAAGAAAGCCTATCTCACACTTATTGTAGCTACCCATCTAACCGCACTTTCGCATAAACTGCAGCATTGTTAGTGCAGGTTCAAACACCGTTAGGAAAAACAAGTTGAAGAAAAACTTAGCGTTTGAAAATATATTATTATTATTACAAACAACAATACATAATTTTTATTTAATCACATCCCTTTATCGGTCTTCTTCTTCTTGAACCGTGATTCGTCGCTACCCTCATCATGGTTTTGAGATTCGTTCTTCTCCTCTACCTCATCGGTCTTCTTCCTCTTCTGTGAATCATCATCATCACCTTGGATGTGAGATACATTCAACTCATCCACGTCATCGTTTCTATCATCATCTTGAACGGTTATGTTGTAATAGTTTATTAACAAGTCAGTAAAATCTCTAATGTCTGCTGATGTTGGCTCATAAACAAGAGAGTACATTATAATAATGCTCACTCGATGACAGTTACACTTTAAAGAGCGAAACGCACGAGAATGCTGTTGGCCTTGGGCCTTAGGAGAAAATACCTCAGCCATGAAAAAGAGTTTAGATTTATAAACATGCCCCTAGTTGCGAAGCGTTTCGCGACCACCTAGAACAGTTAAAAAAATTTTTAAAAACATGGTTTTTCTTTAAAATATAAAATGATCGATTAATTTTTACTGCGAGAGTTTAAAGTAATTGTTTAAAGGCAGAGTCAAAAAGAGCGCTATGTTCACTATAAATTTATCACAACTGTTGTGTTATAACCTTTAATAATGAATAATAGTTAGTCTAAAATTGATTGCACTTAATAGAAAATATTCTTTAAATTTTTATTTATTTTTTCTTAATTGTTGTCAAATGTTGAAATTCGTCTACAGATTATTGCATATGGCTATCGATGTGGCCACATGGTGTAGCACAGATAGTGAGCATAACATAAGCAGCGAATGTAGTATACATAGCTAGCGCTCGGTTTGGCCGAGCCCAAAACTCTGGGGCCACTGAGAGTAATGCGAAGGAAAGTTAAGCGAAACTAACTTGAAATAAACTGAACTACGTGAAATAAAGCTGCGCCGGCAATTAAACCCGAGATGTGCAGTTGATTTGTAAAAGTACAAGAAAGACGTAGGTAACATTCTACTCGTTTGTTTATATGCACACCCTTTGTATTCATTTTAGTTCGTCAAACTATGACATACGACTGAACTTACTCCAGCAAAGAATTCGCTCGAATCAAAACAGAGCTAAACCGAGCGAAGATAAATATTGTTTCTAACCTTCGCTATATTAATATTGACGCTTAAGTGGCTTTTACATTTACGAGTACTCGATTTACTAGGATCCGAAGTCCTTCTCTCGAGAATTCAGTTTCTGTCATATTTGAATATAAAAAGCACATACTCGAATACGAGTAGGTACTCGGAAATGTAAATGACGCTTTAACGTTATTTGCCGAGATCAGGAGGGCCGGATTAACCATTAGTCAGAGTAGGCAACTGCCTAGGGGCCCCACGCGCGCACAAAAGGAATTGAAAATATTTCATACAGTCATTGATCTAACCAAATGGGTAGATGAGTTATGAAGCCACAGGGAATGCGCCGATAGCGGAACAGACGAACTGTTGTCTTGTGCGCACGTGCCGTCTCACTATGTCGGAATCCTTATTTAATCGTTCCAATAAACGTATAGTTAACAGAATGCCCTCTTGTTCATTCTATAAGTGCCACAACAATTCAGGGAAACAGAAATAGTCGACTGGAATTACCTTTCAGACGTAAATACTTCCAAAATTTATAAAATCAATTTGCTTAAAAATATTATGCCATACTTAATGAAAACGAGATAGAATATACGAAAACACATACCACATGACAAAACTATTTTCTTTCTTATATTGTTTTTTATTGCATTTAACAAGAATACAGTTAAAATTAAAATACCAGCGTCTCTTTTACTGACATCCCTGTATCAACTTGAATTGAAAAGAGTTGAAGATCTTCGGCTGAAAAGGGGCCCCGAGAATTGCATTGCCTAGGGGCCCCGACATGGTTAATCCGGCCCTGGCCGTGATCACATCTTATTGACCAAAATGTTTAACGCGGGAACCAGTGGCGAAACTACAAAATTTATCTGGGGGGGGGCCAGGCCCCACGGGCTCTTTTTGGGGAGGGGTGCGTATAAAAATTTTGTTGGGGCGTACACACCACTTTTTTATAGATGCATGCGCATGAAAACTACGTCAATCTTGTTTTCACTCTCAATTTTAAACAGTTTTGGTTTTCATCATCATGGTTTGTCATATACCTACTTTAAGTAAAAGACTTTCTTGTTTTCACATTTTATTTAGGAAATATAACATATAAGTATGAATAAAAAACTTCAAACTAATTTTAGTTTTCTATCTGTTTTATAAAACAGAGAGAACTTGTTCAGCCGACAATTTCTGCTTAACTAAAGCATTTTCGATACAGAGAAGTGATAAATTTGAAAATCTATCTTGTACCATTGTGGTTCTCAGCCATGTTTTTATCCGCCTCATAGCGGAGAAACTTCTTTCGCAACCAGCTGAACTGATTGGAAGGCCTACAGCAATTTGTAGTAATTTGTAAAGATTTGCAGTCAGATCCCCTTCACTTGAACTTTTAGATTTTCCAACGTGATTTCAAGATTTTTATTTTTGAATAAATTTCGTATCACTAAAACTTCAGCTTGAAGTGTTGAGATTTCGATATTGAAGGCCCTCTGATAACTGGCGACGAACTCAAATGCTTGATCCAAATCTAGCTTCATAAAGGAATCAATCGATTTTGCAAGGGAAGATTTTCAAATCGTTTTTTCATATTGCCAATCACGTTGTCCATGACTTGGTAGTAAATGTTGACTTTCCAGTATACGGGAGCTGCAGTTCCTGCAGGTATGTCGATCAGAGATGATTTACCCAGGGTTGAGTTAGATAGATATTCATTAAGCCTTTGTGGTTGCTTCCTTTTTTTTTTTGAAATCCTTAAAGGCTCCAAACAAATGTCTTGTTCTCCTGAGAATTTTTCTATTTCACTCCACAGGTCCTCAAATTTGTTCCTCTTCTCTTCAAAGCTACTTATAGTGCTATCTATGATATCACTAGCCTGACCTAGTGTGGCATCTTTTCTCTGAAAATATTTACTCAGTACATTTGCGACTATTAACACTGAATGGAAGACGAACAAACAAACCATAAATTGTGGCTTTATCATTGATGCCTGTATTCCAAGTGCTTCTACAGAATTTTTGTCTCGCCCTTGTTCAATTTCCTCATCCAGAGCATTTCGAATTGCTTGAAAATTTTTCAAAAGGGATTTGCAATTTTCATATCGACAACTCCACCTGGTACTGCTAAGACTTCCCATTTTGCCCCCCGACTTTATACCTAGAGCATCACGGGCGTTTATGAGATGAGAGTGATGACCGGATTGAGAAAAGTGGACGTATATTGCCTCCAGAGTATTGAAAAATGCAGCTGCAGTAGACACCTTAGCACAACTGTCGACAATTACCAAGTTCATCCTGTGTGCCAAGCAATGAAAGTAAATGGCTTGTGGAGGATCCTCCCTTATTTTGGCTTGCAGTCCTTGGTGTTTCCCAGACATAACACTGGCTCCATCATAAGATTGGCCAATTAATATGGCGTTATTCAACAAACGGCATTTACTTAGATACTTTTTAATAAGTATTTTTAAACTCTCGGCATCTCTAGAAGAAGAACAATCTACGAAACCAAGAAAACGTTCCTCAACTTCCAAGCCTACGGTATAACAATTGTTCTTGTTTGTAGCACCTAGTTTCATCAACCATTATCGAAAAAAAACCACATTGCCGCACTTCTTCTACAATCTGTTCAATAACAAGTTGAGATGCGATGCTTATTATTTCATTTTGTATTTTGGAACTGCAATAACTGATACGTCTGTCTAGATGCATCGAAAAATTCGTGTCATGTTTTGCCATAAGTTCACCCAACTCCAGAAAATTTCCTCGGTTAGTAGATGTTGCGTCTTCTCGGTGTCCTCGGAGTGGCAGCCCTTGACGTGTCAAGTATAAAATCATGTCGATTAATTTTATCATATAATCTCGGTTCTGTATTATCATTTCTTCATGTTGTATGGTTAGCTTCTTATGAACATCTCCGGCCTTCAAGGAATGCTTGTAGCCTACAAACCTCTGCATACAGTCACAGTGAGCCAAAGAGCTGTCATGTTGTTTCAGCGACTCACTTAGTTTCCTCCAATTACTGAACCCATTAATCGAAAACTTTTCATTTTGATATCGAATATTTGCAGAATGCCGAAAATGTCTGCAGACAAAGCAGAACGCTTTATCTAACTTCACACTACATTCAAGCCACTGATAAGTATCAAAGAATTGAGACGAAAACGATCTCCGTCTATCTCCAAATGAACTTTTTGGAAAAACAACCCTTGGGCCCCTTGGCTGCGAAGGACCACTATCAAGAGTTACCAGATCTTGATCTACTGGATCATTTCGTCCTCTTTGATTTGTTTCTGCAGATGTAAAAACATCGGATGTTTTGCTACCTTACCCTTCTTCAGCGGCATTTTCTATATTTGAAGTTGAAGATTGTGTTAAATCACAAGCTATCTCAATATTTGTTGTTGAGTCACATACTGGAGTAGATGTTTGCCTTGTCTCAGTCTCATCTTTGTCGGGTTAATTTGTGGCAGATTTGAAAAACGATCGTATGTCTTTGAATTTCTTCATGTTCAAACCGCCCACAATCTGCAATCTGCAACGCAAATTCAAATAAAACAAATTTATAAACACCGAAGCTAACTGCTCGAACACTGATGGGGAAACAAGTAAAAGGCGTGAAAGAAAGTACAAATCAAAATCTCTTTGCAGTTTTAACTTTAAACTATTATTATTATTAGCTGAAACTTGTGATGCAATCTTTCCTTTTTTTTTTCACCCATCAAAATTTTAACATCTTATAATACTCTAAAACAAACATACAAATAAGTAAAATTACCTTAGTCCTTAGTTGTTTGTGGCAGCTGGCCTTGGCAGTGGCTATTTGTTTACTTTGATGTTTTATTTCACACAGCACTGTGCTGTCAGCACAGAAGATTCAGAACATGGAACACCGAACACAGGTTATATTGGCACTTGGCTCATAATAATAATAATAATAATAATATTACATAAAACATTAAACATAACTATAACAAGTACTAACCCCATGAATTCCTCGTGCGTTGCAGCGTTGCTTATATAGGTACCGATGACGCAAGCAACCCTTCTCGAATCTTCTAGAAGTTCGATGACTAATAATTTACGTAAGGTGCTGTCTGCGTCTGCCGAGGCATCGTAATTATGATTCATACATCTAGATTGTTCGGAATTGCAGCCTTCTTTGTGCTATAGGTAGAGTAATGGTTGACTTCATAACGCTGCATTAGTTTAGTAAAATGCTCATTGTAGAATTCTTTTCCTGCATCTGTCTGCAAATTTTTAGGTTTCTGACCCTGTTTGAAGATTGTTTGCATGGCCTTGGTAACTTCTTGGCCTGTTTTCTTTTTTAGTCCTTTAGTCCACAAGTATTTCGAAAAACAGTCGATAACCACTAATATATACTTATAACCCTTATTTTGTTTGGCATATGTGTTAAATTCAGCTAAATCTGCTTGCCAAAGATCATCAAAACCTCTAATTATTGTTCGCCTTCGTTTAAATTTTTTTCGTGCAGGTTTGTTCAATTCGTTAACGAGTTGTAATTTGGACATGGTGCTAATTTATCAACAATTTCTTTAAGTTGATGTAGTTTTTCCTCCAGCGCAAGATAAGCGTTAGCGTTTCCTTTAAAAACTTTTCTGAACTGCTTGTAAACAGAAATCAAGGCATCCTTTACTTATAACATCACCATCTTCTTCAGGGTCAGCCAACTGTGTCAAACGATTTCCATTCAAATCAAACCTTGTTGATAAATAGTATTGCTTAGTGATGACATCTTGAGGATCTATGAGATCAGTCATGTTGCTGAGTCTCTTATTCTCAATATCAAATTGATTACCATCAATCAGTTTAAACTGAGGGGTTAGTTTCTTGAATTGATACTGGACATGTGAACGTCCAAATTTGTCAAGGGGATTTTAGTTGTGACATGTCGACATCAATGCAGTCTCATTTATATTGTTTAAAAAGCGATTGTTCGGTTTTTCAATGTATCCATCTTCATATAGTTCTTCTACAATTGATATGTCATTTACAACTATGTCACTATTACTACTCGTTTTAATACTTATCTTTTTTGGGATTTTTTAATGGTGTACTTTAAATTATACAATCTAAACGTTTCGATAACACTTACAGTTATCTTCGTCAGTAGTAGTAGTAATGTTTGTTAAAAATTAAAAAATCTTTAACAATTTTTAACAAACATTACTACTGACAAAGATAACTGTAAGTGTTATCGAAACGTTTAGATTGTATAATTTAAAGTACACCATTAAAAAATCCCAAAAAAGATAAGTATTTTATTATGAGTGTTAATGGTGAAAGTTTACATTTTTATACTACTCGTTTGTTTATCGCAATGGTTTAAGATTTAACGAATTAAGTTGTTAGATGGAATTTAAGATAAGAATGAATAATGGGGAAGTGCTCCGTTTTTCTGGGGTGTGTCACGGATTGCCTGGGGTGTGTCTGGCACACCTTGCACCCCCCCCCCTAGTTTCGCCACTGTGAAGAGCTATCAAGAAAAGAAGAGCACATTCTCATTTCCACTTTTTTAACACTGCTTAACGCTGTTACTCAATTTTTGATACAACGTTTCGTTTGTTAGCAACCATCTTCAACTTTATTTTTTGAAATACACGAAAAAATTATTTTTGCCATATTTATATTCTCTCCTTGGTTCTGAATTCAACGATATATCACACTTTATATTTTTGATACGTTTCGGATGAGAAAATTCATATTCGATGTAAAACGGAATACGTACAGTTAAAACTAATACTAGAAACATTGGATAACCGTAAAATTGTTATAAAATTATGTTTTTTAATTTTAAATGATAGACAAATAAAAAACAAATTTATTTTAGAGGTTAATAAACTCACAAAAGATGTTCAAAAAGATTCCCGTTATTCTCTAAACATAAATAACATCTTTTAACTGTAGCATCTAAAACATTCTTCAGCATTTGAGGAGTAATATTAGCAAACGCTTCTAGAACTAATCTTTGTAAAATTTCTTCGTTTTCAATATCGTTTCATAAATGTAATTTTTAATGTATCCACAAAGAAAAAAATCCAAAGGTGTTATATCTGGAGAACGGACTTGCCACAGTACATTTGCATGAGTGCCAATACATCTTTCTGGAAATCTAACTGACAGGTATTCTCTGACAACTCTGGAATTATGTGCTGTGGGAACTGTTACAGACGGTGTAGGTTTCATGTACTGTTCTCTTCAATATTCCCAAGTCGCAATCATCTAACACGATTTTTTTAGAACAGCTACTTCTTCTTTTTTTTCGATGGAGAATTCAGAATGCCCTCGTCGCTTGACGAGGGCATCGTTATTTACAGATTTAGTTGGGCAATTCAAAAAATTACCAGATATTGTTTATAAAAGTAGCCGATTTCCCTGTTGCGGAAGCTGCTAAAGGAAATGACCACACACCTGCGGCTTTCTGCCTATCGAAGAACTCGATAACGTTTTTAATAATATTTCGGCCTCGAAATTAACCGATTTTCTCGAAATTGTAGCCATGTGTTTAGTAGGATATTGACAAGTGATTTTGTATACGATTGTACATCTAAGAATTCTAACGTGTGATTGGGCAATTTGAATTCGCGCCACTTTGGTGATATTTAGTTCGCATATTTTCCGGGGACTTTGTTTTTCTAGCAGAGCCATATAAATTATTGAATACGTATTCTTTTGAAATGTCTTATGAGATTGATATGAAACTTATTAAAGTCGAACCAAAAGAAGAAGAAGGAATAGATTTACTTCCAACACAACATTTTATTTTAAATAGTGATCCAATAAAAGGTGAAACCAATTGCGTTCAAGTAGTACACAATTTGACACTGTTTTTACAGATAATGTGAATATTAAGAAAGAAGACACCTCTTCGCCAATAAAAGATGTTAGCTCAACTGAAGAGGACTTTATAAAGGAAATTAGTGTCAAACACATCACAAACGTACAGTATGAATGTAACCAATTTAATAGTTCAACAATCGTGCAAGCAAATTTAAAACGTAACGATTTAAATTACAGTTCAACAAATTTTAAATATAAATGTGACCATTGCGATCATATAACCAAATACAAAACATCTTTGAAACGTCATCTTTTAAAACACACTTCAAGTTATGAATTCAAATGCAACGAATGCAATTATGCAACACATCACAAAGATAGCTTTAAACTTCATCTTAAAAAACATTCTTCAAATTATGAATTCAAATGCAATCAATGTGATTACATGACACATCAAAAAGGTGCTTTAAAAATTCATGTAAAAAAACACTTACCAGGTTTTGAATACAATTGCAATCAATGTGATTATGTTACACATCACAAATCTTATTTAACAATTCATCTTAAGAAACATTCTTCAAATTATGAATATAAATGTGACCGATGTAATTATGCAACATATCGTAAAGGTGCTTTGAAAATTCATCTTAAAAGACATTCTTTAGGTTATGAATTCAAATGCAATCAATGTGATTATGCAACACATCAAAAAGGTGCTTTAAAAACTCATATAAAAAAACACTTTCCAGGTTTTGAATACAATTGCCATCAATGTAATTATGCAACATATTGCAAATATCTTCTTACAATGCATCTTAAAAAACACTCTTCAAGTTATCAATTCAAATGCGATCAGTGTGATTACGCAACACATCTCAAATATAGTTTAACAATTCACCTTAAGAAACATTCTTCAAGTTATGAATTCAAATGTGACCAATGTAGTTATGTAACACATCATAAAGGTGCTTTAAAAATTCATCTTAAAAAACACTCTTCAAGGTATGAATTCAAATGTGACCAATGTAATTATACAACAAATTGGAAAGATTATTTTAAAATTCATCTTAAAACACACTCTTCAAGTTATCAATTCAAATGCGATCAATGTGATTACGCAACACATCATAAATCAAGTTTAACATTTCATCTTAAGAAACATTCTTCAAGTTATGAATTCAAATGTGACCAATGTGGTTATGCAACACATCGCAAAGGTAATTTAAAAAATCATCTTAAAACACACTCTTCAAGTTATCAATTCAAATGCGATCAATGTGATTACGCAACACATCTCAAATATAGTTTAACAATTCACTTAAGAAACATTCTTCAAGTTATGAATTCAAATGTGACCAATGTAGTTATGCAACACATCATAAAGGTGCTTTAAAATTCATCTTAAAAACACTCTCAAGGTATGAATTCAAATGTGACCAATGTGATTATGCAACAAATTGGAAAGATTATTTAAAAATCATCTTAAAACACACTCTTCAAGTTATCAATTCAAATGCGATGAATGTGATTATGCAACACATCACAAATATAGTTTAACAATTCATCTTAAGAAACATTCTTCATGTTATGAATTCAAATGTGACCAATGTAGTTATGCAACACATCGTAAAGGTGCTTTAAAAATTCATCTTAAAATACACTCTTCAAGGTGTGAATTCAAATGTGGCCAATGTGATTATGCAACAAATCGCAAACATAATTTAATTATTCATCTTAAAAAACACTCCTCAAGTTACGAATTCAAATGCAATCAATGTGATTATGTGACACATCAAAAAGGCAATTTTAATATTCATATAAAAAAACATTTAGGTTTTGAATACAATTGTCATCAATGTAATTATGCAACATATTGCAAATATTTTCTTACAATGCATCTTAAAAAACACTCTTCAAGTTATCAATTCAAATGTGATCAATGTGATTACGCAACACATCACAAATCTGGTTTAATAACTCATCTTAAGAAACATACTTCAAGTTATGAATATACATGCGACCAATGTAATTTTGCAACAAATCACAAAGGTAGTTTAACAATTCATCTTAAAAAACACTCTTCAAATTATGAATTCAAATGCAATCAATGTGATTATGCGACACATCAGAAAGGTAATTTTAAAATTCATGTAAAAAAACACTTTCCAGGTTTTGAATACAATTGCCATCAATGTAATTATGCAACACATTGCAAATATCTTCTTACAATGCATCTCAAAACACACTCTTCAAGTTACGAATTCAAATGCAACCAATGTGATTATGCAACACATCATAAAGGTGCTTTAAAAATTCATCTCAAAAAACACTTCAAGGTATGAATTCAAATGTGACCAACGTGATTATGCAACAAATTGGAAAGGTCATTTTAAAATTCATCTTAAAACAACACATCACAAATCTAGTTTAACAATTCATCTTAGGAAACATTCTTCAACTTATGAATTCAAATGTGACCAATGTGATTATACAACACTTCGTAAGTCTTCTTTAATAATTCGTCTTGAAAAACATTTGTCAGATTATGAATACAAATTCAACAAAATTGTAATTATGCGACATATCACTACAATGCATCTCAAAACACACTCTTCAAGTTACCAATTCAAATGCAACCAATGTGATTATGCAACACATCATAAAAGTGCTTTAAAAATTCATCTCAAAAAACACTTCAAGGTCTGAATTCAAAAATGTGACTAATGTGATTATGCAACAAATTGGAAAGGTCATTTTAAAATTCATTGTAAAACACTCTTCAAGCTATCAATTCAAATGTGATCAATGTGATTACGCAACACAACACAAATCTAGTTTAACAATTCATCTTAAGAAACATTCTTCAACTTATGAATTTAAATATGACCAATGTGATTATACAACACTTCGTAAGTCTCGTTTAATAATTCATCTTGAAAAACATTTGTCAGATTATGAATACAAATTCAACAAAATTGTAATTATGCGACATATCACAAAGCTACTTTAAAAATTCAAGTTACAAAAATCAACACACCACAATTTTAAAGTTTAACACCACTCTCCAAGTTATGATACAAATGAGATCAAGTGATCAATAAGTTATTTGTGTGCATATTCCAAACATAAAGAAAGGAGAATGTGGTCTGATTAGTAAATTATTTGTTTTTATTCCAAGTATCTTTATACTGTACTAATTAACTCATAGATACATAGAGGGGTATAAAATGTATGTCAAATATTATATATTTTTGGAAACATTCCAAATTTTCACTTAAGTATCCTTGTTATCATTCTTTTTTATGCTGACATACAGTTAATTTTAAAATCTATAACACAGATATTTGTTTGAAATTCATGTTTAAAATATGTCAACATAAAGTCAAATTGAAATAATTTTTGATTAATGTCACGTGTCAGTTTCAAAAATTATTTTTTAATCGGCTTAATTTTCAATTTCAAGCGATCATGCCTTTAGCATTAAATTTGTTTGTAAGAGCTCGAATTATTGGGCTAGTTGAGGATGGGGTGTCAATTGTAGCAATAGCGACAATTTTAAATATAAATAAAAAACAGTTAAAAAAAAAAAAGAAATGCGAGAAGGAAAGAAGCACTGGAAGAAATAGAATTTTTTGAGGACGATAATTTTATATTTCAGTACTACAATTGTTCTATCCATACGGCAATAATTATCTGAAACTGGTTTTTGGAACATAATAACATTAACGTTATGAACTGGCTGTCCAAATGGTTCTATGCCTCTGTCAACTTAACGTAGTTCCATAACAAAATATTAATTTTTGTAATTATGCACATTTCCCCAATTTTAATTGTACTTTGGTTAATAAAATTATGTTTGTTTATTGTATTTTTTGTCATCCTTATTTAGGACTTGATTAAAGGTGTTCTTAAAAACAGAAGAAATTTGTTTTCACAAACGTCAAAAATCCACGCTCTTTATCAAAATAACATACTGTATTATGTTTCCTATTTTTAAAGATTTTGTATACTTCATAAATTGTCCTATAAAACAACTGTCCCACACCAATGAAAAGTACAAGAGCAGAAGAAAATTTTTTGACACTGTGCATTTTGCCTCGGCAACAAGGTTTGAAAGAGTTTAAAAATTTAGTTTCTGAAAAAAATTTAGCATTGTGTAAGTCGGGTCAGAATAAAAAGTAACTATTGGTCTAGTTATGTAAGACAGTGCTGTTATAGGAGTTTTTACTTGTGTGGTTGTATTTTACCAGTTGTAGCGTAATTATGTTACAGTAAATAAAGTTTGTAAACCTGCCTTATGTCAATGAATTAACATCAAAAATGCAAGACAGTAAGGTAATTGTAAGGAAGTGGATGTCATTAGTGTATATAAGAATGTTTTCAATATTAAATGAGAGGATCAGGTGAGAATTACCTCCAAATCTTCCATTTGATAATTATTTTAGTATCTATTAATAGCAAATACAACTCCCTAAAATAATGAGTAAATAAAGTGGCATTCCTTCAGGAATGTTACAGGGCTAACTAACCCGCCACTAAAAGGAAGTTTATTACACGGTTTCAGTCAGTAATTTTGCTAGATTTTTTGAAAGTAATCTGGTTATTATAAAGTTATTCATTCTTGTTTTATAATTGTTTTGTGTAAACACACAGTTTTGTCAACAAAAGTATACATTAAGGAATTTTTTTTTTAGAAATGAGGGATTTGTGATATAACTGCAAAGAGGTAGGTATCTGTTTTAGGCCTATCTTTAAAATTAATTAACTAACACATTTAGTTCCTACTTATATAAAAAAACCACTTTCAAAGGTTAAGAGAAGTAATGCAGGTTATAGTAACGATCAAAGGTGGCCATTTATGTAAAAAAGGAAATATGGATGTGTCTCCCAAAGAGTCTAAGGGGTACGAAATACTCCTCGGTGAAGGGAATGAGAGGGAGAAATTTGATACAACATGAGTTTTTATGGTCTCTAATCTAAGTGTCAGATGTAGTGGTTATTTATGGTAAGTTTTTAGGCGTCCATGTCATAATGCGATAGTATCAAAAATAAACAAATTTCTGTTTATTTAGTTTACGTTATAAAAGAATACACGTATTATTTTAGATAATATATTTTGCATGATTGATCTTTTTCGTTTATTTACCATATCTGTTTCCAAGACAGTAAGGTAAATGTACCATTTATCGACACTGTCCCAATCATCGACACTTAAAATAAAATCCTTGCAATAAGGTCTATGAAATACATAACTCTGTATTTTGCGCACAATTTAAGTAGATAAAGTCCGACCGGCAAGAAGTTTCTTATGACTCATCTTTTAGTAAAACATGGTTTAAAATTTTAAAAACGTATGTCGTTATTGGTTCATATAGTTAATAATTGGGAATACCAACAAACCATCGTCAATGTTTCTAGGTTATTTTCAAATTTAAGCCGCGCTGTCAAATTTAAATAAAATTATTGTTTGAATATCTCGGAATTTAGTATCCTAAAGGACTTAAAAGTCCCCATCCACTCGTATACATAAAGTCGAATTTCGTTTAAGGTCTGTTCGCACTTATTTTGGCATATAAAGTCCACGGAGTGTGGGTAGTCGTATGATAAAAATATATTGTACAACTGTAAACGATTATGAGAACTGAGACCGGGTCAACAAAATTTCGTTTTGGATCTATTTTACAAATTAATTTTATCAATAATTTTCAATAAGAAACGAATTAGCTAGCAGTAGGCAGTGCCCGAATGAAGTGCGTAAAGTTTGGTTAATTGCGGAGGATCGTTTTTAGCCGACAGATCTCACTGTCAAAAGAGTCAATACTGTAATTTGGTTATCGAGGCCACTTATAAATAACTGATTTTGCCATAAATAAATACGCTGTATTGGATGTTAAAAATGAGATTTATTATTAGTTAAGACAACCGATTTTAAAAATCTCTTGTATGTGAGGATAACAATAAACAAAAACAACGAATAACAATAAATATCAGCACTAAATTTGGGAAAATGTAACCAGGAATAATTTGAGGGAAGCAGAAACTTCAAAAATCAAATACCTAAGTAATGGCAGTACGTTAATTATTTTGTTTTTTGGCGTTATCATGGTTACCCACGGCTATCCACTATGATCAATGTAAATGATAGAAAAAAATCATTTTGTCACGTTATTTATAAAAATAAATATATACCTACTATGCTATATTTTTGAAAAGCTCTTGGCAAGGGGAAAAATATTTTAAAGAAATATATAGGGTGTCCCATTAAAAAAAAGTAGCTTATGTCAATATCCCAAAAACTATGGCCTCTGAAGAAAATCTGAGTATCGCCACTGGATTCTACGTAAAAAAATCTACAAATATCAGTTTTTTCTTTTTTAATATGTCTGAAAATAACAGAGTTACAGGGGATGACTTAAAATGCAATTTTTCCAAAATCACCCTGTAACACAAAAACTAAGATGGCTATGGCAAATTTGATTAGTGCATCTTTGGTTTCATTAAAAAGTAGTACCGTGTCGCGAAAACCGCAAGGTTCTAACCTAAAAAATAAGCGAGATGCCCCGTAAAACATACGAAAATGGGACAACCTGTACACTTGCTGTGGCGGGGTCTTATGCTATTGAGGACGACGATGACTACACAGTTTTATTAAGATAGTTATAGTTTTAATAAATGATTAAAAACACTCCAACTTTTTTTATTAGAGTTTATAAACAGGTTATTGTCAAAATGTTTGTATAATTTAATTATAAGCCATAACTGTACACTTTAAAACAAAATGACTAATGGGTTTCATTATGACTCATAATTAAAACCAGGCTAAGCGGCAAATAACAGAGGGCGAAGGCCTCTTTAGGACCAGTAGGCAAAAGTACTAATTTAATGTTCATTTAGATAAACGATTTTATAATTGTTAGGTTATGTAGTGATGAGATTGAATAAATAAAATCATTTTTGACTCGTACTACAAAAAATCTTTTTATTAACGATAATCGAACTCTATTACAGAAACACTATTTCAAATTTCCCGCCTTAACGATTGCAGGACCGGGATGTACTTTTAAAAATATACCGCTAGGCGGAGCCACCTCTGTTATAGAAAACATTCATTAGTCTTGGAAATACATAATTAGATGGCGCCACAAACAAATTCAAAGTTCGCGCAAAAATAGACCATTAGGTGGAGCCACCTCTATTACAGAAAACATTTATTAGTCCTATAAACACACAACTAGATGGCACCCTTACTAGAATACTATTTATCGTCAAGGGGCCCTGGCAAATGTGCGGAGACCCTTATACAGGTTCCTATACCTGTCTTATGTGATAGTATAAGCGCCCCCCCCCTTATTAGAATATTGTTTATCAGCAAGGGGGCGACGACCCTAATACAAGTTCCTGTCTTACGACACAGTATGAGGGCCCCCTTATTTTCAAATTTCCAGCCATTACGAATGCGCGCGCATGACCAAACTGCTGAAAGGGAGTGTAACCTAATCTACAATCCGAACACAGCGCCTTAGGCTTTCAACTAGAACACAGCCTGGGCAGAGTCTAAGGACCAATCGGAAACTAGCAGGGCGTGGTCCGACGTTTGGTCCTCCAATCAGAACGATCGGCTTCGGGCTGGATGCGCGCGCACAACCAATCAGCTGGAGGTGGGCGGGGCCACGTGAAAGTAAGGATACCCCACCACATTTAATTGTGACGTCGACGAATTAAAACCAAAACGGCGGCGCAAGTACCCCCCTTCTACCCCGAGTATTGTTTTGTTTTTACAATGCCGCCTATTTTCGTATTAAAAAAGTTGTAATTATCCTAAAAAATATTAAAATTATTTCATTTATTCCAATTTCCTCATTGTAGGCAGGAAGGTCGTGTGTTGTTCCTCACCAGATATTTTCTTTCAATGGGCTTTTATGTGTGAATTGTTTGGTTTTATTTTAAAATAGACTCTTACAAGAAACGGAATATGGGACCTGGGAGCATTATGTATTTACAACTAGCAGACCTTGTGCTGCAATTTAGATTTCTATACTTACCGATAAAATGGGTCTTGTGCTATAATTTATGTCACCTAAATAGCATATATTCGGAATATGAACTTAATCTGCCCATAAATAGAGATTTTTTTAAATATTTGGTTACCAACGGCTCATATTGGGATGTTCAATGGATGAACCATAATAAAGTAACCAACCTAGGTTGGTTACTTTATGATGTGTAAACATGTTTGGTCTAATTAGTAACAAGGTCTGTCACTCAAAACATTACATAAAAATGGCCCTAACTTCTAAAGTACCAATGTAACGCATTGTGCGCTATATTCTGGGGATAGAGCAATGAACGGGATTCAAAAATGCAATAATATACTAAGTTATCAATTTGGCCACCTGCATACACGTACCATCATGTATACATGTAGTTAATTGTAAAATATACACGCTGCTATTGTCTATAACTTTTGTCTGAAATATTATTTATGCACGATTACATTGTAATATGATCATTATAACCAAATTTCGTGATTATGACTCAACGGACAATAATTGAAAACAAGAGGTACAAAACTGAAAGTTTGTTTAAAAATATTTCCAATGCCATTATTACAATTAGTAATGTTTATACTGCTTGGTACAATTCCTACATTTCATCAATCTTTTTTCTGGAAATATCTCAGTTATTGCGTTTAAAACTAACTAAACCAAAAGGTTAAATGGATTATCAATTTGCTTGCCTACTTTTGTACTCGTTTTCATGGCAACGCAGCAATTAAACAATTAACGTTGTCATTCATTTTAAATATTCAATACATTTATTGTGCATAAAATTTTGTATGCATTGTGGGCGTAACTGGTTTTTATGATCTATGACGTTTCCCTAGCCTTTGCGCTAGCGCGCTCATGCTCAAAATAGTGCCTCAAACCATAAAAATGTCATTATTCCTTTAATACATAAATAACTGTTTTTTACTACTAACCTGAGAAATCGCCATTATTTGCCCGATTTCTTTACTGAGTAGCAATATTACTCTCCCTAGGTAAATAATCAAAATAAACAAACACCTAGGTAAATAATTATTTTATTTGTTTTTAATGTACCCTGCAAAACATATGAGAAAGGTCGATATCGAGACTCTTCTCTTATTTTCTATTTATTTATGAAATATATAGAAGCGAAAGTCTGTGAAATTATTATATTTACAATGTCTACAAAGTTTTAGCAATATATTTCGTTGAAATCTCGTGTACTAACAGTGACATTATCTTACAAACAAAACGTTATAGGTTAATAATGAATTATGTCATTTGTCATTTTGTCAGTTTAACTTTGTCTTTGTTAGTTAAACAAATAATGCCTAGTCTAACTGATATTTTGAAAATGGATAGAAAGAACACAATAATATTCAAAATCTAATTCAATCAAATGATAATTTTAACAGTTTTATCCTCAAGTAGTAAAAAAAATTCGATATACACCTCGGTTGAAAACATAGATATCTTACTTAATAACTAAGATATCTATGGTTGAAACCGCCATCATACTATTTTGTAATCGTTACTTTAAATACATAAACAAAAGGGTGGTATATAACAAAACATATAAACTTTTTGTTTATGTATTTAATTTGAGATTTATTAACAGATATTTTTAACATTTAATTCTCGCGTGCGCTGTTGCGCCTAGGGTGTAAAAAGACAAATTCGCACTAGGAAATGTGTAAACAGCGCACTAGTTACTAAAATAACTATTTTAAATGTAATAATAAAGGAGGCGCTAAACAGAGGACGGAATAGGATGTGTGACGTCATGATGTGTTACGTCATCATAGCAAAATTACTGAACCTAACATAATTAGATTAGATAAACAAAACTACTGTAACCTAACAAAAGTAGATTAGATAAACAAAACTACAGTAACCTAAAAAAAATTGCATGGGCCGGGATTCGAACCCGCACCAAAAGCGTGGAAGACGATTCCTACTACTATGATATTGATATTGAAAGGTGATATTTAAACCATTTACAAGAATTCCTATTTATATAGATAAGGCATGCGCAATTTGTCATTGGCACCTTCCTCTGTTTAGCGCCTCCTAATAATAAAACGTTAATCGACCTTTGACAACGCTGTCTGTGCCAAAATTATCGGACAAGCATATTAAATGGACGCAGTATATAAGGAACATTCAAACTTTTAAGATTTAAATTTCCCACTTATTTTAACGTCATTATATTGCCACCATTAAACTCTGATCAGTAAAAAAGTTGGGTTACATTAAAAATTAAACAGTTTATCATTATTACATTAATATTAAATATTCGTAATTTTAACATTATAAAATACACGCATCATTCAGTCACATTAAAAACTAAATAATTTATTATCAATTATTAGTCAACGTTTCTAATTTTGACATTACAAGTATCAGATATTCTTCAAAATGTCCGAGATTGACTTGAAACTCATTAAAGTAGAAACTAAAGAGGAAGAAGGAATAGATTTACTTCTAACCAAACATGTTGTTGTAAATAGTGATCTAATAAAACAAGAAATTGATTACGGTTCTAGTAATAGAAAATGTGATAGCATTTTTACAGATAACGTGAATATTAAGGCAGAAGACAAGTCTTTAAATGACTTTAGCTCAAGTGAAGTAGAATTTATAAATAAAACTAATGTCATAAACATCACAAATGTACAGTGTGAAAGTAATCAGTTTGATAGTTTAACAACAGTGCAACACAATTTAAAACATGACTGTTTAGAACACACTTTAAATTTCAAATATAAATGTGATCATTGTGATTATATAACAAAAAGGAAACAAGGTATAAAAAGACATCTGTTAAAACACTCTTCAAAACCTCAATATAAATGTGACCAATGTGATTATGTAACACATTTCAAGAATTGTGTAAAAATTCATCTTAAAAAACACTCGTTAAGTTATGAATACAAATGCGATCAATGTGATTATGTAACACATTATAAAACTCATTTAAAAATTCACCTTAAAACACACTCTTCAAGTTATGAATATAAATGTGACCAGTGTAATTATGGAACACATCATAAAGGTAATTTTAAAAATCATGTTAGTAAACACTCTTCAAGTTATGAATACAGATGCGAGCAGTGTAATTATGGAACACATCATAAAGGTAATTTTAAAATACATCTTAATAAGCACTCTTTAAGTTATGAATATAAATGCGACCAATGTGCTTATGGAACACATCACAAAGGTAATTTTAAAAATCATCTTAAGAAACACTCTTCAAGTTCTGAATACAAATGCAACCATTGTGATTATGCAACACATTATAAAGCTCCATTAACAGTCCATCTTAAAAAACACTCTTTAAGTTATGAATACAAATGTGACAAATGTGATTATTCAACATATCATAAACATTATTTAACATTGCATCTTAAAAAACATTCGTCGAGTTTTGAATACAAATGTGACCAATGTGATTATGTAACACATTATAAAGCTCATTTAAAAGTCCACCTTAAAAAACACTCTTCAAGTTATGAATACAAATGTGACCAGTGTAATTATGGAACACATCACAAAGGTAATTTTAAAAAACATGTTAATAAACACTTCAAGTTATGAATACAAATGCGAGCAGTGTAATTATGGAACACATCACAAAGGTAATTTTAAGAAGAAAAAGTCTCGGGTCCGCAAATTGTGTACGTCCGCAAATGTAATTTGTATGGGTAATTTATGGATGAGGAATTTTTACTGTTCGGAGTCCGCAAATGACTCACATTTAGATCACTTCAGATAACCTCAATCTGTGTAAAAAAAAATTGAAAAATCTATGGTAACCTAGGATCCTCCCATCTTAAAAAAGATTCGGCGAGTTTTGAATATAAATGTTACCAATGTGATTGTGCAACACATTACAAATGTAATTTAAAATATCATTTTAACACACACTCTTTAAGTTATGAATACGTTTGTGATCATTGTAATTATGGGACATCACAAACATGATTTAAAAGTTCATCTTAAAAAACACTATGAATACAAATATGACCAATGTGATTATGCGACACATCACAAATGTTATTTAAAAAGTCATATTAAAAAACACTGTGCAAGTTATGATTACAAATGTGACCAATGTGATTATGAGACACATTGCGAAAAAAATGACTTAAAAATTAATCTTAGAAAACACTTCAATTTATGAGCACTAATATGACCAATGTGATTATGTAACATATCACAGAAGTGATTAAAAAATTTATCTTAAAAAACACGTCAAGTTATAAATAAAAATACAACATGTATCATGCAACAAAGTCTAAAGGTAAGCTCAAAATTCATATTAGAAACCATTCTCCACGGTATGTATAAAAATGGATCTTTAAAAAACACTTCAGGTATGAATACAAATGTGACATTGTGATTATTACATATGTTTGTATGCAGCAGAGATATGAAGATAGGAAGAATGCACATCAACTTGCCTAATCTCTCTAATTTTGAAGGCAGCCATCTGGTATTGTCTACAAGGGGCGCTTAAAACATATTACCTAACATGGTCATTTGATAAGATATGTTAACAATATATAAGTATTCGATACTTGGTAAGCAAGCAAATATATTTGCTGGTATGGTTCAAGTTAATTTAAGTGAAAACTATTCATACATTAATGCATTCTGTTTTCTAAACTGTCTTCAACCCTGTTTTTACGACTTAATTGGCAGGATAAAACTAACATTTTATGAGCTTGTGTACTGTTCATGGTTTTAGAAGCTTAGAGTGATGAAATAAATAAAGAATGTAACTGGCAAAAGCGAGGGCAAAGGTAACAGTGACCGACAAAGTGTGGCACAATTTTATGGATGTTGTAGTATTATTACACTAAATATAAAAATTGTTACACTATAATGTTAAAAAAGATAAAAAAGGTTGTTTTAGACCTGTATTTACAGAAAAACTAAAATATACAACTTAGTAATAAATTAATTTTTAAGACTTCATTGAATATTGGCTTCATTTTATACAATTCTGTAATATGTATTTCCAATTTTTGTAATTAGCAAACTATTGTACAGGGTGTCCCAACGATAAGAGTAAAGTAAGTTTATGCTTAACTAGAATTATTTGTGTAAATATTGTATGGACCATGGGGTAGAGGTAAGAAGTGTGCATTTTTTTAAAATATTGGAAGTTATACAGGGTGTGCCAGAAAAGCAGGACGTGAAAAAGTATAATTTTTTTAAATAGAACACCCCGTATTTAGTTTTAGTTTTTAATTCTACGTGTCCATACAAACATATTTTGTCATACAAAAGATTGGCTGAAAGTTTTTAGTTCTTGAGATATTCGCGTTTAAAGATTATTATGGTCATTTTCGTGGGGTTGATGAATGGGCAATTGTTCCGTTATTTCACAATAAAAAAATTCATATTTCGTGTGAAAAATGAGTGATATTATACTAACGTTTAGACCGAGTAGTATTTCTAATTTTCTCAACAGGGTGTTTGTTATAACCATTCAAATTTGAAAATTCTCAAATTAAAAAATCAGTTTTTTAATTGCACACCCTATATATTTTTATTTCATTTTATTCGGGATTAAAAATCTATCATTTTTGTCAAATATATCCTACATCTATCTTTGATAGTTTTCGAGTAATTTCGATTTTTCACACTAGCTACTTTATTTTCGATAACATTGCATTGCGTGGATCTTGGTAGCCATGGAAAATAATAATTGCGTTACTAAGATACAAAGGTTTCCTACTTGTCAAAATAAACACATATTAAATTTGTCGTTTTCGCATTTAACTTGTTATCAATTATGGATTATTCGACAAATGAATTAATTGATATGATATACGTGCTGGGCGAGGCTGAAAAAACCTTTATTGGCACAACGAATCTACAAAATGAAATATCCTGAACGTCGAATACCTACTACTGTTGGCTTGGAAAATTTGATGGATAGATTAGATTCTAGCGGTAGTGTTAAATACTTCAAACGTAAAGTTGTTAATAAAAGGGCAGCTAATGAAGAAAAAGAACTTGAAATATTATTAAATATTCAAGAAAATCCCCAACTGAGTTCTAGAACATTAGCGACGATGTGTGATACCTCCAAATCAAACGTGAATCGAACAACGCTGAAGTATAAGTACCATCCCTATCACATTGAGCTTCATCAAGAATTGCGAGAAGAGGATTTTGCAAGACGAATTGAATTCTGCAATATCATTAATCAACGGCTGCAATTAAATAACAACTTTTGTGCTCCATAATGTTTTCCGATGAGGCGACGTTTAAAAGTAATGGGCTGTAAATCGGCATAATATGCACTATTACGCCATTGATAATCCATTTTGGCTACGAGAAGTTCAAAACCAAAATCATTGGTCACAAAATGTGGTGTGGTATACTTAATGACCAAATTATCGGTCCCTATTTTTTGATGATCCATTAACGGGCCGCAGCTATTTGCATTTCTTACGTGAAGAATTGCCTGTGTTACTTGAGGATATCAATTTAGAAGGACGACTAAATATGTGGTTGCAACAGGATGGTGCACCTCCACATTTTATCGGGACGTAAGGGAATTCTTGAACCAGCAATACCCGGAGAAATGGATAGGACGTAATGGCTCTATATTATGGCCACCCAGGTCATGCGATTTAACTCCACTGGATTTTTCCTATGGGGATACATAAGAGATCGGTGTATATTATTAAACCTACAACAAGGAGGACATGAAAAATAGAATTCGCGAAGCTTGTCGCACAGTGACCCCTCCTATGTTATCCGAAGTGAGACAGAACATGAGAAAAGGCTCAATATGTGTATTCAGCAAGAAGGCCGTCTATTTGAGCATTTACTAAGACGCAATGTTGAATAATTATTGAATTACTGTTTCTCATTAATAAAAACTGTTAATATTCGCGCTTAGGTGGTTTGTTTTATTTCGTCGCAATTGTTTTCCATGGCTACCACGATCCACAATAATGTTATAGTATCGTATGTAACGTAGCTAGTGAGAAAAATCGAAATTCCTCGAAAACTATCAAAGATAGATATAGGATATATTTGACAAAATGATAGATTTTTAATCCCGAATAAAATGAAATAAAATATATAGGGTGTGCAATTAAAAAACTGATTTTTTAATTTGAGAATTTTCAAATTTGAATGGTTATAACAAACACCCTGTTGAGAAAATTAGAAATACTACTCGGTCTAAACGTTAGTATAATATCACTCATTTTTCACACGAAATATCAATTTTTTATTGTGAAATAACGGAACAATTGCCCATTCATCAACCCCACGAAAATGACCATAATAATCTTTAAACGCGAATATCTCAAGAACTAAAAACTTTCAGCCAATCTTTTGTATGACAAAATATGTTTGTATGGACACGTAGAATTAAAACTAAAATCAAATACGGGTGTTCTATTTAAAAAATCATACTTTTTCACGTCCTGCTTTTCTGGCA
This sequence comes from Vesta saturnalis, assembly GCA_036346205.1. NCBI lineage: Eukaryota > Metazoa > Arthropoda > Insecta > Coleoptera > Lampyridae > Vesta > Vesta saturnalis. The sequence goes on from JARFJB010000215.1 coordinate 487,089, forward strand.
CACTCTGTATAACTTCCAATATTTTAAAAAAATGCACACTTCTTACCTCTACCCCATGGTCCATACAATATTTACACAAATAATTCTAGTTAAGCATAAACTTACTTTACTCTATCGTTGGGACACCCTGTACATTCCACAACTTTATTATGTAAAATGTTGTGTATTGTTATCGATTATTGGTATGCTGTACATAATTATTTACTTCACAATAAAATAGTAATAAATTTTAAGATTCAATTTATAGTCAAAATTTTCAATTTCGAAAAAGCAAATATATTATTTAGAAGTACGTTATGAATATGAACTAGGGTTCAGAAATTTTGGTTAGAGTTAAATGAGTGCATATTTATTACTCTAGTAATATTCAAAAAAGCAAAATTACAGGTCTGGTGGCGTTCAGAAAACAATGCAAGTAGTACGCTCTAACAACTCCTGTAAAACGTTTGTACAAGGGAGTAATTCTGTTTTTATGTCAATTTTTACAGTTGTTTTGATTTTCCATAATGGATGAAACTCAAGTAAGTTAACTAATTAACAACAATTATTTACTTTATCATGTTTTTATTAAGGTACAATATAAATGTGATCAGAGCTGGGCAAAGGCCTATTTTTGTTTGTTTAAATGCATATTCACTATGGATATATACGAAAATACAATTAATAGAAGCAGGCAATGGAAACAGATACCCAAACTAAACATACATAATCCTCAAATTGTCAATAGTTGTCAATACTTTCGCGTTACTTTGAGCAATTTTGTGCTTTCAAAATGCGTTTTACGAATAATGAAGCTGTTGATATGCTTGCGGTTTATTTTGAATGTCTTCAGAATGCCGCAGTAGCTAAAGAGTTTACCGGCTCGATATCCAAATCGGCGTCCTGGCGATGTAAGAGTTTTTCCCCGATTAGTGGCGAGTTTACGAGCCAATGGTAGTTTTCGGCCTACGTTTCAACGGCAAAGAATTGGAAGAACACAAGAAAATATTAACCGTGTACTGGGCTATATTGAAGTAAGGTAAGTTCTAATGGCCATCAAAATATATAAGTATTCGTTTAAACTTTTTTTAATGCACCCATATCATGTCGTTTTGCATCAGGCCTTGAGAGAGGAAGATTTTCATCAAAGGCTAGACTATTGCCATTGGATGTTAGGCAAGATACGTGAAAATAGAGAATTTTTATTTCAAATTCTTTGGACCGATGAAGCCACCTTCAGTAGCGATGGGAGAGTCAATCTGCACAATATGCATTATCGGTCTGCAGAAATTCCGCATTGGTTGCGTGAAGTTCAGCGCCAAGGACGTTGGAGTTTAAATGTATGGTGTGGTATACTGGGGGGCTGAATTATTGGGCCATATTTTTTTGAGCAATCCCTAAATGGCAATGTATTTTTTGAATTTTTGGCCAATCAATTACCGTTGTTGTTGGAAGGTGTGCCTCTGGAAACAAGGCCAAAATTGTTTTTGCAGTTGGATGGTTGCCCAGCACATTTTGGTATTAATGTGCGAGAGCATATTAATGCAGTATTTCAACAGCGGTGTATTGGAAGAGGAAGTCTGTTTCCATGATCTCCGCGATCGCCTGACATCGTGTTTCGGACTCAACCTACTACTAGAGAAGATGTGAAAAACCGGATTCGTAACGCAATACGTAACATACCGAGAGCCGAAATTGAAGCTGCAGTTTTGTCTAGTCATGAGAGGCTTCAGCAATGTATAGAGCGTGGTGGTCAGCATTTCGAGATTTATGGGGGCATTAAAAACCTTCCTCCTTTAAATCGGTCCTTTTTAGGGCCACCACTTACATAATAGAAACAATTCCAGAAAAATATAGTTAAAAAAAAATAAAAAGGATTTTCGTATAAAGTTTTCTTTGTCCGATATTTTCGGTTAGGAACAAGATATCGAGATGCGGTTTACGCGAGCTTGTTTAGGCATCATTTAGCTACTTGTTCAGGAAAAAAAGTCATACCAACACATTTAATTTTTTTGCGAAAATTAACAGTTTCTGTCGGAATGTCGAACAAAGCCCTCTAGCGACGACATATGAAACTAACAAAACTTCAAATATTATAACATTTGTAGCCCAAGAATAGCTCATTTCAACGTATCCAAGTTTGTTAAAATCGGCTTAGCCGTTTCGAAGATACAGTGGGTTATTTAAGGAAACCTTCGAATACCCCCCACCACTTTATTTTTAGACATACGTCAAAAAGTGCCAAACAAAAAAAGTTCAGATTATCCTCGTCTTTAAAGATCAGTTATTTTTTTTATTGGGTTAATATAGCAGAATTCACAGAAACATCACTTTTTTAGATTCAAGATTGCAGTTACGCCCTCTAGCGGACATTTCAGAAGCATGAAAATATTTTTCAGGTTTTTGTATTGGCCGTTTTAGTATTTTGCGCAAGCCTCTACGATGGATGGTTTCCCAGATACAGTACCTCGCATTCTTAGTTGGCCAACCTGTACTATTTACTTATAGTATCCACGAACCGGCTAAGATTTGCCTAACGTGCTAAAGCACTAAGATTGGGTCCGTTTAGTGTGAAATGATGGAATTTTGAGTGCGTAATTATGGTGTGAATAGCGAAGATGGCCTGCGAATGTATTAAGGAGTGTATTTCGGAGACACTTGCCATAGTAATAGCGATAGAACGCGGAAAGAACCGAAACTATTCTTCTACACTCAAGATACTGTAGGTCAGAAGTCAGACGGGTCAATTATAAACCTTATAGCTCTTTTTTGGATGCGATTTACCCTATCAAGGGCGTATTGGGGAGCACTGGCCCAGAGATGGGAATTTATTTCCAGATGAGGTAGAATTTGAGCGTTAAACGGGGTTGTTGCGATGTGAAGTACTGTTTAGATCAGTATAGAAACCCCAGTTTATGGGCAGCTGTTTTGTTGGCTGACAAAAGGTGATCAACTCATAAAAGGTTCTATGATACGGATATCCCTAATATAGAAATAGAGTTTGAAAACTTGAGATCTAAGCCATTCTTATTTACAACAGGAAATGATCGATCTTTCTTGGCGGACACAAGGCAACACTGGGTTTTGTCAGCGTTTACCGTGAGTAGATTATTCCTTCCTCATTCAAACACACGTGCTAAGTCACTGTTAATTGAGGCTGCCATTTTCACGTTAACGTCCTGACCAGACTTGTTGTTGTGGGAAAACTGAGAAGAGCTATAATGTAAAGTGCTGTCTGCAAAGTAATGGATCGAATTAGTCGCTGAGGAAATGAGGTCATTTATGTATAGCAGGAAAATCGTGGGAGCTATCACTGATCCTCGGGGTACTCCCGCGTTAATAGTAGTTTCTTTTGAAAAGAAGCCATCGACGACAACGCGTATACGTCTTGTCATGAAAGATGGAAATCCAATTGATGAGCGTATCGTATAAGCCGAACGAAGTGAGTTTGGCAACTAGGCGCTTGTGGCAAACCTGGTCAAAAACGTTTGAAATATCTCAAACTACTGCGACTGTTTCACCGGACCTCTTTAATGTGTTATTCCAAAGTTGGGTGACATATGAAAGATCACCCATTCAACGACTCTGCCAGAACCCATACTGGTGGTCGTTTAGGAGCTCATTGGACTTGAGGAACGAGAGTAGTTGGTGGTTGATGGCTTTCTCCATGATTTTGGACAGAATGGAAGTGATAGCTATTGGTCGATAGTTTGAGGGATCGATTTGTCGCCCTTTTAGAAATAGGTTGGACATTTGCCAACTTCCACGATAAGGGAAACTGACCAGATGACATGGAGATTGAAAATAATTGGGACAATACAGGTACTAGCTCGGGGTAACATTTTTTAAGAACGATTGCTGGAATACCGTGAGAGCCAGTCGCCTTGTTTGAGGAGCTTGTAACGAAAGTGGCGTATGGGGTAATTTTGGGGGATTCTGGTTGGTTCGTAAATGATAAAATTTTCCAAAATGGAAATATCGCAAGATGGAAACTGTGATAAGAGGTAGTCTATTTTCAGACTAAGGTAATCAAAAAGATCTTGAAAGTTATCATTGGGAGACCTATACAAACAACAGTAGTATTTCACAAATTGGGGCCCAAAATGTTTGAACCAAATCGCGTCAAATTTGTTGTTTTCCAAAGTGGACATCCTCTTACAACCTACGTTGTCCTTGGTATACGCACATACTCCGCCTTTAAGGCGAAAGTTAGAGTGGAGGTTGCATCTGGGAAATTGCAGGTCAGGCGAATCAATACTTCCAGGGGAGACTTGTGTTTCTGATAGAAACAGAATGTCCGGTTGCACGTGTTCAAGGTGTTGGTGAACTGCATTAAGATTTGAGCTGATACCACGTATGTTTCAGTAATGAATTATTCCTAGCAGATCTTGCTCTTCTCGGTCTTGATTTTGGCATTGACGAATTTCACACATTCCAAAAATTCTACTGTTTTGATTATTGTTATTTTGTTTATTATTAATATTCAAACCGATAAAAATCTATTCAAAAGCAACGTACTTCGTATTTAAATTAGATTGTTCCCTACGCGACTTGCTTTCGTTTATTTGAGAAAAGAAAAGGTATTTAATCTAGAATTTCGATTAAAAGTAGAGCTAGTTTAGGCTAATAAAATGATTTCAATCACATCGTATTTAAATTAAATTGTTCCCTACGCGATTTTTTGTTTTCGTGCTATTTACCGGACCTGCTGATTTTTGATTACGAATTAGAGCTAGTTATTTGTTTATTTAATTATTTATTTTAATTTGTTTTTCTTATTTATACTTTAGATTACGGATTCAATCTAGTTATTTATATTTGTTATTTAAGCTAATTAAATGGATATTCTTAAGACAATGGTTATGTTCGGGTTTGTTATTGAAATGGATTTATTGCAGGTAGATACATTAAGCATGTACTAACCGCTTACTTTAATGTTAAGAGCTGTGCATTTTTATGATAGTTGGCTTGCTTGGTTCTTTATCCTACTGTTACAAATACATATTTATGATTGCTTTATATACGCTAGGGTTACCTCGGGATACAAATAAGTTATTTTATTAGTTCTCTGTAATTCATTGTTATTGCAAAAATGTTTACCTGTTTGAGTTCAAGACAAAAGGGTGATATTTGCGCTTTAAGTTTACTTTACAATTCTACAAGTTTTAACAATCACATCTGGTATGGGTATAGAAGGACCGTATTTTTTCGTAGAAATTCAATCCTATAGCAATTGAAAATGTTATTTACGCGCCTTTTTTACACGTTGCAAAAATTCTACTGGTTAGATTATTATTGTCTTTGCCCATTATTAATATTCAACCCGCTGGGTATAAAAATCTGTTCAAAAACTCACCCCTACCATACAGTAACTTTATTGATTTAGAAATTGTCATTTTAATCTGGATTTGTTTCACTAATCGAAGGTAGAAGCTGGAGCCACCCCAAACACGGCCTATCGCTTTGACGACCCGACAACTCATATGTCATTAACTTGTATTGCTAAATGTTTAGATATAGTTCTTCCAAATTTAGCTCCAATTACTGCAGAATTAAGTTCTAATCTAGGAATATTTTATAATTTTAATGGTGCTACATATGTTTTGGCTCCAACTAAAGTGCAATCAATGTAATGTTCCTTTTGTATTCTTAAGTAGGCGGTTACGACACTACCGTGTTCACTGGCGTCAACAAATATATGCAGCTGAACTAATGTTCCAGTCCAATTTTCAAATATCGACAGATAACATCGCGGAATTGAGATTTCTTCAATTTTCGAGAGATGACTTAACCAAACTAGCCATTTGTTGAACAGTTCGTCGCTTACAAGTTGATCCCAAGAAACAGTACTCCAAATGTCCTGTAAAAGAAATGTTAAATATATCGTAGTTTGCTAGTAAACCTAAAGGGTCACATATTGACATAAGAATGCATAAGATTTTTTTCTTTGTAGGTTTTCTTTTTCCTTTCTTAACATCTTCGTTTCCTTCATTAAGACGTAGGGAAAATACAAAACTGTCAGCTTTTAAATCCCACCACATTCCAAGAACTTTTTTGGTACTACTTTCACAAAGAAATTAAGATTTACTTCTTATTTTTGATTATTCATGTTCATAATTTCGTACAATTTTGGAGAGTTTGATCGCCAATTTCTTATTTCAAAATTTCCTCCCGCATGAATCATAGTTACATTTTTTTGCCAGAGATATAGCATCTTCTACTGTGTCAGCGGAACCTAACAAATCATCAACGTAGTGGTTGTTTAAAATACAGTATACAGCTGTAGGATATTCTACAATAGTTATTTTCGTAACTAGTGTGCTTTTTACACATTTCTTGGTGCGAGGCCGCTCTTTTTTGCCCGATAAAAAGAGATGGTTACACCTTTTTTACCTCACGATCCGCTTCTAGGTTGGATAGAATCTACATATACCAAAATATACTTGGTCAATTACATAACAGCTTTCATTTTCGGATCATTTAGCAGTAACTAGCGTTCTGAAACTGAATAGCGCCAATACTTCCGGTCAATCTGCCTATTGGAAATTTAATAACTTCTTGCTTGATGATTCTAATTTTGTGGACATTATAAACAACTTCATAGATAAAGAGATTGGAAAAAAACTACCAGATTGTGACATTTTATCTTGGTGAGACAGCTTGAAGATCAATTTAAAATATATAATAACGTTATATACACAACAAAAGAAAAACACTGAACAATTAGAGCTAAGAAGTTTACAAAGCTACATTAAAAAGGTGCACGACTACAAAAACTCAATTTTCGAAGGTGTTTTAAATACAAAACAAATAACGAAAAACGCTCATGATTGATGTAATAGAAAAAGCGCGAAAATTTTAGAGCGGAAGAAACTCCAAAGAATAACCAACTCTGACAGACCATCGCTAAATAGAAGGCAATTTACAGACTATAAACCACTGGGTGAATTAACTCACGAAGGAGTCTCTGTCACCGATCCTTTAACGCTCTGCTCGATTGTTAGGAGTGAATTTGCTACCAAATTTCAAGACAGTAAGCAAAGTATTGATGAAGATTCTACCATGTTTAGAAACTCATAAAAGTTAACAAGTCAAGCCAAATCGCTATTGGATATTCCTTTAGTACGAGATGACTTCAGAAGCGCCTTAAAATCCCTTAATGAAAGAAGGGCCCCAGGGATCGACGGATTAACAGTAAATTTTTACATTGCCTTCTGGGATAAAATTGGATCAATCTTCTCTGAAGTTGCCACTATATGTTTAAATAGGAAAGAACTACTTAAGTCAATTTCAAAAGCAGTAATTAATCTAATGCCGAAAAATGGGGACCTAACTAACTTAGAGAACTGGAGGCCGGTTTCAGTTTTAACAACTGATTGCAAGATATTGGCAAAGGCCCTATATTTCAGGCTGTGTAATGTTATTAACAGGATTATTAACCCTGACCAAAAGTTACGGCATACCAGGAAGATCCATATATGACACTCTTCACTTACACAGAGACGTGATCGATTATGTAAATAAACAGAATAACCCATTAGCTATTATAAATTTAGATAAAAAATCAGCGCTTGACTGTATAAGCCATAAGTACTTGATTCGCGTTCTAAAAATCTTTAACTTTGGTACTTATTTCATAGATGCCTTTAAAACTTTGTATAACCTTTGTCCGGGTCTCTGTATTGTCTAGCCATAGAACCATTTCTTTCCTCATGTAGGCAATCTGTTAAAGGCGTGATGTTTGGCATTAATAATAACCAAACCATCGGTATTCTTTCTTCAGAGAATTTACAGCACATTTTCGCAGCAATCCGGGTCAAAACTTAATAATGAAAATCTGTAGGATACTGAGGGAGATGGAAAAACAGGAAAGATCGGCCTATCAACTACCAATGGACTAATCAATTCATAAAAATAGGAATAAGATTTTCTGGAAACCAAAAAGCAGATGCAGAGTGGGCGTTTCAAGATCTTAAGGTAAAAGTTACTACTTGATTAGAAAGGTGGAAAAGGCGTGTTTCCTTTTTATCGATGATTGCCAAAAGAAGAAATATTAACCAGTCCGTTGCACCTAAAATTTGGCATTGTCTGCAACTTTTACCCTTAAGTAGCACACAACTCTGTCAAATTTAAAAAACTATTTATAGACTTTGTGTGATTAGGAAAACATTGGGTACACGAACAAGATCTCTATCTACCCATTGAATTTGGAGATCTACCCATTGAATTTGGAGGAATTGGATTAGTTCATTTGATTTCAAGGTCACATTGCTTTCGTTTGCTAACCGTCCAAAAACTGATAAACTCTAAAAACCAGGAAACAAAACTGTAAAATTGCGCTTGAGCGTTCAATAATGGAAGGAAACAGATTTGGAGTCTCGTGGCAAATGTTTTTCATCAATCCGAAAACTCTAGACTACAACCAAACTTCCTTATTTGTTCAGTCTATCGTAAAATCCTTTAAGATTAGTAAAATAGAACTGCAAAATTTTCCAAGGGGGGCGGATGATATAAGGAGCATTCCAACCACATATTTTCAACTCATAGAAAGGTGCTTCGATTGCAATGAATACGCACCGGCCTCCCTTGAATTGGAATCGCTCGGCCGGCCAATGCAACGACCTCCCCCCGAATTGGACTCGCCCGACCAGATCACGACTGTCACTGATGCCGCTGTCTGTCACCAGTCAGTCGTCTGCTGTCTGGTAGTGAGTATTAGTTCAGTGCTGCTTTGTATACTGCACTTTTATTGTATTTAGCGTGCTGTTTGGTGTTGTTGCAAGTGTTGCTGCTACAATGGAAGGTAAGAAGAGAAACGTTGACAGCGAGAATAGGCAGTTCTTATCAGAATGGACTAATAAATATTTGTTCATACTTCCAAATCGAGTTGGTGCCGCACCCGTGTGTTTGATTTGTCAACAAACTGTATCTGTTGTCAAAAGTGCGAACGTTAAACGCCACTTTGAGACAAAACACAAGTCCTTTGATACAAAATTTTGAATCGGCAGCAATCTACGCAAATCAAAAGTGGATTCCTTATGTACCAGTTATTCAACTTCCACTAAATATTAAATCGAGCCATGACAACACAAGAACAGTGTGCAGAAACTTCTTTGCGCATTTCATGGACTCTCAAAACAAATGCAACCTTTCACTGATGCAGAAATAGTAAAAGAATGCATGTTAGAGGCAGGAACGCATTATTTGAAACCAAACAGGATGTTGTTGACACTATTAGTCGCATTCCACTTTCGGCAGCCACAAATACTAGAAATACAGTGGTGTTAGCAGATGAAAACAATAAAATGTTAAAACAAGTTTTGGTAGCTAGTGAAAGTTTTGCATTGGCCATAGACGAGTCATGTGACATCACTGATAACACTAAAGAGCAGTTTGTTGAAGAACTTTTAACTATTATACCAATGGAAGGTCAAACTCGTGGAGAAAACTTGTACAATGTTTTAATGGAGTTTTTTGAAAATACTGATTTAGATTTGAAAAAGTTAATATCGGTAACAACAGATGGTGCTCCTGCAATGGCTGGGAAAAACAAAGGTTTGGCTGGTCGTATACAAACCGATCCGAAATTCAATGAAAGTGTATTATTCTACCATTGCATTATTCATCAAACTATTCTGTGTTGCAAACTGAGCCCTCCTCTTGAACGTAAAATGCAAGTTGTAATTAAGATCATCAACTTCATACGCTCCAAGTTGTCACTACGCCACCGCGAGTTCAAAGCCCTTCTTGAAGAAACTAATGCACATTTTGACGATTTGGTTCTTCATAACAATGTTCGGTGGTTGAGTAAGGGTTTGCTCCTTCAGCGGTTTTTTGCGGTCATTGAAGATATAAAGGTTTTTTTGTCTGAGTGTAATGAAGACATTGCAAGTGAATATTTAGGCTTCCTACTTGATACAGAGCAGAGTGTAGCGACAATTGCCTTTCTAACAGATATCTTCAGACATCTGAATTTGCTTAACTTGAAGCTGCAAGGAAAAGGACTGCTTGTATGTGAACTTCTGTCGGAAGTTAGGAGTTTTTCAAATAAGATTGGTATCTGGTGTGAAGATATCACTGATGAACGGTTGCACTTTCCTAACCTCAAATCTATCTGTGCTGAAACCAATGATATTGATATCGAACCATTTGAGAATTTCTTAAAAGACTTAAAAGTTGAGTTTGAAAGTAGATTTTCTGATTTTGGGAAAATAAGAAATGTTGTACAAGTTTTGAACAATTGCTTCTTTTAAAACCCAATGGTGACTGGGCGAGTGAAGCAGCGCAAATTTTTCAGTCACAAAGCTGCCTTGCAAATGGAGTTAGTTGAGTTTCAAGAAGACATCGGCTTGAAGAACAAATTTAGTGAAGTCCCAAAGACCTTTCTTGTGACCAGTTTTGGATTCAGCATGTAAGCGCAGAAAAGTACCCAGAATTGAAGAAATTGGCAGTTCAACTATGTACAATGTTTGGCTCAACATATATGTGAGTCAGCATTTTCTAAAATAAACTTTATTAAAATCGTTTTAGATCACGCCTGACAGACAATCATCTCAACAACTTGATGAGAATCAGTTGTACAGATTCAACTCAAACTTTAAGAAAGTTGTTGAAAATAAAAAGTGCCACTTTTCTCATTAAAATGTGTTTTATAACAGTTTCGACTTTTTGTTCATCTGATTTTCATTTCATTACACATACATGACATTATTTCAATGGTGTATTTTTTAAATTTTGTTCTTACATTGTAATTTTTATTTAAAGGTGTCTTATGATCATAAACAATTTTCAGTACTTCTGTTTGTTAAAATTTGTTACCAAGGTTTCCTTCAGTTAGAAAGAAAAAACGTAATAATAATTTATTTTAATCGATGAAGTAGAGACGTCGCATGTTACTTTTAATTTGTTAACACTAATGACTAAAACATATAGCGAAGGAAACTATCGCCGGCGGACTTTAGAAAATCTAAAATGGACCCCGAACAAATGTAATTGAGGACTACTGCCTTAGATGTTAGAATGAACATGTATTTCATGCATGATGGTGCACCACCACATTCTACACGAAACGTCAGAACATTTTTAAATGCATGGTTCCCTGGACGCTGGATTGGACGAGGAAGTGAAGTACCGTGGCCGGCACGATCGCCAGATGTAAACTCGTGTCTATTATGTTCAAATTGATAATCGAGAGCAACTTTGGAATCGCATACAGATGGCATGCGATGAGATTAGGCTAAGTCACAAATTTTTCAGCGTGTTAGGTTTCATTTGCTAAGAAGAATACAAGCCTGCATTTAAAAGGAAGGAGGACATTTTGAACAATATGTATAAAAATAATTATTCTTTGTTTTTGATTCCTTCAGTATCTCTTTAATAATGTACCTAATAGTTAACTGCGTTATTTTTTGTAAAATAAAACAAATTTTGATTTTTATTGAATAATGTGGTCGTTTGTGTTAATGCAAAATATTTCAAGAACGGGTGCTGAATCGAAAAATACTAAGTATGATTTTATTTGCAGAATTAAATGTTGAATCTATCAAAAAATATTTCTTCAAAAAACCAGGGACGTGCGTTTTTTTTTACTTAAAATATTCTACGCCACTGGACGGAGTCAGTTCACTCAAACTCACCTGATTAATTTTATTTAATTAGACATTTAGGTGTACCAAATCTCAGTGTAATATCTTTTGTAGTTTTTGAGGAATCTTAAAAAACCTTAAAAAGTATTTTTAATCAACCTGTACCTCGGTTAGGAGGCATTTTCAGAAAAGCGTTTATAATCATTTTGTCTTATTTTGAATCATAGAATCTCCAGTTTTCGTTTGTCGGTGATTTTAAAATACACCCTGTATATAACCCGGGATATCAACAATGAATGACCGAAAAAAAACTGCTTTTTACAGGATTTTTATCAAAAGTTTATTCCAAGTTACTAGTGAAATTAGGCACAAATATTTATTTCATCTTCGATTGACATTTCATAGACGTACATAGATTTTTCCTTTTTCAATTATTCCTTTATCTACATTTGTATTACAATAAAATAGTTTTTTCAAAACTCATTAATAAATTAACCAGGACTTTCAAGGTAAATTTATTCGTGTATTTTATGCCTTTTTCGTAAATAAATGTTTTTAGGTTATAATGCCTTTTACTGTGGAACAAGATAAGTTTATTTTGGAAGCTTATTTGCGAAACCGCGAAAAAGATGTAGATGGAAACTGGAAGTATTCAGTACGATTATGTGTTGAAGAATATCAACAGCACTTTCAGAACATAGAATTAGATGATGATGTTTTATGCCGACACATTCGAAGAATTGTTAGTCGTTTTCATGAGCATGGTAGTGTTTGCAAGGGAAAATCTACGCGTCGCACAACTGTACTTACAGAAGAAGTAGTGGAAAATGTACGCACACATTTGGAAAGAAGTTCGACAAAATCTTTAAGACAATTGGCCCAGCAAACAGGTAATTTTGCATTATACAAAATATGGTTGACATGAATTTGTAAGCAATAAAATCAAAAGAATCTTAAAAACCAAAACATTACATATGTAAAGTTAGATTAACAACATTGTACATATTTCAATATAAACAATTGTTACAGGTCTTTCTTATGGTACATGCCATAAAGTAGTCAAACGTCAACTACATTTTCATGCTTATGAAATAACGGTTGTGCAAGAATTTAGATTTTTAAAAGCGTTTAGAATATTGCCGATGGTTCAACAACAACTTGAGAGATGACGAAATACTAAACTTAAGTTTCTTTACGGATGAAGCTTAGTTCCATTTATCTGGTTATGTGAATTCGTAGAATTACCGTATGTGGTCAGCAGAAAATCCACACATTTTTGAAGAAACTACTTTACATCCTGTGAAAATAGGTGTTTGGGCTGCTATGTCACTGTAGGTCCCATTTTCTTTGAAGATACAGTAACTGCGGCTCGATACAAAACTATTTTGGAACCTTTCATTCATCAACAGCACGATGACGAGCTCCAACATGGATATTTTCAGCATACAGTTCATACAGCTAATCAAACACTGACTTTTTCAACATTTTGATGAAAGAGTTATAAGTGCGGGAGTTTGGCCCCCAAGATCACCTGACCTTACTCCACTGGATTATTTTCTATTTGGACATTTAAAAAATAAAATCTACAGGACACGTCTTCATTGATGAATTAAAAAATGCAATAACTGACGCAATTCAAAATATTACAGAAGCTCAATTAATAAATGTATTTGAAAATATGAAACGAAAAGTAGATCCCTGTAATGCAAACAATGGTGGTCACTTTGAAACTGTTTTATAGATAATTGCCAAGTTTATTTTATTTTTCTATTTTTAACTGTAATATAAACATATAAAAGACCATTCATTCCAACGGGTAGTGAGGTGTGCGTCGGGATATCGTTATATGTTATGTAAATAATATGTGCACTAATTGAAAATCTTTACTCATTATTTACTATACTTTAGCTGAATTGATCTCATTTACATGCACGTTTGAGATCTAAAAAAACAATGCATTATTAATTCATTATTTTCTGTGCTTTAGATCAATATATACAGATTTGAGTTATCTTAAAAAACAATAGGTACATCATAAAGTAGACATGGTGACTAGTTCCATATGAGAAGAACTAAATCAGTGGTATATAATCTGAAATAAGTTTTGTTCAAAAATTAGAATGCAATAAAAAGTGATATGTAGCATTAAGTTAAATAAGTTATTTTTTCCATTATAATGTATTTGTGATGTTCACCAGTGCACATTCAAAGGTGGTCAGCAAAATGGTGTACCTGACTTGTGCTGAATATGTTGAATGTATGCATTTATAATAAACTAACCAGTCATACATGTAATTTGTTCACTAATATTATTTAACAAATATATCATACAATGATTTCTGATTAATGACAAATTCATTGTAAAAATTCATTTAAATGTTTTAATGTCATTGTAAAGGTAACATCATCCAATATCACTTTTTTTAAATATTCACTCTCCACACATTCGCACACTTTCTTCGAGTTCTCAGCTGTAATTTTTTTCAATTCTTCATTGCCAATTGCATAACACCTTCTATTTGAAATGTCACATTCCTCACTGCTATCTGATTTTTCAATGGGATTTAATTCAGAGTGGCACAAAGGGAGACGAAGGACAGCATGACCATTTTCAACTAGTAGCTTGTCTAGAACGGTTTCTTCAGCAACACATTCTTGTAATTAGGATAATGGCATTGTCATCGTTCCTTCTTTTTCTTTTTTTATAAATTGGTACACATTGTAGATAATTTGCCGCCCTTGGCTATGAATTACCTTTCGATTATTCATTTTCAACCTGACAACAAAATTCATACATTATTGCCTATTTCAAACCACTCATGTCAATATAAACAAAAGATCATTAAACGCTCATCTAAACAGTTTTACTCTCTAAACTGTACTTATTCTCGTAACCAAATTGAGGTTAAAAAGCAAAATTTGTTTTAAACATTACTTTTAGTATATAAAAGCACTTACAAAACTTGAATTTGACGAGTAAATACCATGTATTGGTTTAATACACCAAAAATACGCCTTGGAAATCCAGAAAATCTGTATTATCAATTAAAAGTAATAAATGATAATTTTTAACCAAATTTTTACATACCTTATAACAATTTCCCTTTAGTCTTAAGAAAGACTAAATTACAATTATTGAAGTTTTTGTACGTCTACATAATACGCAATTCGTCATTCACCAAAGTTTTTGTCATTTATGGTAGTATTTATTTTAATATCTGCATTTACGCCACTGGACATAGCATAATTTTCATTATAAGGATGCGGAACAGTAGTACTGTTCTAGGAGCGGCACGGTCAAACAATGATGATCGCACAGTATAATGAAAAAATATGTATATAAATCGTTTTAAATAAAATAATAACGCACATGCACATTTAGGTGTACCAAATCTCAGTGTAATATCTTTTGTAGGTTTTGAGGAATCTTAAAAAAAACCTTAAAAAAGTATTTTTTAATCAACCTGTATCTCTGTTAGGAAGCATTTTCGGAAAAGCGTTTATGATCATTTTTGTCTTATTTTGAATCATAGAATCTCCAGTTTTCGTTTGTCGGTGATTTTAAAATACACCCTGTATATATAATGAAAAAATATGTATAAATCGTTTTAAATAAAATAATAACACACGCGCGCACACGCATCACACACGCGTGCACACAGCACATGCAGCGACACACACACACACACACACACACACACACACACACACACACACACACACACACACACACATCCAGACATGATGGCCGATCTTGGCGAAACTTGGCCAACAAAATGAGCTAATAAGTCGATTTACCGATAATGAAAAAAAGTCTACATATGTATATGTAGGTTGTGAGGTAAAAACAAATCACGCAAATCTTTAGAGTAGGTTTCCTTGTGTAAGGCGCAAATCAATTACATAACTTCGAAAAACGAAAAAACGTGGTTATTAAATAATATTTTTGCACGATAGAACGATTTTAGTTAATTCCCGGGTTTGTTGCGAGATCAGAAGGTTGTTTTTACTGGTGATTAGGATACACCAGTCGGGTAAGTAATTCACTTACCGTGCATGTAACGCTGTAAGTAAAAATCTAAATATATAATTCAGAAAACATTCAAAAAAATATTTATTTGTCATTGAAATTAAACGTACAATTATTACAATTACTAATTGTAATCCCGTTGGCTTATGCAGTACTTGACTTTACAGAAACTGTTTCTGCAGAGGCAATTGTCAGTAAATAACTCGTGACACCGTGACAACACCTCGAAACGTTACTGTAAATCCTACTAGTTTGAGAATGTGATTAAATTCCGCATAACAATGAACACGTCACTTTTTATATTTTCAAGATAATATATTCAGAAAAATGCTTCTATCGTGCAAAAAACATAAGCATTACGAACATTAAGGGCTTAGAGGTCTCAGACAATATTGTCTTTGACCGGTAAAAGGCCCTTACTGTTCTTAATACTTAATATACTATTAATGGTTTGACGAATCAAGTTACAGAATAAAAAATTATAGTTAATTATATATCAAGGGAATTATGGGTATGTTAATTACAGCGGGCAATGGATTGTTAAGTTGCCCGAGGTTATTAACATACATAACTCCCGTGATACATAAATAATTTTGTAGGCGAGTAGTCTTATAATTGTCTCGTTGACACACTAAAAATTGTTTATAATCTGTCATATTATGGCACGAATTTCATTACAGCACGATTTATCCTGCCATAAAGGCATAATTTTTCAATTTTCAATTGCAATTTCTGAAAATTCTTTGTTGTAAGCGATTTCAGATTTTCTGGGAACCAAACTAAGCTCTGCTTCTTCCGATTTTTTACTAATTTCGTCTTTTAATGATGACGCTTCCATTTTTTATTGTAGTTTTTCGGGAAAAAGTTGAATTGTTTGGAAAAAACGCCATAGCAACTAGCACACTTTGCAATTTTGTATTTTTCGTAGTTTTGTTAAAATGAAGATAAAAGTAAAATTTAACTGATGTTCCATTGCGTCTACTCGACTACAAAATAGTGTAAAACATTCGTTTGTAATGTACGATTATGATAGTCGTTTTGTTATAACACTACTCACTTCGTTCGTGTTATAACAATCATCTATCATAATCGCTTACATTATAAACTAATGTTTTAATATACTATTATTTCATACTAATAGGGAGGTGTGTACAGTACACCACTTTTTTCAATTGGGCATATCTTCGTTATTTTTAAGAGTTTCATACAATTTTATCAACAGGATAGCTTAGTTATTAGGCTATTGCTACCTATAGGCTCAGGACCAGTTTCAATGCCGAACTTAAGATACGGACGTTTTAGTAAAGATTAGATTGTGCAATGTACCCACTGGGTACATTGCACCACTGTCTGGGTACATTGCACCAGCTTATTTTTTAACGCGGTTTGCGGTTAAATATGCTGTTTTCAATATTGAATATGGGATTTAAATAAAAAGAATGTAGAAAGGTAAGAAATACTTTAATAATTGAAAATTTATAATTACACTTTAAGACCGAATTTACTAAAATTGAATGAAAAATAAAAGAGTGAAGAACTTCGTTTCGTTGTACCCGTTTTTGGAGATGGTAGGATTTTTTCAATTTACTTCTTATCCCATTCGTACGACTGATCTGTCTTCACAAAAGCACATTTTTTTGGTTGCATGTACTGGACCGTCACGAATTTTTCTGTGACTTTGGTGATTTCTCCGACTGAAAACACACAAAAACGCCCTTTGCCGATTCCCTCCTTCACTAAGACGAACAATCCTTCAATTAGGTCCTCAATGTTGACTACATCATCGTCACTATCGTCTTCTTAATTTAAATTCTCAATGAAATCACCACCACTATCTTCTGATTCGGAATGATACGAGCCTTCAATTTCGGTTTCTGAGCCAGAAGGTTCATTGGTGCTGTCCTCAAAAAGCTTCCGCTTCACGGGTGTCCTTAATACTTGGCCATCTTTTTCCCTTTCGTCCACCTTTGCAGGAGTTGCAGTTAATATGGTTGTTTTGCCCCTTTTTCTTCCAACACTCTTGGGTTTACCCGCTTGAGCCTTGGGGACGGGCCGAACTTCAATTGGACTAACACCTTGAGCTGAAGTAGAGGTACTAGCTGCACCAAATGAAGCAACTCTAGTTGGAGTTACTGGCACCCCATCAACTTGACCCATGAATCCAACTGATGGAAGGCTAGGAGAAGGACGGTCTGTCACGTAGCTACAGAAATCATCCTCATTAAATATGTTCCTGTCAAAAGGCCAGATCCCAGTCGCTTTGAAGCCACTTACAATATTGTTCATATTGAAAGCTTTAGCGTACGCTTTTCCGAAAAGGCTAGCAACGTCATATATCGAAATGGTGCGACTTTAGACAACATGAAACTGTTGCACTCAGCGTTATAAAAGTTTTTAACGATTTGTAAACAGCTACATCCAGAGGTTGAAGCTTCGAAGATGTGTGAGGAGGAATCATCACAATGTGAATGCTATTCGCTCGGGCCAACTGAATCAGTTCCACCTGCACATGGCTTTCGTGATTGTCATATATAAGTACGACGGGGTACTGGGGTCGGCGGACATGATCCACAAAGTGCTTCATAACTTGAAGAAATATTTCTTTGTTCATCCATCCAGATTTACATGCAGAGCCTGCCGATCCTGGTGGAGCACCATTTAACATATGAGCCTTAAAGTTAACTCGTGGAATATCAGAAAGGGCGGAACTGTATTTCCGGCAGCCCTGATGAAGCAGCATGCAGTGATGAGGATCCCTTGTTCACCTGATGTGACTTGCCCGACTTGCATTTCCCCGGTTTTGGCCAAAACGTTTGGTGGTACGTGCACTGTAGTTAACCCGGTTTCGTCCAGGTTATAAACCTGAGCCGACGTAACGCTGGTCTTTATATATATTTTTTCAATATTGTCAAAGAATTCGTTTACTGTCGTTTTGTTAAATGCCGTAGCTCTAGCAAGACTTGTTGCTTCAGGTTTCCTAATACTAAGATCAGGACACCTCTTACGAAAACTCTTCAGCCAATCCTCGCCGGCCATGTTTTTCTCGGACCATTATTTAGGGAATTTACAATTATTAGCCACCGCAAGTTCGTAAGCCAACTCTTTGGCCTGCAATTTTGTAAGGCCCAAATGCATTTTACTGGCGTTGACAATGTATTCAGACGTTCTTCTCCTTTCCTTTTCGCGGCATATTCTGCAACAAAAACCATTTTAACCTTTACACTGAAAACAGGCATGAAGGGTACAGTGCACCATGGTGCATTGTACCCTGGTGCATTGTTACCCCAGTGTTGTAGTTAAACAAACAAGAAAGAAAAAATCACTTCTTGATTATATTCCTCTAAAAACCATCACATATCCTTTAAAACAAATTAAAGATTATAATGAACTTGATTAAATTAGAAAATGTATTACTTACGCTGTAGGAAACACAAAGTAACACTCACGAAATATTTAGTTTTCACCCGCGAAAATGTAGTAATATTAATATCTCTAGAACAAACAACCAGAGGCTCCATCAAACGACAGATTTCAGTATGATTTAGGGAATTTACAATTATTAGCCACCGCAAGTTCGTAAGCCAACTCTTTGGCCTGCAATTTTGTAAGGCCAAAATGCATTTTACTGGCGGTGACAATGTATTCAGACGTTCTTCTCCTTTCCTTTTCGCGGCATATTCTGCAACCAAAACCATTTTTAACCTTTACACTGACAAACAGTCATGAAGGGTACATTGCACCATGGTGCATTGTACCCTGGTGCATTGTTACCCCAGTGTTGTAGTTAAACAAACAAGAAAGAAAAACCACTTCTTGATTATATTCCCTCTAAAAAACCATCACATATCCTTTAAAACAAATTAAAGATTATAATGAACTTGATTAAATTAGAAAAATGTATTACTTACGCTGTAGGAAACACAAAGTAACACTCACGAAATATTTAGTTTTCACCGCGAAAATGTAGTAATATTAATATCTCTAGAACAAACAACCAGAGGCTCCATCAAACGACAGATTTCAGTATGGTGTCATCAGGGGTACCAATATACAATAAATTGGCGCCAAGTTCAAAACACTTTTAAAGATAATGGCTGTGGTGCATTGTACCCTCTGGAGTACCGTATCCACATCTCCCCTACGTTAAAAATGAAATATGCAAATGAAATTTTTTGGTTATTAAATTAAAAATTAAGTAGGCATGATTACCATGTATATAAAAACTGACAAGTTTGCAATTATTTGTCAAAATACATTAGAATGATTAGAGGCAGTTATAGATCTATAACTGTAGATACAGTTCATAACTTCCCAAGGAGTTATGAACGTGTTTGGTTACGGTAACAAAGGGTTTATTTGCTTATAACATGTATTAGTATGAAATAAACAAATTTGCTTTGGCCTTCTTTAAACTGGACGAACTCGTTATATAAGTAACGATCGATAGCAGACGATTGTTACAGAACAAGGCTATACTTTTATGCTGTACTGGCAACGCTGTACACTATAGTGCAACTAACTACTGAGTTAATTACCAATTAAACAATTTATGAATTATTAGTAAACGTTTATTTTAACACACAAAATACACGTATCATTACATCACATTTTCTTCGAAATGTCTAAGATTGACATGAAGCTTATTAAGGTAGAAACTAATGAGGAAGAAGGACTAGATTTACTTCTAACCCAACATCTTGTTGTAAATAGTGATTTAATAAAAGAAGAAATTAATTATGGCCGTAGTAGTACGAAATTTGACATCATTTTTACAGATAATGTGAATATTAAAAAAGAAGACAGCTCTTATCTTCTAAATGCAGTTAGCTCAAGTGAAACCGATCATATAAAGGAAAATAGTATCAAACATGTCTCAAACATACAGTGTGAGAGTAATCAGTGTAATAGTTCAACAACAATGCAGCAAAAGTTAAAACATGATGTTTTAAAAGGTACTTCAACTTTGCAATATAAATGTGACCGTTGCGATTATATAACAAAATGGAAAAAAAGTTTAAAAGACCATCTTTTAAAACACACTTCAATGTATGGATACAAATGCGACCAATGTGAGTACGCAACATATTGCAAACGTAATTTAGAAAATCATCTCAAAAAACACTCTTCAAGTTATGAATACAGATGTGACCAGTGTGATTATGCAACACATTGCAAAGGTAATCTAAAATTCAATAAAAAGCATTCTCCAAGTTATGAGTACAAGTGCGACCAATGTGATTATTCAACACATCGCAAATATAATTTAAAAGTTCATCTTAAACAACACACTTCAAGTTATGAATACAAATGTGATCAATGTGATTATGTAACACATCACAAATATAATTTCAAAATTCATTTTAAAAAACACTCTTTAAATTTTGAATACAAATGTGACCAATGCAATTATTTGACACATTGCAAACATAGTTTTAAAAATCATCTTAAAAGACATTCTTTAAGTTATGAATACAAGTGTGATTATTCAACAGATTGTAAACGTAGTGTTAAAATTCATTATAAAAAACATTCTTCAAGTTATGAACAGAGAATCAACCATTGTAATTATGCCACATATCGCAAAGATCTTTTAACAATTCATCTTAAAAAA
This sequence comes from Vesta saturnalis, assembly GCA_036346205.1. NCBI lineage: Eukaryota > Metazoa > Arthropoda > Insecta > Coleoptera > Lampyridae > Vesta > Vesta saturnalis. Next base: position 508,294 of record JARFJB010000215.1, read on the forward strand.
CATTCTTCAAGTTATGAATTCAAATGCAACCAATGTGATTATGCGACTCATCACAAAAATGATTTAAAAATTCATCTTAAAAAACACTCTTCAAGCTATCAACACAAATGCAACCAATGTGATTATGCAACACATCGCAAAGGTGACTTAAAAATTCATTTTAAAAAACACTCTTTAAGTTATCAATACAAATGTGACCAATGTGATTATGCAACATATCGCAAAGCTACTTTAAAAATCCATCTTAAAAAACATTCTTCAAGTTATGAATACAAATGCAACCAATGTAATTATTCGACACATTATAAACATAGTTTAAAAATTCATTGTAAAAAACATTCTTTAAGTTGTGAATAAATATGCGACCAATGTGATTATGCAACACATCACAAACCTCTTTTAGTAATTCATGTGATTATCACAAAAGTAATTTAAAAATTCATCTTATAAAACACTCTTCAAGCTACGAACACAAATGTAACCAATGTGATTATGCAACACATCGCAAAGCTATATTAAAAGTTCATCTTGAAAAACATACTTCAAGTCTGAATACAAATGTAACCAATGAGGTTCTGCAACACATCGCAATTATAATTTTAAAGCTCACTTTAAAAAACACTGCAAATTATGAATACATATGCGACCCAATGTGATTATGCTACGCATTACAAACGTACTTGAAAATTTCATCAAAAAAAACATTCTTTTAAGTTACGAGTACAAAATGCAATCAATGTGACACATTGCAAAGGTGATTTAAAAATTAATCCTCAAAAGCACTCCAAGTTATCAATGGAAATGTGACCAATGATTTGTTCCATAATTCCAATGATATTTTGTAAAATCAAAATCATTAATTTCCAAATTTCTGGAGGGTTAATTTCATCTTTGAAATATAAAAGTTGCAATGGAGGTATAGCAATAAAAATTAATGTTATGGCAGGAGAATTGGTTCAAATTAATTCAATAGTTTGACATAATAAATAACTATTGCAAAATTTATTTGTTATAATGTAAGCCCCTTTTCTGGATGAGAGCAGGTTTCTCTTAAGGATATCTTACTAATTATTTTGTGTTTACCTCGCTAGATCAGGAAGGTAGGGTGGATTTTTCTTTTATACTCATATAACTATTAAACAATGCCGTACCCAGGTTTAATACATATATTTAAACACATCTTAATTATAATAATACAGGAAAATAATAAAAATAAAAAGTATTCTGGTAAAATAAAATTAAACTTAAATAAATAATACTGCAAGAAATAATTAAAATTCGTTTTTAATTGCGCCTGGTCTGTGGCAGCCCACTGTACACCAACGTGATCCAGGCTTCCTGACGCTGGAGGTGGTAAATTCCTCGTTTCGTACTTTCGGCACAGAGGTCGCCTGTGTGTCGATGTCGGTGGTAAACTCTGTAAATCAACCGCGTTATATACAGTATTTAAAACAACTAAATAAATGGTGGATTTTGTTTATTTCTAAACAAATTATAACGTGTTCAGGTGAAGATAATACAAGGTGTGTGTACAATTTCAAGGAGGATTACTGTGTTTTTGCCAGGTAAGTTTATTCTGATTTATTTTATTTGGTGTTTAAGAAAATGTTTTGAAGTGAGGTTAAGCGTAATTCAAATTTCTATCAGGGACTGGCTCTTTATTACTTATACTTCTTAAGTAACGTTTTGCAATACGGAACAGGTTAAAGAAATAGCAGGACCTACACGGGTTTTGTATTTACACGATTTGTGTTAATACAAATTTGTTTAGGCAACGGTTGTGTGTTATGTATTTAATTTTTGGGGTTTGTACACAAGGTCTAAGGGAAATTCTAATTCTAATTACTACAGATACTATATACAATCAAAATATCTACAAGTGGTTATTCAATGTTTTGGAATTCGCAATTTACGGTTTGAAATGTTTACGTGATTCAGGAATATTGTCAACCAGGTGTTGTTGAAAATATTGATAAGAGTTCATTCACTACTTTACAAGGTAAAGCGACCTTCGCTTTATTGGTATAAAGAGGATGATTCTTTACACTAATCAAATGTGGATACGTATTTGCGAAATTGGGTTTCCCTTTTTATTTTCTTTCAGAATATTTATCTTAAAGTTTTTAATTGTTAAAGCAGCATAAATTGCCTTATTCTAATTAATGTAATGGATTTCTTATTGTGAAATAGAAATTCTTTTACTTTTGAAGTAAAACGTAAATTTACTTTTAGTTGTATAAATGTAATATTTATACAATTCAGGTTGGTTTTCGGTAACAATTTGGATTTTATATTCAGGTGTATTTTTGTGATATACAGGGGAGTAAATTATAAGTGTTGATAGCCAAGCAGGAGCTCGAGCTAAATCAACAAATTCTAGTGATTCTATTTATTCAAAGCTGTAGCGGACGCTTCGAATATATAGAATTATATACAGGAGGTTCAGGATATATTGGTTGTTTATTTATAATTGCGTTAATAGCCAAGCCAATGGGCTCAATAGTCTAAATTAACGAATCTTAGAGATCCTATTTATTCAAAGTTATAACGGACACTGTGAATATATAGAACTTTATACAGGGGGTTCAGGATGGATTTGTTTAGGACTCGTTAATAGCCAAGCCAGCGGGCTCAATAGTCTACATTAACGAATCTTAGAGATCCTATTTATTCAAAGTTATAACGGACACTGTCAATATATATAGAACTTTATACAGGGGTTCAGGATGGAATTGGTAATTGGTCGTTTTCTGAGGTTACAGCGCGTGTTGTGGGAAACCAGACGTTGCTTAGAGCCCCATTTACTAGAAGAAACCCTGTAATAATCCGGGTGATCGCCGGTGCTAAACCAGTCAATCTACCTGGGATCAGTACAATACGCAAAACCTCTTTGACGTCAATTACTTTCTTAAGGATGGTTGGTTAATAGGAATTTCTAGGTATTACAACTATTTTCATAAAAATCGGTTATACTTCGGAGTATTTGAATTCTATTTAAATTTAATAGAAATTGCTTTAAGAGCGGTCAGGCGGTTATGTTCTCGAATAGAGAATTTCAGGTGTAATAAATAAATTATTACAAACAGGCAGGCAGGAGAGTATATTTGCAGAGAAGCGTTCTACAAATAGAAGTTTAGGTGTAATAATAAATTATTACAAAACAGGCAGGCAGGAGAGTATCTGTAGAGAAGCGTTCTACAAATAGAAGTTCAGGTGTAATAATAAATTATTACAAACAGGCAGGCAGGAGAGTATCTGTAGAAGCGTTCTACAGACAAATTTTCAGGTGTAATAATAAATTATTACAAACAGGCAGGCAGGAGAGAGATGTTGTAGAGAAGCGTTCTACAACACAATCCAAAGGAAATGTTAAAGTTTTCGCTTATAAACCTTGCGAATGAGCGGGGTTTATGGTAGGAAATGTCGCAACGTTTCTGCACATCGTGAAAGGGGGGTACCGGTGCGCACGCAAAAGTGCTGATTATTTACATTTATTTGGAACTGGAATAAAATGAATTATTATTAAAACATTATCTTAATAATTTTATACCAATAATAATTAATTTATCTTACTCAATTTCTGGCTCATTACAATAATTGAAAATATAAGACACTTGTAGTCAAAATTATTAGTGTATAATCATAAAAAAACTTAATTGTTCTATTAGAGGAAAATCATATCATGTGAATTAAAATATAATCAAATGGCTATTTCTAAAGAAATAAAAATGTATAGATCTTTAATCTATTAGACTAATCTGCCACATTAGAAATTAGCTAATAAAGGTAATTCTAAATAAGTACCTACTTTCAGTTAAACTAGATAATTGAGTCGTTATTAAAACTTTTATTTGATGCAAAGCTTTTTCATACAATTACAATAAATATTCCTATAGTTTTAGGAAGGAAAGGGCCACGTATTTCATTCCCTCCCAAAGGGGGAGGGCGGGCTGCTCGATCTTTCCGAGCTCCTTCAGCCATAATGGATGCCCAGCATACATACATACATTACGTATATATGCATAATGGGATTAAGGATGGGTGTGGTCAGGATAAGATCGGAAGGAACGGAGTTAGGGTTCTGAGGGGGAAAATACTACACCAGCATTCGCCTAAGCATATGGTGTGCATATACGCAGTGACCATGCCTATAGTTTTAATTAAGGATCCAATTGATGAAATTATGTTTTATAGGAAATAAGCGTCTAGAACAGGGCTTAAATTGTGCCGGCTCGCATAAACTCTAAGAGCCGGTCCTGATTTTGTCCTTACTTGTAATTCACCGGCTAGCATTTGAATTTAAATCCCAACAATTTCTCAAGGTCGAACTTTAAAACTGCCATCAAGGAGATTAAACCATTTTCGCCTTTCACATAACAGGCATATCTTTTCAGAAAAAGACACCAAGTATAAATGGCTCATTTATGCTTTCAATCAGTTGTTGAGTTGGTGTTTTCTGGTTTCGTCCGATTCCTGTTTCGTCCGCTGTTTTATTGTTTATCTGACAAAATAAAAATTTACTTCTGGTTTCGTCCGATTTCCTTTTTATCACACTAATGAAATTTTAAGAAAAACACCGTATCGCAAGAAAAATAATAAAACCATCTTCCCTTCACACTTTATCCAGACTTAGGACTGGCAAGGTTTATAAAAATAATAAACTTTGGTGTGTTTAAAAGATGTTTTTTTTTATTATTTTTTTGGTTTTTGTTTTTTTTTTTGCTGTTTTTAATTTTTTTTGTATTTTTTTATGTATTTTTCTTATGTATTTTATTATTTTTATTCATATTTTACAATGTACGTCAATCTATTTAAAGTTTGTTCCAAGTTTATTTCTTGTTGCATAAATGCATTTATGGTATTTTTAATTCTTTTATCTAAGTCCAAATATTTTTTTGGCCTTTTTGGCGTAGTCATCATTTCATCTTGTTCAGTGATTACTTGATAATGTAATGAATCCTCGTAAATTAATTTCGTGACTTCGTAAATATTTGGATTACTTTTTCCACATTTTTTATTTAGTCTCGAATGCCATCCTTTGACAGCATTGGTAGTACGATGACGACTTTTAACACAAACCCAGTATCTTGGGGTCTCCAACCACTGTTAAATGAAATAATCATTGAATTTTACAATTTTCTCTGTGTCTGGGGAATTTGCAGCTATGGTTAGCCAACCATCGTCAATAAATTGAGGGGGCAAATGTGCCAAGGCTGCGCACATTCTTAAATGTCTTTATATCTTCATCTTTATAATCTACAACAAGCCCAAGCTGTTGAATTTTTCTCCATAGTGCCTGGTTAAAGTGAAAATTGCATCCTTTTTATTTGTGTATCAGGAAAAACTTCCAAAAAACCATTTATGGCAGCTGTTTCAAAATCAACGTGAAATTGTTGAGGTGCAAAATCGGGAACTTTTTCTTTTAAAATTTGAAAAAATCTTTTGTAAGTGTCTTCTTTTCTGTCCGGCAGTAAAGCATAAATAACTGGCACCATGCAAGTTTTTTCTTCTGTACTATTCAAATCCGTGTGACGGGTGTACAGTTGATCGAAAAGCTTCGGACAGCTTTTAAAAGTACCATCACCAAAAACAATTTTGCCTCTTAATAAGTCTAATATATTTCCAAATACCATAATTCTGTCCTCCGTTTCAGTATCAAACATAACAAATTTTTTGTAAATTTCTGGAACCACGATCTCCTGTCGATGTTGCGGTAAACTCTGCACTCTTAAACTTGCATGTCTCACCGAAATCTTGGAATTGACGTAACGAAATCAAGTCGGCACTTTTTATTACTTCTTCTTCATAAATTTGTGTGATCGGGGCACACTCTTCACGTATTCTTTTTTGGCATTCGATATACAAACCAGAACTCCGTTTCTTGCAATATCTGGTGCACATATGGAGTGTTCTTTGTGATGTAAAACTTCTGATATGGCACAATTCGCTTTAATGTTCCCGTTGCAACTTCTATTAATACATGACCATAATATTTGAGATTTGTTCACTCTTTTTTTATTATATTTAAAGCCCTCGTATAAAATTACAGGCTGGCCTCGTTTTGACTGTATCACTTCCATTTCACAAATAACTCAATGTGCGATATTTACTTTGACTGTAAACAGTGGCGGAACTAGGGGGGTGCAAGGTGTGCCAGGCACACCCCAGGTAAGCCGTGACACACCCCAGAAAAACGGAGCACTTCCCCATTTTTCATTCTTATCTTAAATTCCATCTAACAACTTAATTCGTTAAATCTTAAACCATTGCGATAAACAAACGAGTAGTAATAGTGACATAGTGATAAGTACATTTATTTATTATGTAAGGACATTAGAATATTCGTCATTCGAGCATAAGTTGTATCGGTGAAATAATATTTGTTTAGCTAAGCGGCGCGGCGGCGGTAGACTGTGACTGTGCTGCCGTTGAGTGTTGATGCATAAACAATAGCATGTATAGTTCCTCTTTCACGATGTAGTAAACCCAGCAAGCATAAAGACGCCGCAAAGATTAGTAGATTAGATTAGTTGACATACAGCTTACATTAACATTCTAAAAGATAACTTTTTATAAAGGAAGCGAGACTTGAAACTTAAAAATAGTGTAACATACCGGAAATGGTGACTCATTATTCCGAACAATCTAGATGTATGAATTATAATTACGATGCCTCGGCAGACGCAGACAGCAGCTTACGTAAATTATTAGTCATCGAACTTCTAGAAGATTCCAGAAGGGTTGCTTGCGTCATCGGTACCTATATAAGCAACGCTGCAACGCACGATGAATTCATGGGGTTAGTACTTGTTATAGTTATGTTTAATGTTTTATGTAATATTATTATTATTATTATTATTATGAGCCAAGTGCCAATATAACCTGTGTTCGGTGTTCCATGTTTTGAGTCTTCTGTGCTGACAGCACAGTGCTGTGTGAAATAAAACATCAAAGCAAACAAATAGCCACTGCCAAGGCCAACTTCCACAAACAACTAAGGACTAAGGTAATTTTACTTATTTGTATGTTTGTTTTAGAGTATTATAAGATGTTCAAATTTTGATGGGTGAAAAAAAAGGAAGTTTCAGCTAATAATAATAATAATAGTTTAAAGTTAAAACTACAAAGGGATTTTGATTTGTACTTTCTTTCACGCCTTTTACTTGTTTCCCCATCAGTGTCCGAGCAGTTAGCTTTGGTGTTTATAAATTTGTTTTTATTTGCGTTGCCGATTGTGGGCGGTTTGAACATGAAGAAATTCAAAGACATACGATCGTTTTTCAAATCTGCCACAAATCAACCCGACAAAGATGAGACTGAGACAAGGCAAACGTCTACTCCAGTATGTGACTCAACAACAAATATTGAGATAGCTTGAGATACGAGAAAATGTAAATAAAGCCGCTGAAGAAGGGCAAGGTAGCAAAACATCCGATGTTTTTACATCTGCAGAAACAAATCAAAGAGGACGAAATGATCCAGAAGATCAAGATCTGGGAACTCTTGATAGTGGTCCTTCGCAGCCAAGGGGACCAAGGGTTGTTTTTCCATAAAGTTCATTTGGAGATAGACGGAGATCGTTTTCGTCTCAATTCTTTGATACTTATCAGTGGCTTGAATATACTGTGAAGTTAGATAAAGCGTTCTGCTTTGTCTGCAGACATTTTCGGCATTCTGCAAATATTCGAGATCAAAATGAAAAGTTTTCGATTAATGGGTTCAATAATTGGAGGAAACTAAGTGAGTCGCTGAAAAAACATGACACCTCTTTGGCTCACAGTGACTGTATGCAAAGGTTTGTAGGCTACAAGCATTCCTTGAAGGCCGGAGATGTTCATAAGAAGCTAACCATACAACATGAAGAAATGATAATACAGAACCGAGATTATATGATAAAATTAATCCACATGATTTTATACTTGACACGTCAAGGGCTGCCACTCCGAGGACACCGAGAAGACGCAACATCTACTAACCGAGGAAATTTTCTGGAGTTGGGTGAACTTATGGCAAAACATGACACGAATTTTTCGATGCATCTAGACAGACATATCAGTTATTGCAGTTTCAAAATACAAAATGAAATAATAAGCATCGCATCTCAACTTGTTATTGAACAGATTGTAGAAGAAGTGCAGCAATGTGGTTTTTTTTTCGATAATAGTTGATGAAGCTAGGTGCTACAAACAAGAACAATTGTCCGTGGCAATCAGATATACCGTAGGCTTGGAAGTTGAGGAACGTTTTCTTGGTTTCGTAGATTGTTCTTCTTCTAGAGATGCCGAGAGTTAAAAAATACTGATTAAAAAGTATCTAAGTAAATGCAGTTTGTTGAATAACGCCATATTAATTGGACAATCTTATGATGGAGCCAGTGTTATGTCTGGGAAACACCAAGGATTGCAAGCCTAAATAAGGGAGGATCATCCACAAGCCATTTACTTTCATTGCTTGGCACACAGGATGAACTTGGTAATTGTCGACAGTTGTGCTAAGGTGTCTACTGCAGCTGCATTTTTCAACACTCTGGAGGCAATATACGTCCACTTTTCTCAACCCGGTCATCACTCTCATCTCATAAACGCCCGTGATGCTCTAGGTATAAAGTCGGGGGGCGAAATGGGAAGTCTTAGCAGTACCAGGTGGAGTTGTCGATATGAAAATTGCAAATCCCTTTGAAAAATTTCCAAGCAATTCGAAATGCCCTGGATGAGGAAATTGAACAAGGGCGAGATAAAAGTTCTGTAGAAGCACTTGGAATACAGGCATCAATGATAAAGCCACAATTTATCGTTTGTTTGTTCGTCTTCCATTCAGTGTTAATGGTCGCAAATGTACCGAGTAAATATTTTCAGAGAAAAGATGCCACACTAGGTCAGGCTAGTGATATCATAGATAGCACTATAAGTAGCTTTGAAGAGAAGAGGAACAAATTTGAGGACCTGTGGAGTGAAATAGAAAAATTCTCAGGAGAACAAGGATTTCAAAAAAAAGGAAGCAACCACAAAGGCTTAATGAATATCTATCTGACTCAACCCTGGGTAAATCATCTCTGATCGACATACCTGCAGGAACTACAGCTCCCTAATACTGGAAAGTCAACATTTACTACCAAATCATGGACAACGTGATTGGCAATATGAAAAAACGATTTGAAAATCTTCCCCTTGCAAGATCGATTGATTCCTGTATGAAGCTAGATTTTTGGATCAAGCATTTGAGTTCGTCGCCAATTATCAGAGGGCCTTCAATATCGAAATCTCAACACTTCAAGCTGAAGTTTTAGTGATACGAAATTTATTCAAAAATAAAAATCTTGAAATCACGTTGGAAAATCTAAAAGTTCAAGTGAAGGGGATCTGACTCCAAATCTTTACAAATTACTACAAATTGATGTAGGCCTTATCACTTCTCTGTATCGAAAATGCTTTAGTTAAGCAGAAATCGTCTGAACAAGTTCTCTCTGTTTTATAAAAACAGATAGAAAACTAAAATTAGTTTGAAGTTTTTTTTCATACTTATATGTTATAAAATAAAATCAAATGTGAAAACAAGAAAGTCTGTTACTTAAAGTAGGTATATGACAAACCATGATGATGAAAACCAAAACTGTTTAAAATTGAGGTGAAAACAAGATTCGTAGTTTTCATGCGCATGCATCTATAAAAAAGTGGTGTGTACGCCCCAACAAAATTTTATACGCACCCCTCCCAAAAAGCCCGTGGGCCTGTCAGAAAAATTTTGTAGTTTCCCACTGACTAAATCACTAATTGGTGAAAGCCTTAATTATATCTAATAATCAACAACCATACCTATAGTATTACGTTAATGGAATTTCTTGAAAATATTAGATGATCATGAAGATAAGCTGCATTATAACATCCTTATCAGACATAACCACAATTCTTAATATATTATTTTTCTAATGCGGACGAAACCAGAATAAATAAGGTTCAAACAGGTAAAATTTGCCTATCGGACGAAACCAGAACGGGTGAAACCAGAGTAGATCGTTGGGTTGACTTCTTTGCTGCTGTTGCATTCTTGACTCTGAAATAATGTTAGTGTTTATAGAAATGTGGTTGTTATTGTTGTTGTGCTTGATTATATTAGATTTCACATTCACAAACAAAGTTCGTGTATTTTCATTCACAAATATTGGCAATAACTATCTATCTTATACAATATAAATTTTTTGATGGTGTACCTTTGGATGAAATTTGAAAAATTCGCAGGAACAAGACTCGCTGTTAATTGAGAGACTAGAGAAATTAAAAAAAATTATTTTAGCCAATTTTTGAAAATTTACAATTCAGTGCCTGCAGCTTCGGCTGCAAAATAGTGAACTATTTTTTTTGTTCACTATCAGTTCTGCTTACCAAACGAGTTATTTCTTCGTTCAATATGTAGTACTTGGACCAGGATGGAGTCATTATTTCTTTGTTCATTATAATATTTTCTTTATTAACATCATCATAAATTTGTGGCTTAAGTAATACCTCGCTCATCAAGTAAACCTGATGTAGCATTGTCAGGTCGGAGCATAGGATTCTATTCCTTTGATCTATGCTATTTTCAACAGTTTTCGTTAAATCTCTGTTACCATGAGTGTCACTATTAACCATTTTGTAGATTCAGCTCAAAGCATCATGTTTTAAATTAAATCAAACATTCTTCACTGATCTTTTCCTCAACGGCAATTAGAACCTGCTTTTTAAATGAAAAGTTATTATTACGACTTGCCGCAGTTGGAAAATTGACTGGAGTTCGGTTTGGGATATACTTTGATTTGTTTACATTATTTTTATCAAACGGAAAAATACCGCTCTTTCTAAAACCATTCTTTATTATTTTTCAGTAGCATATTCTTAACTGTACTAAGTATAGAACCAAATGTATAGCTACATCCTTTGGAAAATTGTCAAATTTCCATTTTTTTGACTGCTGATACCATCCTGTATGGTATTGTTTTGGTATGAAAAATGGTTTTGCCATATACTCATAGAAAACCTCAATTTATCCAACCGGAGTCAGATACCTAGTGCCCAATGTACTGGCACTGAATCAACTATTACTTTAATTTTCTTGTATGGGAAAATTATCATAGGAACACTCGTTTATCATCTGAGAAAGCCGCTAAAACAGTAAGTTGCTCTTTTCACTTTGGACGCGTTGATAAAATCTTCGAAAATTTCTGTGGGTAACACTTTACCACTTTTGGACAGAGATTAAACCCTGCTTCATCAGCATTAAATATGGGCTACTGTCTTCAAGACGTCCATCAAATTGTTTTCTTCAAAGTAAGATTTTATTTCATCAAACCACAAGTATATACGGTCCAGTGACAGCCGCTCGAGCCTTACTTAAAGATTCTGCATGTTTTTCCTTGATGCATGGATGTCGTTGAAGAAACCTTTGAACCAAGATCTGCCAGGGTAGATTGCCATTAGAAAACGTGTTTCTTTCTTATTGTCTTTTAAAACCTTTGAACCGATGTCAATAATGCACTGGAAAACCTTTTTGGCCGTATTCAGTATCCATTCCACTAGTGTTTGCTCTTCAGCATCAGATAGTTCTGTGGTGGACCCATTTTGATGCAATGGAACATTGCCAGATAATTTCTTATTAAAGTACTGCAGGAACGTTAAATTGTCGAGCAGCTTGTTTTTTATTCATCCTTCTTACAGCCCTAATAGCATTCTGCATGTTTTCCTCTCCATAACTAAAAAATTGGCGCCGACTCTCCTTTTCGGCGTATTTGACATTTTCAGAATTAACTATAAAAAATTGACCAATTAATAAAACGAATTAAAAATAGGTGTCCATTATTGAAATTAAACGTTTTACAAACGGAATATTATTGTATGAGTAATGGACACCCACCCTAAAACAAAATTTCATAATATCGACTAATATTTTAAGAATATGTTATTTATACCTTTCCCCATAAGTACGTTAGTATTAATATGTACGTCAAAACTATTTTTGTACGATATCTTTTACAAAAAATTGCAAACAACTCACCAACTCAAGCGGCACATATATCAGCTGTTTATTGGTCATCCATATTGAAAATATTTTACAACTGACAGCACAATGAAAGTGGCTTACTTCAGAATATTGCCAACGATAGAAAATGAAATACCTACAATCTATGACTGATGACATAACAATATTGGCGCTAATTTTCAAAATTTTTGTTAATTAATATTCAAAGTGTCCATTACTGACTCAGTGTCCATTACTGGGGCGGTTACTCTAGCTAAAAGACAAAATTATTAAACGAGAGCGACATTACGTTTATTTTTCCTTTATAAAATTTTTCAAGCGAAGACAATTTCAGTAGTAATTTTTAAATTCACAGACTGAAATTCATTTGGATTAGATCTGGTGCACCAAGCTGGAACAAATTCAGAATCTAATGACTGCTCAATAAATATTCTGCTTCCCATTTGCTGGACATATAATCAGGCTGAAGAATTTCGAAAAACATATGACTGGCTTATCATTCAGGACCGCAAACTTGGATGCACACAATGTAGTCAGGCTGGTCTTTCCAAGCAGTACGAGTTTGCACTTAAGATTGCTCACGTGCAGCCAGCCTCACAATGGGTCGATGTTAACGTAACGAAAATGGTTTGACCAAAATAAATTAACAAGCATCGCTTGTAAATGAGCATGAGCATTCAAGAGCCCATCAGAAAATAGTCGAGTTGATTAAAAGATAGAAGCAAAATTTGCACTTGATGAAATTTCTGCAGATATGCAAATGGATTCTCAAAAGGCAACTAAACGGGTCTTTCGTACTGTCTCCAACGCAGTAAAATTTCGATCATTCACAGATCGCCCATCAGACATTGATGTGCAAATTCAAAATGAATGTGATATGGGTCGAATCTTGCATTCTAATATCACTTGGGCAAAATAGCAGACTTTTGTCATCCGAATTCAGTAGTAAAATGGTGCTCAACTTTGGTCTTATTCTGGATAAATCAACATCCCTGAGCAGCAAGTCATCTATTGCAATTTACATTCGTGTGATAATCAATAGCTCTGAACAATATATTTCTGCAATTAGTCGAACTTATCAATTTATCAGCAAATTCGATTTGTGATACAGTTTTAAACGCTTTGGATAAGCAAGGTTTAAATGACGTATACCTGAAACGAAACCTTATTGTCCTAACATGTGATGGAGCATCAGTAATGCTGGGTAGAAAATCTGGGGTTGCAGAACTGATGAAACAAAAATATCCGGGCATTATTATATGGCACTGTTCAGCTCATAGATTAGAGCTTTGTGTTGGCGACACAATCACAGCTGGAACGATTACAGGTAAAAAGTAATTGATTACCGATTACTATTACTTTGCTCAATTAGTAATCGATTACCGATTACTGATTACTCTTCAAAATTGTAATAGATTACAGATTACTTTTGTAATCCAAAGTAATCGCTATACGATTAAAAACGATTATTTTTGGGTACTTGAATGTTGTGTTTTCATCGAATTCACACATCTAAGTTACACCAGGTTACTTGCGGTAAGTCTAATGTCATACCCGTGACCTTAGAGATAAACTTTCTTCATATAATAATTTAGCCTCTTTAACATATTACAGACAGATCACAGAACGAGTCATGACCACTCTAAATTAACGTCCACGGATGCGCACAAAATTCGTACTCTGCAAAGTGTTTAACGTTGTTAGCATTTATTTTTCCGAATACTTTTCTGTCTAACACTGGCCCTACTCGAGCAACTAAAAGAAACCTCCGCCTGTCATGTCTCGTTCTGTAATCTGTACATCCACTGTGCGCACTGCACTACGTATCAATCTCTGAGTTTTTTTAAGATAAACTTGTATGGCCATGGTCTGATCTGATCATTTATACATTTATATTACAGTATAATTTTTAAAATGCAATTTTACAGCTAATTTATCTACGACAGTAGGAGTAGAAATTTGACAGGTTGCGCAGGTAATGTGAAAGAGGTCAAATTGTAACTTGGTTGGGTAGGAATCATAGACCAGTCCACTGAAAGCTTCGCAGTTGGCAGATTAGTAGCACATGTTTAATTTTGGAAAATGTGAATCATGCGGTATAGTTTTGTGTGATACGTGGTTTGTTCCATATAAATTTCGGATTGTTACGCATGCGCAATACGAAAAAGGTGCCTCTAATTTTTCATAGAAGTGTAGCTACCTAATTTAAAAGTTTATTTTTTTCGTATTACGCATGCGTAACATTCGGAGTTCATCTGGAACAAACCTATTGTTTGATATCAAGTATGCTATAGTATCCAACATAAATAGAAAATTCAAAATACGCTTACACAAAGTAATCGTGGTTTACACAGTAGTCGCGATTACACAAATTAATCGTGCGTTTTAGGAGTGCGGTAATCATGATGACAAATTCGAAAACAATTACAAATCACGTACATTGTAATCGATTACTGATTACTTGTTACACGTCCAAACCGCACTACGCGTCGTGTATGCTTACTAATGTAAGCGGGTTGCCAAACCAGCTAACAGGGAGATGGCGTGGTCGAAATAAAAGTAAAATGAATGATTAATACGCTCAAACACCTTACACCTATATTCAAACAGCTCAGTCCGGGAAAATATGTCTCAGGCGCCACCACAATCGAAACTTTGCTAAAATAATTGTCTTAAGCTGGGTGTTAATTAACCCTACTTGATTGTGGAAAGTAGGATTGTGCTTACTCAGTAAACTCTACACGAGGGTTCCTAAAACAAACACTCGTCCCAAACAATTCAACTCAAATATATTTAGTACACCCAGGTTATTAGAAACTTTTTGAATACACCTCGTAAACCAAAATTTCCAAAACAAAATTTATCACTCAAATTTCTGCATTCACGTAACCAACAGTTATAAAAATCTGAAATACACGGGTTGTCACAAACTTCCTGATTGTCCTTAATCCGAATAAAGTTATAACACGTTAACTGAATATTTTCTACGTATCCTCGTATACATATAAAGTTAAATTTCTACTTATTAATGAATAAAATAGTTCTTCATTCAATGATCAATAATTAATTTTAAAATTCTAACCAAAAGAAAGCAATGTCATCGGCTTAATAATTGTTCCTTCAATATAATGGTGATAATCAAACAGTCAAACGGAAATAATCTTTGAAGGTTTACTGTAACATGAACGATATCTTTTAAATTTAATTTTTTATATACTTGAATCTATGGACATTCGTAAAAAAGTTCTCAAAACTCCATCTCTTAGTTATACTTAATGAAATTTTAAATCAACAGCTGATCCGTCATTAGTGTATTGCGTTAAACGAAACTAACATGAAAATCTTCTTTTTAAAATATAACCTTTCAGGTTGTTCATTAATCTTAAAACCAAAATATGCAAAGCTACATTTAAATTGTCGAAAACTAGGTCACCAATTAAGTAAACGTCACATATGTGTCTTATAACTGGCTAAATAAACAACAGAATAAGTTAACGATAATATTATATATATATATATATATATATATATATTTCCTAAAAATAATAAAAAACGTTTTACCTACAACAGCGTGGTTGGAAACCAAACCAGACATCACTGTCAATACAAATTTCGTTTCTGCAAAATTCTTACTACTAAAACAGCCAATACAACATAACTCGAGACCGATTACCTTTTTCCTTCAACACTACTTAATTAAATAATAAGAAAAAAAATTACACAACAATACGCAAATAAAACTAACAAAAGATAATCGTGCTCAACTGAGTTTTCAAAGTTCTTAAATGTAATTCTTACTTAAAACTGTCCATTCATCCTTCACTTTTCTTTCTTCTCTCTTCCGTAAACCAATTATTTGTAGTCCATGTGTATCCTTAGATTGCCTGAAGGACATAACAAGTACTCCACAATTCCACAAACACTTATTCCTTTCGGTACTCCGAATAGTCCAATTATGCGAGGTTATTACTCCAATAACCCGTAATAATCTGTACACGTTTGGTTGCCTCTTTAAAGTTTCTTGCAACCTTTAGGACAATTTAGCCCTTCTTACACAAATAAACTTTTAATGTCAATAAAATTACTTTAACATTGGCTCAATTTTACGAATATTTCGTTTACTTAAAGGTGGTCCCATAAATAATTTAACTAAGGATCATTACAACACGCGCCGCACTCAACACTATAACGTAACAACTGTTATCTTATTATAAAACTGCTTACGCACTTTTTTTTCTTGAAAAAAAACCATAACTTTTTATCTTCAATCTCAATTTTATTAATTGTTTTATTTATGAATGTCTCATACGATTCATCCCTTTTGGGTTACGCAGTTGTTTAAACAATGACTGCCTTCAATTTTATTCACAAATATAACTCCAACTCAACCATTCTGATCACACTTCACCTCGCCGCGTCTTCCACCGAGCTCTCACCGACATCCACCAAAAGCAAACCAAAAAGCCCCTCGTCAATCTCTGACTTTCCTATTTATACCTCAAGCCATCCATCTTTAAACATGCTGACTTCCTCGCTATATTCCAATGGTATTCACTCAAACTTTCTTATTGCCGACTGATGCTACCCTCTGCACAAACACGCTTGTAATTACAATACATCGCCATGTTTGTTCTTACCTGCAAATTTTACAATTACTTTATGGAGAAGCCATTTCTCGTCATCAATTCATTCAGTGGCCACTCTGGACCATTACACAACTTTCAACGTTTATCTCTCACTGCGCTCATCCTCCTTCCGCAACATTTGCAAAAATAAGTACAGTCTAAGGTCTCAAATCCCATATACGCAACGTATTCTCAAAACTGATTGCACAACATTACGAGAACTTTCTATAATCAACAATTAAACATACCAAATCTTTCTCTACATATTTCTAAAACATTCTATACTTATACCTTCACATCTCGGCAAAGATTACTCCTTTATCCTCCAACATTCCATTCCTTACCAGTCAAACATTATCGTATCAAACATTACATTCATCAGTCTATTTATTCCCACCATGTCCAAACTAAGTTCTGCATACTGAATGATATTTCTCCTAAATTGCCAGTGGCGTATCATCCACCCACATACATTATGCATATACACAAAAATTTTTTTCGTTCAAACTCAATACACCGTACCCAAAACACGTAATACCGTCATTATAACATCTTACATACAGGGTGCGTTCAACACAACTTACATACTCTCTAAAAAGTAATCGCGTGATTACCGATTACAACAAATGTAATGGACTACTGTAATAGAATACTTTTACCTGTAATCGTCCCAGGTCTGGACACAATCAAGGATATTAATCAAATCAATCATTTCAGGATATTTATCGGAAACTTCACAGGTTGTACTTCACAGTCCCAAGAATCAAGTGAATTACAACAATTGCAACTGAACTGAATGCTAATTGCATGGTTCGTTTAAAACATTTAATTTTTATAAATATGTTTCCTTAAAATTTAATAATTTCAAGTTAGTTCGAGAAAAATAATTATTATTTTAGGAAGCACAGACGGACAAACATCGTGATGCTGGTGATAGATCGACATACACGGTGTGCAACTTTGCTTTCATCTGTGGAATTTTTGAAGAACTAGGGCTTAATGTATCATGTATCAACTGAACTGACTGACGTCATTGGATCTTCAGAAACGAGACAATTCCATCATTGAAGCTCATCAAATAATCGTATCCTGGCATCTGTCTTTGCACGCAGAGCTGAAGTGCCTGGAAAATTTGAAACTATTACGATCAAAGCTGGAATGAACTTGAGCTCAAAGGTATTCAACTGCACATCGGGAAGAAATAAGGCTGCAACCTTAATCAGCACCAGTTTTATTGAGCTTTGAGAACAATCTCAAAAACGCCTTCTGATAACGAAATCATCTTACGCTGCTACTGGCGGCAGATTCAAGCTCTGATGAGGCAAGTTACAATGAGCTTGTGGGTCAAATTAAAGTGCTGTTTCCGATTAACTGGCCTCAAGAAATCGACATACTCTATGGTGAGCAAGAAGTTGCCGAACTTTGTCAGCGCTTTCAACTTGATACAAGTCCATTATAAGAGCTTCCGTCAGTACAAGGAAGCGAAGGGAAGAGATACCGCCAGAATTAAATATTTTACTGATGTTCATTAAGTTGTGCCAATATCAAGTGCAGAATGTGAACGTGCATTCAGTTCCATGAATCTGATCCTCACGAGTTTGAGAAATTCCTTGTCAATCGAACGTTTTATCAAACCTGATGTTTTTGAAGTTAAATGGTCCACCACTTAAATTATTTAGCCCATCGAGTTATGTTCGAAAATGGATTACAAACGATAACCATAGTGCTGTTGATAGTAATAGTAAATCCGCAATGAAAATGTGGTCTATTCTGATAAGTGCATCTATGGAATTATTTGAGTGAGACAATTATGAAGTCTAACTGGTGTGTGAAATAAATCTTATATATCTGCAAAATGGTTATAAAAATAAAAGATAAACGTCTTGGCCGCAGTAATAATCCATATTTTAATGCTTACGAAACATATAACATGGGTTTGGTTTATATAAAAGTACCCATTTTCGTAAAAATGTTTTCTTTAGAAATGTGGCCTTTTCAGTAAAACCAAGCCGGACCTTTTTAATTTACAATTTAAGCACTTGTCTGGATAATCAAAGTCTGGGTATTCCAGATAATCATAAGAATTGAGGAAAAATTAAATTTACTCAAATAAATATATTTAAAACTGAATTTTTAACCATTTCTTAGGTACCTATAAAAATAGAAAACCTGTAATCGGTTTAAATTTTTCAAACACTTTTTACATTTCTCGACGTTTCGTGACCTAAACAAACGAAAAACACATTTTTAAAAAAAATTCGTGTCTGATTGTGTGGGTATGCGCGATACCTTTTCATTAAACTATCAATAAAAACAAGTTTTAGAACAAAAAAAATTTTTCTGTGTATGTGCATATCTTTGAACCATTAAAGTTATCCATATGAAATTGGGTACAAAAATTCTTTGCCATAAAATCTTGGTGGGGCTTTTTTAGGGGAATAGAAAGTTAAAAAGTCATTGCTTCAAATTTTAAAAAGTTACATAATTAAAAAAACAAACTAATAGATGGGAAGGTCCTAATATGGGCCCCCTTTTATATTTTTTTTAATAACTGAGAAAAATATATCTATAATAATGCCAAAATTTGCATGCATATACTTCAGAGGTTTATTGTCGATGCTTGATAGAGTCTTTTGTGTTTAAAATAATGAAAGACTTCATCTTAAAAAAATTATGTAAAATTGTAAATTTTTCAATCTAGGCCAGGGTGCATGGAATATGGGCCATAAATAAAAATACCTAATATAATTTATTAAATGAACATTGAAACCATAATTCCCCCTTTGTATCATCCTTGAAGTGACCATCGCAGAACATGCATTCCGCATCATCATTATTATTTGGAACCTCACCAATTTCTTCCATGTCATTGTCTTCATCAGCTGGAAGAAATTCTTCATCATCGTCTTCTTCCGATTCATCAGTTTTCTTTCTTTTATTTATTGGCCGTTTCTGTGCTTTTGTTCCAAATGCATTGCGTTTTCCTTTCTTAGCAATATTAGGAGAATTCTGCATGGATCTTTTCAATTCTTCTTTGTATGGTGAAGAGGTGATGATTTGCGACTTAGATTTTCTTCTTCGATTCGCTGTTTTTTTTTCAGTGTGGGAACAGGTGAAATATCGGAAGGTGTCACGAAGTTTCTACGTTTATCTAACTCAGCGACATCAGGTACTTTTAAGGACCCTACTCTAGGCTCTGCAGGGCTCGACTCGGCTGTATCAGGTTCTTTTGAGCACCCTGATCTTGGTTCTTGAAGTGTGTTTGGGGGCACTGAATTCACCATGTTTTTCTTTGAACACCCTGATTGATGAGGCTCTGTTGGAAAGTCTTCCCCCAATGCGATAGGCTGAGACTGAGTGAAATCAATAGATGTTGCAGAAGTTGAGCAGGACTTTTCTGCTTCAATTTGTTCACCAATGAAATCCGCGTCAGAAAAAAATATTGCGGTTAAACGGATAAATCCCAGTTACTCGGAAGCCGTTTGCTGCTATTTCCCCGGTTTGTGATTTTAAAAATGCCCGTCCTACTAATTCAGTTAAGTCAAACTGTTGTGGCTCGTTGATTTTCACGTATCCAGCACCTGATTTCTTCGCTGTAGTAAACCTTGACGCTACCCATGAAAGTTTTGTCCAAGGGCTGTAATTTATGAGTGGCATGTGGGGATAGTGAAATAATTGAAATGTAATTCTGTCGAGCTAAATTAATCACATCTATATTCCAAGTATGACTGGAGTGTCCATGTAGCACCAACAATACAGGGGATTCAGCAGTTGGTTTTACGAAATCTATGAAGTGCCTCATCCATTCTGTGAACAGGTTTTGCTGCACCCATCCACTTGGGTGGACTACATATATGGATCCAGGTGGGGCACCCCGCATAAGTTGGTCATTTCGATTTTTTCTAGGAAAAATCATAATCGGTGGAACATATTGTCCGGCTGCGCTTATGGCTACAATAAGTGTAATTAAAGATCCGCGCTCAGCTGACGTTACCGACGCTATTTGTCTTTTTCCTTTTCGAGCAACTACTTCTGCAACTTTGCTTTGAACAACTGAGACATGGGCGTAGCCAGCTAAAGAAGGGAGGAACTGCTCCTAGAAACAAAAATAAATTAAATAATTTTTAAATTTTAATAAACAAAAATTAAATCTAAAATATACATATTTTTCTGTTCTGCATATTTTTTTTGTTATCTGTTATTAGTTTAATTTAAGTATAATTAAAATCTCAAAGTTTTGTTTTCATTTGCCTTTTCTTTTTATCCTAAAATTTTACATTTTGAACGACCATGGACCATAGTTTGCCCCCCCCCCCTGTTATAAATCCTGGCTACGCCCTTGAACTGAGAGGCCCGTCTCGTCGACGTTAAAAACTCTATGAGGTGGAAAGTTATGCTTGTCGTATTCGGCTTTCTAAGAAGTTGAAGAACTCTTCTAAATTGTTTCTATTAAAACCTAACGCCCTAGCAAATGAAGTGCCAGTCGATCTTCGCGTTGACAATACATTTTTATGGCGACGTAAAAATCCGTCTAACCAATTACGTCCAGCCGCACCGTTTTTGAAAGGATGCTCTATTCCATTTCTTAAAGCTAAGTTATAGGCCATTCTTCGAGCATATTTTCTTGTGAGCCCATAATACTTCGCTTCCACGACAAAAAGATATTGAACCAGCTCCTCCTCTATTTCACTTCCTAAAATAGTTTTCCGCCCAAGTTTAGTTTGTACGATTTCTTCTGGTTCTGAATTTTCAATTTGCAAAAACCTTTGTAATGTAGATCTCTCGGAACGTGATAGTTTTGAGCAGCCGTTCTAATGGCTTGTCCTTGGTTTTTAACTGCTTGTATTGCACGTATCATGCTATCCCGAGACCAAGTCTTGCTTACATTTTTTGAAGTATATTTTGGTTTTGTTCTAGGCATTGCAACTGAAAAAAAAATTAATTAGCATAAGTCCAAATATGGCCCCCGGCTCATATTTAGACCCGGAAGTGTCCCATAATCCAAACAGTTAACGTCTAACAAAATTACTAAGCTAAAATTTTATAAGGTTAAATACACCCTTTCTCAAAATGCTTACCTTTATTAATGATATCCGTACTACCTAATGCAAATGAATTGTAATTAAAAAAGCTAAAGTTTGAATCAAAATAGGCGATTTTCACTAACTGCAAAGAATATTTCCACTGTCACAGAAATTAAATTCTAACGCATGTCAAATGTCAACCGAGAGTTTGAGATAGCGTGTGAGAGTAATTTAAGATACGGTTAAAAGATGGCACCACTGGCTTTGTAAACATATCAAGGTGTCCTATATTAGCAGCATGGCCCATATTAGGACCTTCTCCTCTACTTTTTTTTACATAATTTCAAAATAAAATAATATGTAATAACCAGTGGCGCGCCGTTTTTAGAGTACAAAGTTGTGCATTTTTTAATTTATCAACCGATTTTTTTGAGTCGAGTATTGGGGGGTTTTTAAGATCGCGAAATATAAATCATTTGTCATAATTAAAAAAGTCAAAATGGCGGATCAAAAATGGGGGATTATCGTGTTTAAAATCCGATATGACTAAAATTCAGGTATTGCGGGCTAATAATCAATTTTGCAACTTTGTTAATTTGTAAAACATTATCTAAATAAAAAAAAATTGGAAAAACTGCCAGTGTCGCACCTTTTTTTAGGGTGCAAAATTTTTTTGAAAGTCGGGTATTGGGGGTTTTTAAGATAGCTAAGAATAAATCATTTGTCAAAATTAAAAAATTCAAAATGGCGGGTCAACAATGGGGAATTGTGTTTAAAAACCGATATGACTCAAATTCAGGTATTGTTGGCTTTGAAGTTATTTATTTACATATATGAGAGAGCATTATGGCAGATAATTTGGCAGCGGTTTTTTTGGTTTATAGTTAATCCGAATGAATAAATCCTGCTAGGGTTGCAAATACATTGTGGTTATACATGCATGGATGAGAGGAACACCACTTAAACTGGCAAAATGTGAAATTTTAATTTTATTGCATACAATATTACAGCCTGTTGTAACTGCATAATTCATTAGGTTCTCTGTAGTTTTGCTGCAAACAAAACCCTTACAAAAAAAAGTTACAACTTTATTTTCTATAGCACACAAACATATAACATTTCCCAATACACCACAAGAAAAAGAAGCTGGTGCTGAAAAGTTCTACCAGGTGTGTTGGAGCTTATAATGCTTATTTGCTGTATGTATCCTTTGTAATATTCTCAAGTGTCTAGGAGTCTAATGTCTTAGGGTTTAATGGTACTTTCATTCCTATTATTACACCAGCACATAAATTAAAAAGCACATACAAAAATCGGTATGATATTCCAGCTATGATCGTACCTGTGTATGGGGTACCTGTGACAAACAAAAAATTCATAAATAGATTTACTATAGAGTACCTGGAAAAATACCGGATACACATGTTTGGAAGCTTTCAAATAGGGGAAAAGTGTACAAAATGACATAGGGGGGTAAAACGACGCAGCTTCTGTTTCGGCCAACTAAGCCCTATCTAGACGTATTATGGAGTACTACGCACTACTTTTTAAAACTACGCGTCGTAATCCCTAACTTCAGTTCGTTGTCTGCCTTCTTGGTGAGTGCATGTCAGTTTTAGTTTTAGAGCGACCAAGAAACATTTTGCACGTGGTACTTTGTCAGGTAATAATATTATTTCTGTTGATGCTTTTATTTTGATTCATATAGCTGTAGAAGCGCCACATCTTCCTTTTGTTATTCCATTCCAGTCCAATATCCATATTGTTTGTGGCTTTAGAAAAAACCGCGAATTAAAATAGGTGATTATAGTCGGGTAAAACGACATACCTTTAAAGCGTACAAAATGACTAGTATGTTATCTTACCCCACCTAAGACTGTTTTTTTTCTGTAGATATTTCACAATGCCACGCAACTATAAACGTACAACTGATTGGCAAAGATGGGATGAGTTTTCTATGACACATGATCTTCAAGCGGTCTCTCGAGGCGAAATGGGATGGTTAAGTGCCTCTAGAACTTTTGGTATACCACAAGCAACCTTAAGAGTTAAGACGACACGCTTTAAATAAAAATAAAATCACCAGCAAAGGAAAAAAGGGTTTAGGGAGATTCAGAACTAAATTTTAAGAAGAACTAGAAAGAGAGTTGGTTGACCATATAAAACATCTTGAATCGAGACTTTTTGGATTGACCAGAAGCGAAGTCCAACAATTAGCGTTTCAGTTGGCTGAAAAAAATGGCTATAGCCATGCATTTAACAGAGAAAACAAGATAGCAGGAAAAGACTGGTTAAGGGGATTCCGAAGAAGAAATCCGGACATTTCAATGCGAAAGCCCGAAGCAACAACAGCCTTTAACCGGCCTCAGGTAGCCACTAGAGGAAGTTATGGTGAGACAAAACATCGATCCACTGCAGATATATAACGCCCTGTCAACAGTACAACTCCCACAAAAGGTTTTTGTCATATCAGGCAAAAACCAAGTATGGTCCGTCACTAGTGCCGAAATAGGGTCACATGTGACCGTCGTTTGTTCTCTGTGCACTAACGGCACTTATATCCACCCTGCCTAATTTTTGCAAGAAAAAGCATGAAAAATGGACTATTAGATCATGCACCTCCAGGTACGTTAGGGATGGCACAGCAGTCGTGTTGGATGACAGGTCCACTATTTTTAAAGTGGCTTCAACATTTTCATAAATACGCAAAAG
The DNA here is from genome assembly GCA_036346205.1 of Vesta saturnalis. NCBI lineage: Eukaryota > Metazoa > Arthropoda > Insecta > Coleoptera > Lampyridae > Vesta > Vesta saturnalis. Next base: position 532,664 of record JARFJB010000215.1, read on the forward strand.
CTTCTTTAGACGAGAAAGTCTTATTAATTATGGATGGCCACGTCAGCCGTAAGTTCTTGGATGTTTTGATCTTTGCAAAAAACAACGGCGTTGTGCTTCTGTGTTTGCCTTCGCACTGCACACACAAAATGCAGCCGTTAGATGTGACGTTTTTTGGGTCCCTTAAAACATATTTCGATCACAAGATAACTAAATGGTTAAAAGCACACCTAGGAAGAGTCGTAACGTCATTTCAAATCGGAGAATTATTTGGTGCTGCTTATGGGAAGGCAGCAACTGTAGAAAATGCGATACATGGGTTTTCAAAAACTGGAATTTGTCCTTTTAATGCTGACATTTTTCCTGATCACCTTTATGAACCTGCAGAAACAACTAATGTTCCATTGGAAATACCATCTACAGCGGGACCCTCCACAAGTATAACACAAGCGCGAACAGAGAGTCCAGTTGCGAGTTCTTCAGCAATCATTGAGCCATTTTATGATTCACCACCTCGAAGAACTTTAGTTTCCAATTTAAGTCCATTGCCATCAGGGGCATTTGTTTCTGGCTAAGGCAAAAGACGGCCACGAAAACGTCAGGGTACTGTTGTGCTGACATCTACACCGGTTTTACAAGAAATTAAAAGCAAATCAGAGTCCGCAACGCGTCAACGTATTTGCCAGAATAAAAAAAGAGCGGTGACAAAGAAAATAGTAATAGATTCAGATACAGATGGCTTTTGCATTTCAGAAGACGAAGACGATGCTAGCTGCATTTATTATACGGAATTATATAAAAAGTCAAAACCAGGTCGATTTTGGTTGCAGTGCCAAGAATATGATAAATGAGTGCGCGGGACTTGCCAAAAGAACTAAAAATTTTGTTTGTGACATTTGTACCGTTTAAAACACAATGTTACGTATAAAAGGTGTGTCGTTTTGCCCACATAGGTGGGGTAAAATGAAATTTTGCACCTTCTTATGTTTTTTGGATTCACTAAAAATGTATTGTTATTTTTACACATATTTTGTAATACATATGTGTCTTAAGACTACTAGCGTTCTTGTCTTTAATTGATTCCTTAATAAATAATTTGTGTTAATATTTAATGATTTTAAAGAAAACCCTATGTCATTTTGTACACCTTTCCCCTATAAGTCCCAAATTACCTGATATTATTTGTGGTTCAAATTACTACATATTGGCTCACAGTGTGTACCTCATTACAGAATGGTTAATTACATAGTACAAAACTTACGGAACCCTCACAGAACCGGAACGACAATTTGATAATGTATTTTGTACTACAAGGGGTTCAACTCAAAACGCATTCGAAATTTTCTAAAGGGCAGATTTCTGCAATTATTACAAGTTTATGTGCATACAGTTGTAAGTATTGGCTAATTCATTATAGCCTGCTGGGTGTTGCACAACTTATGCATTTCAAATGACAATAATTTATCCGAATTACTTGATTTTGAAGCACTACTTCAAGTGAAACGCACTCATAATTTGAACTCTGAGGGATTTGAGAATTAAAACGGAACCTCTTTAAGCACAGACTAATATGACAATAAAAAATATTAAATAATAACATATGAAATGATTTTATTTACAAAATATACATTTTAAAAATGTATGTATTGTTTTCCAAAAATTTTGACATTTCTATTTTTTCTTTGTGGTACCTTTCACCACTTTCCTCGTTCTACCAAAAGATATCTTCTAATGTTTCTTATTTTTATTCAAATGGGAACCTTCATCTTCCAAACAACTACATTTACACTATAATGTAATGGTGTAAATGGTGTAATAAATTTAATAATAAATAAATGTAAGTAATAATTAAATAAAGAGACAAGTTCTCTAAACACAAATCGTCAAACTGACTGGAGATATAAACCATTCACCACAAATAGTGCCCTTGTTCCAGTCGGTAGTTTAATTAGGGTAGGTTCAATAGTTTTGATTTGCTTAATTACCACTAAATCTGCTCGCTTACTTCCACCTAACATAAATAATAAAAGATTAATGTAATACTAATAAAATGATCTCGGGCGCCAAGTTGTTTTTTTTTAATAATGTCGGAACAACTAAACGGAGTTTGTTAATAATAAAAATTTTATCAAAATGTAAAAAAATATACAGACTATGTTTATTGACAGAAAATGAGAGATGATTAAATAAAATATATCTTAAAAACTAATTGTAAAAATCTTAAATTACTAAAAAATCCTTAAAGATTATACCTGTTCAATATATACAAATTCTTCTTGAGGATCCCTGGTATTATAAAAAATGTGATGCGGAAATGCACACCAAAATGACGCAATCCTTGTGTAATTGCGCAATATTCGCAATAACAATGCTTTTATGATATCAGCCACACCCAAAACAGGAATTATTGTCTCATAAAAATTTCTTCTTGAAATATTGAATCCAATATTTACTGCATTTCTTGAAATTTTAATGCAAAAATTTCAATCATAAAATGAAAACGTACGCAACAGTAAAATTAATTGTGCAATCCAAAGCGGTAATGTTAAATGTAGTTACAAAAAATAAAAGTAAAATCAAGTGCCATAAAATTAATGGTACTTTCACATAAAATTTAGGTAAAAAACCACAACGTTTCCTGCTGCAAGGTGCATCAGGAAGTGAGTAAAATGGATGCTTAGGAAGTAGGATCATGTCAAATGATGTAGTCCTGCGCAAAGGGTTAAGTTATGACGCGTTGCGCAAATCAAATGCTCAGAAAAATAATTTGAAGAGGGAATATAAACCTTAAAAAATATATACTGAAGAAGATATGCACTATAAACCCTTAAAAAGATATGCAAATTAAGTTGCCTACCTCATACCTATATTTCAATAATTAAAAACTTTTTCTTATATTTATAACTAAATGAATGAAAGACCCTAAATTAACGTATATTTTAATACAACTCAGAAAAGGGTTGTTACACACCCCCTCCTAAAATTTGAACTCGGAGATCACCAAAGCGGAGATTCCAAACACTAAATGAACTTAGTAAAATTAAAGGAAATAAAAAATGTTAAGCTAAATAAATTCAAGCAAAATGTACACGCTAAACTTAAAATCTAAATAAAATGTAAATGAAAATAAAAAGGAAATGTACGAAGGAGTGCAGAAAATGCGGTGATGTTGGTCAGTAAAGATCCCTCGCAACACCATAAAAGCTAATGACGCGCTACCACCCACACACACGCCACTAGTCGAGATAGAGGACCCGAAACTTAAAATAAAGTAAAAACTTTAGCTGGTGGGGTTTGTGAAGCAAACCACCATCAGAGGAGCAAAATGAGAAACCGGTAAAAAAAATTGAAGCTAAGGTAAAAAAAGAACGGAAACTAACCATGACCTGAAGGGTCAACGGGCGGGGAACCCGGGAACAGTGTTTGGTGCAACGATAAAAAATCACGGCAAAATGCCACTCCACTCGAGAGAAAGAATCCTTCCGGACAAACTATAAAAATAATCGCGAGACTTGAGGCCGAGAGAGAGCGGTTCCATTACTCTACCTCGGTGATCTCAAACCAAGCCTCCTAGGTAGATCACACAACCACCACAGTCACGTTCGGTGAGTCACAATCGGTAAATCCAAAATACGACTATTTCCATGGCTTCGTCGTGGAGAACAAGAGAGGTCACTCTACCCTTCACGAGATCCAGGTTTCATGTTGTTCCACAGTCGTCGTCCAAGACTAAACATACCCCTAACTAACACGCACGTTTTGTAAATAGGTCGAAATCTAGGTGAGGTAGCAAAGAGAAGGATGATGCACTCTTACGAACACAACAACCCCCCTAAAACTACCAAAACATCATAATCAGGAAGTCACAATCGGGAAGTGAACTAATCGAGGTTGACACGAGGCGAACCGAAGTCCTCAAGCACCGTCCAAGAATAGTAACACTAGACAAATCAGGAATAGTCAAAAGCTAGAATTTCGAAAACAATTTCAGTGAAACTAAAATAACTAAATCAAATAAAAAATAAAATGTATACAAGCATTACTAGTTTTCTTATCCGGTTAAGAGTTTGAAAATTTCACGTTAAATTAACGATCAGAGGTAAACTCAAAAGTTATCTTCAATTTTACTATTGTAACAATAGCAAATTGTAAATCCAATAAAGAAGATAATCTGCCTGAGAACTAATGTCCCAAAAATCGGCAAAATAATCGCACATGTGATCTAAATATCAACCATCGTGCTAACAAACATGTAAAAAATAAAATAAGTGGTTTGCAAAGCCACAAAATATAAAATAAAATAATGTGCGAAATAAGCACAAAAATAAAATTACTTTGAAAAATCATCAAAATAATTAAAAGTGTCAATAAGAAAACCAGAATGTAAGAATCTCAAAAATACTAAAATAGAAAAATAATAAGAAAAAATAAGAACTAATGGGGTTTTAAATCTTTAACATGAAAAACACCTAATGGTTTATTATCAAAAGGGGTGGCCAATCGGTACGTAGTTGGACCTAACACCTCAATAACTTTTGCTTCAATAAATTTTGGAGCTAACTTTTGACTATAATTTTAGTCGCATCAGATAAAGTAAAATTCTTTTTCTAAACTAAATCGCCAACGTTTAATTTCAAGGACGCGTCGCAAATTGTAAGATTTTGAATTTCTTTCGTAAGCTGCATGTAAATTTTGTTTAACATTTTTAAAAACGGGTGAAAGTTCATTTAAATCTTGAACTAATTGTTCACGGTTAGTAATAAATAAATCATCCTCTTTAAAATCCTTTAGTCGACCATAAAAATCTCCAGAAATAGGAACTGTCCGACCAAACGCCAAAAAGGAAGGTGAAAATTTCGTAGACTCATGTACAGCGTTACGATTTCAATTAAAAACAATTCAACAGAAAAGAAATGAAATTTACACACAAATAACACAAAAATATGTTAAACGTTCGCATCTAATCTACTACCATTAAATTTTAAATTTAATTTATGAACAGGAACAGAACTCTTAGAAATTTGTAAATTTTCAATTAATTTGGAAAAATCTTAAGCAGGAATACTAACTGAAGTATTAATTAATTAAGTTAACAACTGATCGTGTAAATACAAAAATTCATACTCAAAAATGATATAATTCAAACGTTTCAAAATGTGCAGTAAACGAGTATGAAGTCTAAGACTCTCCTTTTGAAGGCTTAATTTTGAATAAATGTATCAAAGATTGAATGAAGTTTTTCTTTTAATAATTCCAGTTCTAAGGTTTGGTTTACTTCAATTTTCTTGTACGAATCAAATAATTTTGGATCAATCCTTTCTAAATTTAACTTACGTCTTAGTAATTTTACGTTTCTCATCAGCGGTTTACCTTTCCGCACCATTAACATTTCTAAAACTTAACTCTACTAATAACTCGTCACTACGTAGAACATCCACTAAATAATCTATCTTTGACATGGTAAAAAAATATTAAATAAACACAAACAACAAAATTTCACTAATCGTAAACACAATAAAAATATTAAATCGTAATAATAAATGGTTACAATACCTTTAAAATGGTCAACTCAAACAATCGAAACTGAAATAAACAAAAGCGAAAATAACCAGCAAATGGTAACGAAAGCAAATCAAATCCCTTGCTCGATGCGTCAGTGTAATAGTGGTCGAACTGGTATAAAAAATGTAATAATAAATAAGTAATGATGAAATAAAGAAATATATACTGAAGAAGATATGCACTATAAACCCTTAAAAAGATATGCAAATTAAGTTGCATACCTCATACCTATATTTCAATAATTAAATATTTTTTCTTATATTTATAACTAAATGAATGAAAGACCCTAAATTAAGGTATATTTTAATACAACTCAGAAAAGGGGTGTTACAACACTGATCCAATCTTGTTTAGGTAACTTTAAACAATTGGCAGAAATAACAACCTCAGGTCTATGCTGTCATCAATTGTTGCAATTTTTGACAATTCTTTTTCAAAAGGCACTTCTAAACGAGTTACTCCACTTCTCTTATTTTCAATAGCATTTTTTTCTATTAAGAACCGTTTTTTTATCTGTTTTCAACCCGTATGTATGTGTATTTAAGTTTAAAAATATGTTCTATGTCATTAGCAATCTGTTCTCACATCTTATTTTTGTGTTAAACGTCTTTTTTGGTCCTACTTGTTCATACTTATCAAGAAGCACTTTTGTTAAAGGGCCATATCAGTCCAATACATTTGTTGTACTGGGATTAATAACTGTAGCCTTCGACTGCAAATATTCCCAACGTTGAGTATTGTAAAATGATTCATTTTCTTGCGTAATGCAGCAAATGTGTTATTTTAGATTGGACTTGAGGATTTCTTTCATGTAATTCATAGCGAAATCATTGCTATATGTAGCAAATACTGAAATCTGGGTAGGTAAAAAGCAAGATAGCGACACTCGCACGTCCACTATCCTTTTTTAATACATTCAAGACCGATTTTTACCTTCCATCTGCTACGTGTGTGTGGGTGCGTGCGTACGTGTGTGTGTCTCCGTATCTGTGTGTGATGTTTGTTTCTTTTAATTTAATAACTCCAGAACAACAACACTGACGTACTTCAAATTTCGTATTTAATCCTGTTTTCATTTCTCCTGGAGCAAAAAAAATCGATAATTTCGTGTTTTAGGTATTAATGGCTCAGGTTTTAAGTTTTCAGACTACTACACTGTTGAGAATGACTGTATCTTCAAATCTATCATGGGTTGACCATCTTCTGTCAGCTACCAAAACAGCTGCTCGTAAAATAGGCTTTTTGTACAAATCTAAGCAGTACTTTACTCTCGGCAACTCTTTCTGTTGTATAAGGTCCAAATTCGACCTCATCTCGAATATAATTCTCACCTCTTCAAAAGTGGCAACAATGTAACTCAGTTCCCAGTGTTTAAATATGGCCGCATTATAGGTGAGTTTGTTGTCTCTTCCTAAGTTTAATGAAATAATAAAGTGCGTTTGGTTTAAGTTACATCTTGCGAAAATCAATCACAATTAAAAAATACCAATTGATTTAACTTAGTTAGAAGTGCGCTGTAAGTGAATAACTACATTGCGTAAGGTGTTATAAGAAAAATATTTTACATACAAGATCTGTCTTAGCGGAAACACCTGTCAACAAGGGCCTTAAATTTATAAACAAGTTTGAATGTCATAATTCGTTATTGAAGACGGAAAAAATGATAATAAAACAGCTCTTAGACAGGGGAAACAGTTTTTGTTGCTTACACTCACGACACATTCGCTTTGTTTATAAATGGACAATGTAAAATACTTAACGATTTCCAACAATCATTAATATTAAGTAATTACGTTTATTATTAATAATTACATTTACATGTACATTTTAATTACATATTTACCTTTGAACTTATTCGTTCATAACAAAACTTATAAATTAATATAAAGTAATTATTTTCTGGTTTTCTCAGTTATGTAACCACAATAACAAACTTTTACTATTCAAATACCTGTATATGGATTTTGTAAATATTACGTCAGATTACTACAGACGAAATTTTAGATTAGCTCAATACATGTACAATGCTAGGTTAGATTAATAAACGGGTGGTTTTAGGTTAGGTCGTTGTTCGCGCGCGAACATTAACCTAACCTAAAACCGCGCAATTATAAATATTACCTAGCAAGGTTGTTATACAACTGAGAACAACCAGAAAATAATTACTTTATATTAATGATTGTTGGAATTCATACGTACGTTATATTGTCCATTTATAAACAAGGCGAATATGTCGTCAGGTTAAGCAACAAAAACCATGTTTTCCCTGTCAAGGAGCTGTTTCAATACGAGGTAGGTGATCGTTTTTTTTAATCCTTATCACCTTAAGTTGTTTATAAATCTAAGGCCTTTTTGACAAAGGTATGTATGCCAAGAGAGACCTTGCATGTAAGATTATCTTATAAAACGGTGTGCAGCGGTCCCTTATTGGAAATAGTATTCTAATAAGTGGCCTACATACTTAACTTACTTATAAATCTAAGGTCCTTTCTGACAGACATATTTTTGATAAGATAGACCTTGTATATGAAATAATATAGAAACCTGATTTTACTAATTTAACATTGTATAGGCGTTTTTAATAATGTAATTGTAAAACGTGTTTTATCGTTGTATGCAAAACCCGACAATGATGACGCACGTTAATTTGTGTGATATTATTATTATGGCCGTGTAATGATAATGGTGATGAACATTGGGTAAAATAAAATACGCTGTCCTATAGTTGCCTTACGGGATGAAATCTGTGTTAGTTTAAAGGCTCAGGTGTATTACCAAAAATTAGAAATTGAAAATTGGCTTGCTTATTTGCCCAACACATTTTTTCCATTTTCAATAACGACTTAGGCTTGTTTATAAATCTAAGGCCTTTTTTGTCAGAGGTATTTCCGATAAGACAGATCTTGTATGGAAAATATTTTACTTGTAACACCTTACGCAATGTATTTATTCACTTACAGCACATTTCTAACTAAGTAAAAACAATTGGTATTTTTTAATTGTGATTGATTTTCAACTGTAAGTTAAAACCAAAAAAATTTGTAAGCTGGTTTTCGTAAGGAAACAAAAAGAGAGAGAGAGAGAAGAAGTAACAAAAGCGCAAACAAAAACGCTTAGCCACGATCAATCTGGCGCCAAAAACAAATTCAAATTTTCTACCAAAGGGGTCTCGACAAGAGGGCGCAGACCGTAACACAAGTTCCTATACCTGCCTTATGATTAATTTATAATTTCAAATTTAAACAAACAAGTTTACACCTGTCTTATGAACTAGTAGTATAATCAATCAGAGCACAGAGGCTGCGTGGGAACTTAGGACCAATCAGAATCCATATGAGCGGGTACGCACGCCCAATCAGCTGGAAGGGGGCGTGATCTAGTCTCAAATCAGAACTCAGCGCCTTACTCCTCCAACCAGAACGTAGCGGAGTCTAAGAACCAATCGAAACCAGTAGGTCGTGGTCTGCCCTTAGGTCCTCCAATCAGACCGATCGACCTGATGCTGTATGCGCGCGTAGGACCAATTAGCTGATAGTGGGCGTGGCCACGTGGTAGAAGGGCGGTCACGTAACCAACCCCGGCTATAGAAGCCGTAAAAGAAGGGAAGATAAGTGCAAATAAAACATGAAAAGGATCCAATATCCTTGGGGGTAATAAACTGTGTGGGAAAATTCCTTTAGATGTTAGAAAAATGGGACCTTCTTCTTTCTACAGAGCAGGAAGGAAAAATGGAATAATGGATTTTACTAATAGCAAATATTGGTGTTCCAATACATCCCGAGGAAGTTAAGGATGCAATACAGAAAGAGACGCAAGAACCGAGAAGGGAGAATCCTTTTAAAGCTAATCAGATATCCTTACCAATGAAGACAGAACGTATAATGTTGATGAGAGGGGAGTCCAGCTTTGCAATGCTGCAGTGTATAAGATCCATGATTTGTCCCTCCTTATTGAGGGAGTGGGGAATCACAGTCCAAACTTCAAAGTATTGTTTATGCAAATGCATAAACAATGCTTCAGATCAAATTTAGCGCCACCTACACCTGCCTTACCGAAATGTATAACTTAGTTTTCCTATATTTATTTTGCTTTTGATAGAAAGAGATGCTGAATACATAAACAAAGGACATGGCACTGGATACTTGTAATCCGAGAGACAGACAGATTTTTTTAATTTTTCGATATGTTGTAGTTCTTATTAATGCAAGCATTTTTATTCATAAACATTTTTTTGTGACTATACCGGGTGATACTCGAAAAGTCCATAGTTTCGATCCTGATTTATTCAGAATACGA